>NW_011627324.1:153299-377451 GCF_000204515.1 Acromyrmex echinatior | reverse complement strand
TGTAACTTTACGAAAATTATATTTCATTACATATTGCTCAGCTATTTAAATACATGCTTTAGAAATACATGCTTTGACTACTTCGTGCATTAAAAAATACATTAATGAAAGTACTTCCCATCACTTGTAAAACGCTACGAATTAATTCCAACACCTAATATATATATATGTTACCTAAAAAGAATACATATAAAAGGAACACCAGTTAAAATACTCTGAATTAAAATATATAGAAACCTTTATTTTAACAGTGTCCATATTACATATAAAAAAAACATGCGATAATACAAAACCGCAATGCTACAAAAAAAACATCATGTAAATATAATGTCAAAATAATTTCTTTTTCATCCTAATGATGTAATAAAGCAACACACATAACGAGGATACATTAACTATCCTCCGCTTAATATACATTCTCAAGTACATGATTCCAGATTTATTTCCATGATGTATCGAACGTCTACATATAAAAACTATATAAAAAACTGTATAAGCAAGTAACTCTGCATTAAATTGATTTACGTGATGTCCCTCCTAAATGCACGCATTATCCGATCACACCAGCGACGTTAAATAGTGAAAGCGGACTACTCAATATCTCGAACGTTCCCCTAAAATCTGTCCAGAATATCGTCATCGTGTGCTTCTTACTCCATATACACGCAACGATATCGAGCCATCGTTATGAAATTACTTGCAATCACATACCCTATTGAGATCTATTATACCTTACCTGCGGTGGAATCCGTCCGCGAGGGTGTCCTTGCAAGGGTTGCGGCAATCGACCGGGTTGTCCGTAATTTGGGCCCCATTGACCTACTACAACACCAGCGATTTCCAGTTGACCACCACGCGAAGGGATTGGGCGACGCATTAAACCACGTTGCGGTAATGTGCCGCTGCCACGACCGCGCATCAATCCGTCGTTAATAGTACAATTAGCAGGCAAAATATTGGAGGGAACTGATACACGAATACCTGTAGTAATATTAAATAAAATTATTATACAGATATATAAAAATAGATAAAAATTATGTATTATTAACATATGAAAAAAAATTAAAATGCTATATAGAAATAATTTTTGTTATGTAGAAGAATATTAGTTCGTAAGAAATATAAAATATAAAAGAATATTAGCATTTCATAAGTAAGATTAGTTTTTATTATTTAACAATTTGCTTATAACAAATATGTTTCTTTATAGAATATTAATTAATTTTCTGTGTAATATCTGCATTTGAATTGTTCTTAAAAATATACATAATTTTAGTTTTGTGATATATAATCGATAAATCATAATAGTTTTTTAACAATTTCAATTGTCACAGCAATTTTCAGTTTTATATAAAAAATATATGAATTGAGTTTTTTTATCAGAATATTTTATCGCAGTTTTGAGATTCGTAGGATTATATTGATGAACCCCACGAAGCAATATTAACTGCTTTTGCTTTACTTCCATTCGAAATTCTATTACAAAAATAGGATGCTGGAAGCAACTGGAAGGAAACTGGAAGAATTATTAATAAAAAAAAACATAAGATAAAATTCTCAAAATTATCAAAATTCGCGTATCTATTAATCAAATAAACTGTAACCAATTAAACTAAACTATAAAAGTTGTTAAATTAATTCTGTTCCTTTTTCTCTCAGCTTACAATAGCTAATATTATTAACAGCTTATGTAATTATAACATTAAATTATTAAATGTCATATTAAATATATTATACTAATTAAATTACGTTAAGTAAATGTAATTAAATGGAATATAATAATGTATAATTAATGCAGTGTTTTTCATAATTAAATTTTGAAGGCTATTATTTTAATTAGAAATTTATTAATTAGAAATTATTAGAAACTTATTAAGAAATTAAAAAAATTTCGAAAGTTTCGTAAACTACATCCCAATTAAAGACAGATAAATAAAAGAGAAAACATTAATGCATAGCTAAAATGAATATAATATACCTGGCGTGACAGGTAAAGGCGGTCGCGCAAACACGACGGTAATTCCCTCGAGTATAGCTTTTCTCATTCTCTCGACCTTTACAACGCGGTCAATATGACCGCTGCATAATTCCAATAAGTTCTTAGCAATAGTAGCACGAGCCAACGTATGATGGAACAGTTTTCCATCAAAGTAAAGCCAGGGGCAGCACATTAACCATGGAATCGGTGCGCCACATGCATCGTTCGCCAACAATGCAGTCTCAACACCAGCCATGAACAAAGTAGCCAATTGTACACCGCGTGATGTCACTAATGGAAGCTGTATACAAATGATACGTTAAATGTTGACCTATTCAAGTATTTAATCATTACCTAAAATAACAGCTGTATTGTAAAAGAATTATACATGTTCATTTTACCTGTAAATCCTGCAAATACTGAGCATTCATAAGCTCCGGTGAAAAAGCTTGCGCGATGAAAGCGTCTAATTCCTGACGGCGCAAGATCTTTATTTTATCAGAAAAAGACATAATGTATCTGTAAAAGAAACAATTAGAGAAACACTCATTGATCGAATCATGTTCAACTAATTAAAAAAAGAAATCTGATAAAAAGCTTAAAATAATTATAATCAATATTCACCTTAAAACACAGGCCATAACCAGCAGATGTTGCGGTACATATGAGGTATTTAACATTAGAGGTGTGTCTGATCTCATACAAGTCAGAAAACCCCTAAGCCTTCGCCTCTTATCATCTATAACTGTGCTGAAGAACAGGAAATCTTGTCAGTTTATAAAAATTATATGAGTCTACAGAAAATTTTAATTCAATAATCAATCCACGATGTTATTATATGTATGCAATTTAATTGAGATAAAATCACTTACCCAAACCACAAACGTTGAATCGTAGGCACGCCCCAACCAATCTGCTCTGCTTTCACCAATTCAGGAGTCTGATATGGATTGGACTTGGACCATACCCATTCTTTTATTGTTACATCCGGTATCTCGATCTTTTCACTATCTGTCGAAATAAATTTGTAAAATTTAATAAAGAAAATATAAATCTTTTATTATTTTATGTAAAACATTATACTTACCACCTTTTTCTTTACTCTTTGTAGCTAGATACATCCGATGATGGAGATTAAACAAAATCGCATATACCATTTGTCGAATTGGTCTATAAATGACATGAATAGAAGGAAATTCACGATGATTTTCGTCTTCCAGGAGGACCGGCAATTTGATTTCACCAGCGATGAGAATTTGATAAATGTACGGTGACATGAGCCCCTTCTGGTGACGTTCCGAGGCAGTGCGCATAACTTCTGGTGACGTTGTAGGAATATTAGTTTTCTCCAGCTGTCTCGCAGAATCGGCTGTTGCATGGGATGGCGATGTCGCCGAGGAGCTACTACTCGAACTTGACGAGCTTATCAAGAGATTGTGAGTACCGTTGATAGCATGTCCATCGCCTGTTTCAAAAATTCCAGACGTTTAAGATAGAATAGCAATAAATCGTCAAAAGCCATCGATTTTTAGCCGGCATACTTTGCTCTTCCTCTGTGCGTATAGCATCAGCATCTCCATGGCCCTGAATACCAGGTGGATCGATCACAATTTGCGGCGCCGTCTTTGCGTTGGCTGTTGCCTGTTTGTACGCGTTCAAACTTTCACGTTCGCTCTCCAAAGTTTCAGAGGCAAATCTCGACGTTTCCAAATTAGAGTCACCTTCCGAGACTGATGGTGTGTCGGACAAACTCGATTGAGTCTGTGTGCTCGGTTTGGAATCTAGTTTATGGACTGAAAAAGATTGGCACGGATATATTTTATTTTTAATTTATTAGTTATATGAAAACTAAAACTAACAACACAGATTTATATGTGATTACCATCTCCTTCTATATTCAGTTTCTAGAATTTTATCTTGAAAATGCTAAAACATTTACTTTCCTTATATTAAAGATTAATATTTTTTTAACAAAAAATTGTTTGATAGTACATCCCAATTTTTAAATATATTGAAATTGTTTGGTAATAAAATATTTAAAAATGTTTTTAATATCAAAAAGCCTCACCTTTTGTTGGTTTCACAGGTTTATAATGTAAAAACCCTTCTTTTGTTCCGTTTAAATAATATTGAACAGATTGTCTTAATTTCGAACATCTTGGATCAGAAACAGAACCAAACACCTTTTGTGAAATCACATCTAATTCTGCAGATGGAAGTTCCTTGACAAAATTCGCAATTATTTTAATCATTTGTTCAACGCTTGTCTTATTTAGCACATTGGTGCTAATATTATTATTTTTGTAGAAGTCGGCCAAGTCATTTTCGGTCAATATATAATTTCCAAGTAAAGCTGCCAATATACAGAGCCTGTCGGATGGTATGTTGAGAGCTCTAGTGAGCTCAGAAAGCATATATTCTTTTGTATCAAGAGAACCCTGTTATGAAAAAAAATATATGTTACGAACGATAAATTATCGTCACATAAAATATTGATTTCTATTACTAAAAAATACATACCTTGTATGTAAGTTTTAATTGTTCGGATGAGAAGTAGCGTGGAGGATCAAATGCAGCATATTCTGCATCATCAGCTATGAGTCCGTTGTAATTATTCTCACGACAGTAAGCAATGACTTCTTGGTGATGATCATCCATACTACATAACTGTTAAAATATTAGTAACGTTAATTATGTAATATTTTATAAATTTTTTAAACTGTACGCAATAATTAAAATATTACTGTCTCTTTTCTTGTGCATTTTAATTAAATTTGAATCAAAAATTTAACTGTAACTACAAAAACTAAAAACAGAAGGTAATGTTTTATTAACTTACAACTGTGACATTCAGATGCCTAAGAGCCATACGTAAACTGGTCCTTAAACATACAGGAGGAGTCCACCAGATTTTCGGTGGCGGCGTACCTTTCGTTGTTATATGTTTCAAGACCTAAACATTTCAGAAAGAAATCTTCAAAAATTTTAATTAACAGTCACAATTAATCTGAAAGTATATTTGTATGACAAACTTACATTGTTAACTTTAGCGCGTACTTGCAACTGATGTTGCACCCAATCTGGTCTTCGAAGAGGTTCGAAACATCCATTAAAGAACACAGCTACCTCCAAGCCCGACATTTCCATTGCTTGTATGAGAACAGCAAGGAATTGGAGCATACGGTTCCATTGTCCACCACAAGCCCAATCTGTATCAAAGTAACAATAATATTAATAATCAAATTATTTCTATTCAAGAAAAAACTAATGAATTTTAAAATTATACAGTAAAATTCGTCTTATCAAAATTAAATTTATTTATGTTTATATTATTATATATTTTTTTATTATTTACCTGAGAAGAATCCTCCATACAATCGATCCAAGCAGCATTCTCCATCGAGAACTAGTCTTAATTTGCCGAAATTGTGTATCTGCTGTCCTTTAATTACACGATTACGTTGAGATTTTTGAGCGACCATACGCGCTATTTTCAACAAGTCCACAGGTACAGATCCCCCTTGTACACAATTGCCGTCCAGGAAAGTTTGCAAGTCTTGAATGCCCATGTTTCTAATATTCCCGAAATATATTCCGGTCACGAGTCACTTTAAGTTTGCTTCAATTTTTTCTTTATGTACACAATAGTTTTATTATCTTTATAAGTTGCTTATTTTTGTCTTAAGACCAGCAACGTATTTGCTCTTTTATGGTCGATATTTTTTTGAAATATTTTAAGACATGAAGAAACCTAATTCCAATTTCAAAAGGTTCAATCTGCAAAAGAGAAAAGCCGGCAATGTACTCTCAATATCAATATAGAATTGTAAATATTACAATCATTTTCATTAAGCAAAATCTTAACTATCTGCTAGTGATTTGTTAACAAATTCCACAATAGCAAACCAAGCAGAATTTGTTTCGTAATCATCAAAATAAAATCACTTATGCCTATTTTCACCAATGATAATTTAATTTTAATCTTGGTTCAACTAACTTTTCATTTTTTTCTAGTTCTAAGTAACAAAAAATTAAGAATAAACAGAATCGAGATTAAATTTAATCTATATTGATGGAAATAGATATTATACTGATTTATCCTTTTAAAAAACATAAACATCATTCTTACTCTTCTTGACATTCAATAGTAAAGATAGAACAATATTTATGCCGACTGCGTCTTTTAAAAGAAAAGCAATCATATCTTAGTATCTTACATAATTTTTTGAGCTTTTGTTACACATGATAAATCATTCGCCCTTTTCTCTTTTCATCATCAGAAAGTATTTATAAGGTTGTGTATTTAAAAAATGTACAAAATGTTACAACTAATTACTTGGTGCTCCAAGCATTTAAAAAAAGCGTAAGATATGAATGACCCAATTGTATATAGAATTTACGAAATAACAGATTCTGCTCGATTTATACAATCGATCGATCAATTACACTAACAGATTTTGTTATATTTTTGCTAACATTCTGTTTACAAAATTTGTAACAGATACGTTGTTTCTCACAGATTTTATGGGATACATGCAGTCTCGCGTCGACTATGACCAAGTTAGTTTTATCACAGTCAGCTATTAAACAATGACTCCATTTACTTAACACTTCCGCTTTACAAGTATTTACAAATGAAAAAAGGGAGAACTAAAGCGACATAATTCATTTTGTACGTTGCTTCGTAAGTTGCGTCCCTCTATCCCTCTCCACGTCCCCGCCCCTCCCTTTCCCACTCCTTTCCTTCTGAACGAGATGACAAGCCCGACGAAGAATTTCCGTTTTGACGTGTCCTGTGGACCGTTGCGTTGCAGAGCGTCGCGTAGAACGCTGGAGAACGCGCAGTGTCGGAATTACGAGGGATCATTCGGCGCCATTTACTTTGTTTACGCGCACATCAGGACGATCGGTGTTAGCCGCGTTCACGCCGGCTGGCCTTTCGCAAGGACCGGTCCCATGATGGTGGGATGGGCCCAGCCCCGTGGATGGGGACCGTTATCGTTAATATCGGATACGAATCCCGAATCGAAAGCGAGAAATATCGGACGGTATGAGTCGGACCGGTTAACGGACGAATCGGAGCAGTTGTCTTGGCATTGGTTGGTCGGCGGAGTATCGCGGTCGCGCTTGATCGCAAAAAGCGGCTCCCTCGCGTTACGGAGTACGCGGGACGTGCGCTGATACCGGGTTCTCGTGGCCGCGCGAACACGTCCGGATGATCCGCGCGTGCCGCCGCGACGTACCGCGTACTTACGTTAAATTAGCGATAATCATCGTGGCCCCAAAGAAACACAAAACACACGGGCTTTCGGAGTTGGATGACGTCGGAATCGAAAACGGAAATGACCACCCCGGTACCGGTGGCGCGCGCGGCGACCGCCCGGCACGTCGCGCTATCCGGTGCGCCGATTGGCCAGCTCGTGGCGTTCTCTTACGTCACAACTCGGTTCCGATCAGCCGGCGACTATGGTCGGCCGGAACTGCGCGACGCGCCATTGTTTCGAAAACACAAAGCGTTCTCGTAACTCGTTTCTCATTCTGCATTCTCTGAGAAAATTCACCGCAAGTTGTTTACCGCATACTTTTTTCACAAACTATTGTTTTTTTTTGTACTAACTGATTCATTTTGTTATCAACACATAAAATTTGTATACACGATAAAATTTTATACATACATATATTTTAGGAACTTGTGTCTAGATATTAAATATTTTTTTTAATAAAACTTAACTTTAATAAAATAATTTTAAAAAATACAATTTAATTACTGAGATATCAAATTTTTATAACTTTTAAATTATTATTAAGACTTAAGAAACGATCGTCGTATATGAATACGATAAATACGAATTTAAAATTATTATTATATATTAATATCTTTTTTAAATATTTAATAAAACAATTTGGAAAAATTTAACTGTTGAATTTATGATTAAGCCAATGTTGTATAAGAGACAGTGATTTTTTTTCTTTTTTGTAAATACATATATTTTATAAATGTATATCTGTATCTGTTAACAAAATATCGTTTTAAACATTTAATAAAATAACTTTGAAAAATACAACTTAATTATTGAATTTATGTCTGACTCAACTGATGTTGTACAAGAGACATTTAATTTTCCAAAATTTTTAAATTATTATACATATATTAATATCTTTTTAAATATTTAATAACTTTCACAAAAATATAATTATTAAATTTATGATTCAATTAATATTATATAAGAAATAGTAAGTCTTTCTTTTTTGTACTTTTATATATACATATATTTTATAAATGTATGTCTGATGTTTATTTATTTTTTAACATTTAATAAAATATCTTTGAAAGATATTTAATTGATGAATTTATAACTCATCCGATATTGTAAAAGACTCTAATTTCTATTAAAAAATCTTATCTATATTATTTATATTAATATATTGTGATTTTATTTTTATTTATACTCCTTTGAAATTTTAAATAATTGTATTTTTATATAAAGGATATTTTAATAAATTTTCCTTTTGTTCTCTCTAACTCAATAATCTAAACTTAAAGTTACGCAGTTACTTTGACTTATTAATGATATACAAATCATATCAATATAGTAGATATACTTCATTTTAATATAATTTTTGTAAGTTTCATGTACAAATACATTCACACATATCACAAATATACCATACGTTAGTAACGTTCAGTCAGTGCTCTTTTCACGTTACTAAAAAGATATGGAAGATCAAAATGAAAAATTGTAATAAATTATTTAAATCGCTTCAAAATCTACAATTTAACTGGTATCAATAAGATATGAACAAAAGGATAATATTATGCAGCTTCCTATAGAAAAGAGAAACATTTTGCCTTCTGTTCAACCACTTGGCAATTACAAAAATTTCTACGATATCAGAAGAATTAACAAACTTATTAAGTTGTATAATCTAAATTGTTTACAAACTTGCGATAATGAAGGTCACCTTCTTGAGAGAATTCGAGATAACTATACATTGTATAGCTACGCTTCTAGAACAAAGTCTTTTGAATATCATTTTACATTCTCCTCTATTATTACAATTCATCGTGTTTCTCATCTTCTTCCTCTTCCTCTTCCTTCTTCTCGTCATCAGAATCCACATCCAACACCTTTTCGCTGTTTACTAATTCCTCGTCCTGCAATTCCTCCTCCTCAGGGATTTCATCCAAGGAGATACCTAAGTTCTTCCTCATCAATTGTTCCACGCTATCTGCGAAACTAGCGGTTTCTCGTAACATATAACCCGATCGCAAAGTTGCCGTACGGAACATCATCAGGGCGATGTCTTTAGCTGTCTGATCGGTCGAATCAACCTCGACTCTGCGTAGCAATTCTCGGATGAGTGGATGCCTTGGATTGATCTCCAAAGTTTTCTTCTGGTTCAAATAATAACTCTTCTGTGGATCATCGGACTTCTGATGTGCGTTCGAAATCGCCAAACGTTCCATATTGCCGGTCCAGCCAAACATACTGGCAACCAAAGCACAGGGAGAATCAGTCAGACGCTCAGACACTTGTGCCTTGCTGATGTGATCCTTCAGGATGTCGCTCAGCCACTTGACTAGAGGCTCAAACGTTGTCTTCAATTGTTCCATTCGGTCTTTCGCTCGTTCGCCCTCGTCCAGCGTGAAACCTTCCTTTGCTACATTTTGAAACTTTTTACCATCGAATTCCGGCAATGCCGATATCGCGTATTCGTCTACTGCCTCCGTCAGATACAACACCTCATAGCCCTTTTTGTCCAGCCGTTCAACGAATGGCGATTTCTTTACCTCGTCCTCGGATGCACCAGCAATGTAGTAGATATGTTGTTGATTGGACTTCATGCGAGATACATATTCAGACAGGGAGGTCATTTCTTTCTGTGTCGACGAGTGAAACTGCAAGATCTTGGACAGTCTCGCACGATTCTGAGGATCCTCGATTATGCCTAACTTGATATTTGTACTATATTCCTTCCAGAATGTTTGGTAATCCTCTTTGGGAATCTTCTTGATCATGTCCAATACCTTCCTGATGAGTTTTTTCTTGATAATCTTGATCAATTTGTGCTGCTGAAGATTCTCGCGCGAAACATTGAGCGGTAGATCATCGCTGTCCACAATACCTCGAATAAAAGATAGATAATTCGGCATCATGTCGGTGAACTTGTCAGTGATGAAGACTCGCCTGACGTACAACTTGATGTTGTCAGATTTTGTACCGTAACGATTAAAGCTGTCACCCGGTTGAACCTTCGGGATAAACAAAACAGACTTGAATGTGACTTCACCCTCAGCAACGAAATGTGTCTTCGCTAGAGGTTCCTGATTATCCTTGGTGAGTGTCTTGTAGAATTCAATATACTCCTTTTCGTCAACTTCGTTTGGCTTCAACGTCCAAATTGGTTTCGAGTCGTTCAACAATTCCCAATCCCATACAGTTTTGTCTACTTTCTTAGATTTCTTCTCGTCCGCATCCTCTTCTACCTTAGCGTCATCCTCCTCATCCTCCTTGTCTGAATCAGTGTCCTCATCTTTTTCAACATCTTTTTTCCCAGGCTTATCTTCTTCCACTTCTTCAGCATCGACTTGTATAACTTTGCTATTCCACAAATATATAGGGAAATTGATGAATTGCGAATATTTCTTCACTAAGGTTTTTATCGTATCTGGTTCTAAGAAATCCGAAGCTTCTTCTTTCAAATGTAAGCTATAAATATTTAAAAAATAAACTATATTAAAAGGATTAATTCCATAGCATAACAGGAAATAAGAATATGTATCATTAGGCTTCGAGAAACTTTTTGAAACTTCCTAATTTGTTAAAAACAATTCTACAACATACCTTACAGTCGTTCCTCTCTTCAAGGTATCTCCTCGAGGATCTTCAACAATGCTGAAGTTGGAGCTATCAGATTCCCAGATATACTGTTTATCGTCATTATGCTTGCTGGTAACAACGACGACATTCGCAACCAAATATGCGGAATAAAAGCCCACACCAAATTGACCGATCATATCGTTCATATCCTGAGAATTAGTGACGTCCTGCATTTTTCCCAGAAACTCTGCTGTGCCAGATTTTGCGATAGTTCCAAGATTATTTACTAAATCTTGCTTTGTCATACCGATACCAGAATCCATTATATGCAATACTTTGTTCTCCTTGTCTGCTTTTATTCTGATAGCCAATTCCTTATTTGTGTCCAGGACACCTTTATCGGTGAGAGACAATAATCTAATTTTATCCAATGCATCAGATGCATTCGAGATCAATTCTCTGAGATAGATCTCTTTGTTACGGTAGAGAGAATTAATAATAAGTTTCATCATGCGATTAACTTCAGTCTGGAATGCAAACTTCTCAGCCTTATCTCTTAGTTCCTTTACTTGAGCAGTATTTAAACCATCGATCTTTATCGCTTCCTCTTCTCTTTGTACTGCTTCATGATCTGCAATATAAAATTTAAACATCAAATGTGTAATACAATAATTAATGTTCTTATAAATAATAAGGCAAAATTTCATATAAGATTAATTATTGATAAAGAAAATTACATTTATCAAATATAAATGAATAAATAAAAGGACTTATTTCACTCTTTTTTAAACAGAAGATTCAATATACTTAATAAATTCATAATAGATATGACAGATTATATATACAAATTCAATGTAAAAATTGAACAAATCATAATCATAAAAGAAATTCCAATTCTGTATGAAATAAACCTGCACTTTTCTAAACTATTAAAACATTTGAATAATTTCGATACACATCAACTTCAACGAACTCCTCCCACCTGTTACAACACTACCAACTTTTATTTTAAAAATTATAGAATAATTATAAACAAAACAATTTTCTATTCAATTAAACATCAAGATAACAACCTGTTCGCGATGCTTCACGGCTAGCTCCAAGATCATCCTCCACGGTACCGGCGTTCTCTTCGACCTCATCCTCAGCCCGGACGAATCCTAAAGAGCAAGCAAGTGCGTATAAAATAATCAAAGGCGCATTTCGTCTAAGATGAGAGAATAGATTCTTGCTTACCTGCCAGCAGGCATAATCCTGCGATCAATAGATAGAGTTTCCTCATCGTCGCCGCGTCGTGAAAGACCGTGAACGAGAAAGAAATCACTAATGAATTCGCACGCGGCCGCCACGACACTCCGCTGTTTTTTCACTGACTGTCACGGAACAGTCGTGACGACGATGCGTTATACGCGACGACACGGGGCGGCGAACCAATCGCGTCGAACCACGCAGCACGTGCCGGCCAATGACGAGCGCACCCGACAGCAGCCCGTACAAATGGCGTCGCGCTATTGGCCATACACATGGCTATCATCTTATTCTAGAAGATTCACTCGCGGTTGAACACGCCACGCAGACTCCAACGACGTATGCAGAATTATTACAATCGGAAATTGAATTATCAGTAATCGAGCGGATGCTACGAAAAATACGATATATCGCCGGCTAAATTGGAAATTAAAATCGGACTATTTTCAGTTCCGGAGACTCCGACCGGTTACGTTAACGGCTTACCGGTAAATATTTGTCACATTGAGATGACTCGTGAATGTTCTACAAGAAATATGTTTATTTTGATTATTTCTGTTGCTCTTACAATTGTATGAGCGATACAACGATTTGTACTTAGGAATGTTAACGTTGGGAATATCTATAATTGATTTCTATCGATGTAAATTGTTGATAAAGAATGGTGGAATAGTTTACTAACTTCGCTAAAATGGTTCGCTTGATAAAACAGAAAGTTTCCTTATCAGTAATTAATAAACAAAAAATGCAAACTATTTTTCTGAGTGTCGATATATAATTGCGATTGATAAAACAGATTTTCACCTCTTTTTATTAATCTCCTTCGAAATCAATAATTTTTTTTACTTTGAACTATACTGATCGACATATCTCATTAAGGAAACAGTCTCACCAATTAAATTTAAAAAATAGAGTATTTTTAGAAATTTTTTTTACAGAAAGCTGTTTCTGTATTCAAACGTTCTGAAGTTTTTACACATAAAAGAGATCCCAACAAATGAGAATGGATTGAAATGGATTTAGATTTTCAGAAATATTAATTCACGAATGTTAAAATGAATGCTTTTCAATCGTGAATGCATTTTTATTTATTTATAGGAATTGCATGGAGCGTATCTCTATGCCTTTCAATCTAAAATTAATATTAGTTTTTTTCTGTGCATTGTGAATACTGTTTAATTCAAAATTTTGAATAGGAAATACAGTTTTTCAATTCAATTGCATCCAATTGAATCTAATTGAATCCAATTGAAACCAATTAAATCCAAAAAAAATATTCGCTATTTAAAATACACATTCGGATAGAAAAAAATTTCAATCCATTTTAATCGCGCGCGATTAAATTTCTTTGCTGAGTACATATATAAACTATACCTAAGCAGAATATCAAGTCATTATGTCAAAATGACTTCAAAATGATCATTAAAAGTCATTTTTCAATCATTTCCGATTTATTTTAATGTCATTTTAACGTTATCGTGACTTGTTGTTCTGTTTGGGTAGCAATATTTATCGATTAGATACACATGGCGTGGCGAATTTAAACGTGCCTTATAATAATAATAAGTATACATTGTTAGGCAATTTGAATACGTTCAGTATTTCAGAATTACAATGGCTACGGTCAAAATCTCACTACAAATGCTTTGAAGCAATTTTTGATTAGTCAATTTGTAAAATTCTTTTTTCTAATTGGTGAACCAAACGCTTCAAAACATTTGTAGTGAGACTTTGACCACAACCAATGACATACAATTAAGGCGAAATTTTGTGAAAAATAGGATGAGATAAGAACTGGAGTTATATATTTAATAAATTGATATAATGATGTAATACTTGTACATAGTGACGAACGAAAATATTGACACAATTTTACAATGTTGTAAAATGGGCTGCGTCTTTGAAGAAAAAAAATAACAATAAAATATTAATTTTTATAGAATTTTTATAGAACTTTTATTTGATATTTTATATAATTATAAGAAATAGATTATTAATTAACAAAGTTATATAAATTATTGATATTATTAAAATTGATTGAAATTATTGATATATAGTAAGTAGTTCTATTTCTCTTTCATGTTTTTCTTCTTTTACTTTTGCATGTCTTTCTTATTCTTAAGACTTAGCTTATTTTATATTCTCAAATGTTTGAAAGTGACAAAATACATGTCTTAAATATGTAATGATGTCAAATACGTAATGATTTTGAAATTAAAAAAAAAACGCCAAAATAAAGTCATCATTGTTGTTAAAATGTCAATTCATCAATTAATTCGTTGAGCAATTCTAAACATTATTGAAATTTTAAAACGTCTTTTAGGTGTCTTCAAGATATCGCAATTTCTTTACATATCTAATAAGAAAAGGGCTATCTTTCAGCTTGCAGTTAATAAAGTATTAAAACATTGCTCTTAAGAAATATCCGCTTGTCTATTCTTACTCAATTGTTAGGGCATATACATTGCTTTAATGATGAACTGTCGTTGTCAATTGACATTTGACCACGTGTGTTATTTTGTCATGCTATCCTACTGTTACATAGTTGTGAAATTAGTCTACGATCACGCAAAAATAAATAAATGTAAAAGTTCAAGAGCACAGAACGCTACACAATATTGCGTACACATCACTGTTAGCTAGCAACTATGTTACGCGATGTGCTCTAGATAGGGCTGATCAAATATGTACGATAATTTCTTTACTTCCCGGACTTTCTGTTGCGATGCTGTTTAGTTTCAGTTTATCGATGTAGTCTAAGTTTATCGAGACCAATCTAGGTTTGTCACGATATATTAGGTGTTGGAATTAATTCGTAGCGTTTTTTAATGAAAGAATGTTATTTATTTCACATGAGCATTAAAAAATACATTAATGAAAGTATTTCCCATCACTTGTAAAACGCTACGAATTAATTCCAACACCTAATATATTTTTGCACCTTAAAGTAAACAATTAGATGATAACCTAATTTCTCAGTTAATTTATAAAAAGGGAGAATTTTCTCAATTAATTTTGTATTAAAAGTCAAAAAAACTCTATTTGAAATATTTTTTAACGCAAGATATTTTTGAAGATGTTAAAAAAAAAATTTTAATTATAAAACTTTTAAAGGATGATTTACTTTTTTTCAATTTGAAATTGGACATAAAATATATATATATATATATATATATATATATCTTCTGGATTTTATTGGATAATAATATATTTAAAAAAAAAGTTGGATATTTAGGTAACGTCTTCAGTAAGTTTGCTCAATCCATGTTAAACAGTTTGTGTTTGAGTTTATCCTATCCAGTGAGACGCTCCTTGAATTTAAGAATCTAAATCGATCAAAACTTGCAGATTAATTATATCATTAATTTATATTAATATTCTGATAAGACAATCAGAAATTTTTTCTCAGTGATCTCACAAATAAATTTCTAAATATCTTTTTCAATGTAATAACTAAACTAATTAAATGGCAATTACGACGATCCGGGCGATTATTCTCTCAACCCTGAGCGTTCTCCGATTCTCCTTCGACCTCGCCCCTCGATGAAACAATCGGTATCGGCGATCGATCAATCAATTAGTCACGCTTGCAATCGGCGCGGTTTGCGAAGCGGATGCAATGGGCGTGTTGTGACAAATCGGTCGTTATGGATACATCGTGACGCTCTGAGGGCCCTGCAGTGTATAGTCTCTTCCCATACATCGTCCAGGGTGTGTACGTTATACGTAATGTGTGTCGTCGTTATTGTCATCGTCGTCGCGCTATAGGATGCTATAGGATTCGTGACGATCCGCCATGCGGAGGGACTTCACTCGCCTTCCGGTCCTCTTGGAAAAAACGTCGCCGTTATCTCCTCCGCTTCCTCTTGCGAAGAGTAAGCCAGGTTTCTTCCTTCTTCCACTGATCTCGTGAACCATCTGTCGTCTTCCACTGCACACGCGCGCGTCCTCCACTGCGTTCTCCAGCGTTCTCCATCTCGTTCACCGGAAGCCGCGAAGCTAAGGTGAGTGATGCTGCGCGAAATATGTGGAAAGAAGAACATTTGTAATCGTTTCTACCAATGCAGATTAATGTTAATCTCGATTCAACTTTTATCTTTTTCTGGTTCTTAGGAAGAGATAAAGAGTCAGACTCGTATTTATGGTCGATTTTTATATTTGAGGCTATTTCAGTCTTAAGCCAATCAACTGATTGTATTAACATCTTAAGACATTACTTAAGATTGCGGTCTTAAAATAAGAATGGACTATGAATCTTAATTGAATCGAGATTACAATTAAACTAAATTGATACACGTAGAAAATTTTTTCTTAGAGTTTATCTTGAAAATATGATAGTCGTGGGACAACATTATTTATTTCTAAGAATTTTGATGTAAATCTCCTTCATTTATTAATAAAACTATTAACAATAAAGTATAAAATAAGTTTGATTAATTTTACTGAAATGCATGGTAAAAATCTTTAAAATATTGTATTGTACTATCTACCATATTTCATATTAAATTTTAAAACAAAATTCTCTCCATGTAGAGATAGACAATCGGATATTCTTTCGAATATTCTTTTTGATATTCTATTCATCGCAGTTTCTCGTGAATTATCCGCATGAATAATTTTTCTACAAGTGTGTAATAATTGTTACGTTACAAAAAATATCGGAATAATGAGACTAACATTATTGCAAAAAGGATAATATTTTTTATTAACAAAAGAGAAAAATAGGATGTGCTTAACTATAATTTTTCCGCGCTATCTGTTACATCTATTTCAAATTACTTTAAATCATAGTGAATCATAGGTGAATCAATACGTAAGTGGGTGTAATAATGTAAATAAATATAATAAAATTTATTCTATTCAGCATTTACATAAAGAAAGAAACTTGGTTTACAAACTTGGTTTTTATTTTATTCATTCATCCATATCTTTCTCATATATATATTCCTATTTTAATTGCATTTCCTGTCTCTCTTTCTAATTATTCTTTTATCTATATTTTAAATATATTTTCATAATTAACATGAAGGTATTGTTATCTTTATGCAGTTGTCGATAATATGTCGAAAACAGTATTTCTTAAATAATGTTATATGGAATATGAAAAAAAAGTATTGTTTTAAGCCTTCCTTGAAGTAATATATATAAATCTTTCGAATATTTTTAAATATACTTTTATATTATATTTAAAACTTTAGTAGGAAGTTATTTACATTCATGTCACTCATGTCGAACCGAAAAAGAAGTTTCATGAAATAATTAAAGACTTTTAACGAACGATTGCTTCCACACATGGCGGTCGATGACAGGAAACGTGAATGTCGATGTTGCAATGTAGAAAACTATTATTCGTAAAGTGACAAGTTAGCAACAAGAAGTTAATCAATAACCCACTTTTTATCTGCCTTTGTGCGCATGATAGTAAAAAACCTTATCACTATACATCTCACTACATGTGCAAAATTGCATTTCTGTCAAGATAAGTAGATTAGATATGCACGCGTTCAATGTTCCTTACCGACTTTTAATACAATTAGCAATCAAATTGGGATATGAAAAAATATTTAATCATATTATTAAATCATAATCAAGATTTTATAATCCTAAATTATAATCAAGAATTTATAATCCTAAAATAAAATCGTTCTTGATTCTATATTATATGAGCAAAGTGGAACTTAAAGCAAAATATTTATCTCGGTGATGGAATTTCATAATCCTAAAGTTTATTGCATTAACTATTTAAAACATATTAATTAAATACATTAAATACATTAATTATATTTGTAAAATTCAAGTCTAAATCTAACTTTTTGACTTGCTTTTTTTGCTAATAATAAATTCCTATTCCATTTTTAATTTCTTTATCTTTTTTCTCTTCGATCTCTGACACTATTTTTATCAATGTGTTCTTTTTTTCATATCATTTCTACATATAAAAATTACTAAACTCACAGCAATAAGTCATAAAACACACTTTTCGAAAGTATAGAATTTTAAGCTTTAAAATCATTTTTTAAAATTTAAATTTTGTTCATTTTTAAGTTTTTTGAAATAAAAAAACAGATACGAATTTTTGCACTCATCCAATAATGGGTGCTTTCCATTTAATGACACAAATATTATTCGATCTTTCCTGGCGATACAAAGAATAACAAAAACAGAATAACATTTGTGTCACCAAATAAAATGCACCCAATATCTTTCGAAACGTTGCGCAGCATCACGTTTCTCTTGTAAATGTCCACTTTTGGAATGAACGCGCGTTCTTGTCCCTCTCTCTTATCTTTACGTGTTACACCTGACTCATATTTGTCACGTGAGCGAATGACGTTTCTCTTTCCAGCAATGTTCAGCTTGAGACCACAGAGTGCTACGACGCGACAGGAGATTGAAATGATTAACAAGGCCCAACGGGCTATAAACAACACCACGGATTCCATTGAGAAGTTACGTCTACTTTGCCTGGCTAGGGGTGCCAATGGCATTCTTGGTTTGGGTAGGTGAGTCTCGAAAGCATTCTTTAATATTTACGTTGTTATTAAATGCAATTACAATTAAAATCACAAAGCGGAACTCCTTATTATGTTTGTTCTTCTTATAACTAGATCGTATGTCCCAAATTATATTTTTTCAATCTTTTTCTCGTACAATTCACTACATTTTGATCGATATTTCTTTTTATATTTCTTTCTATTTACACTCTTCCTTTAATTTTAATTATTATTATTTGAAAAAAAATAGTGTCTTTTCAACTACATATTTCAGAAAAGACTTTTGTTTAAGACAAGATTTTGATTTTTTTGTATATTATAAAATATAAATATTTATTTCTACCAATGCATACTACCGCTCAAAAGTATTTGCCCAGTCTTCCTTAATTAAATAAAGAATTTCAATTAATCTTCTTTTTTGATCTTTTAAACTTCTAAATGTTAGGCTTATAATAATAATGTTTAGCTCAAAGTTTTACATTATACATTATATATTGCTTTCCTACATTCAAAAAAATGAATTTTCCAAAAAAGGGGAAAGGGAAAACCTAATTTTTAACGAAATTACTAATTAATTAAATAATATTGGAAATAATATTAGGGAAAAATTCTCAACATGATCAAATATCATTTTTATCATTTTTTTGTTTCATTATTCTTTATTTAAAAAAACACTTTAAATCATGATAATTTTGACGATTTTTTATTTAATTAAATTAATTCACTTTGATGATTGATAGGATAATATTTACATTCATTTATGTTAATAATTCAAGAATCAAGATAATTATTCAAAAATCAAGAAAAAATACTTTTAGTGATAGTATAAATTAATTATAATCTCAGCTGAGAGAGAGAGAGAGAAAGAACTTTATTTTTTATTTTTTTTTAAATTCTAAGAATAAAAAAATTTAGAGAATAAATTAAACCGATTAAATTAAGTCTACAATAGATATAATCCCAACAAAGGAACGACAAATTCTAAATAAAAAAATAAAACAGTAATTTTAACAAAATGGATTTTAATGATTACTAAAAAGAAAAATTGCAAAAAAAAATGCGAATACACAGAGATAGATAACACAGAGAATAAAATCCAAAATTGATGCAAACTTTAATGTTAATAATTTGCGGATAGTGATTCAACATCATGTGCATGCGATGATGAGTTTTTATGTTTTTATCACATATGAATCAGCCCGATATCACTGTCCTCGACTTTTATACTTACCTATATACTTACGTAACATGTTGAGACATTTAAATCTCGCGTTATCACATATTTCACCAGGGTATTCCGTCGTATGGACGATGATGGCAACAAGAAATTAAATTTTGAAGAATTTAAAACGGGTCTAGAGGAGACCGGATTGGAACTTTCTGAAGATGAAGTCGATGAAATCTTTAAGAAATTCGACACTGATGAGGACGCGAACATCAGCGTTGAAGAGTTTCTCGTTGGCATAAGAGTGAGTTCATGTATTTTTTAAATTCTGCTTTCTGCTTATTTTAGCGCTGTTTGACACAACATTTATGCGTCGTTCAAACGAAAAATCGTATTTAAAAATTGACGATAAGAATCTGAAAACGAGCATTAAAATATATAATGCGCTTAAATATGTAATCGTAGAAATTATTAATTAAATTGATGAGATCATTTTTCCCGTCAGCCACCGATGAATCAAAGTCGCAAAAATGTAGTAGATCAAGCGTTCCAAAAATTGGATAAGACCGGCGATGGGCGGATCACCGTCGACGATCTACGAGGAGTTTATAATGTGAAATGTCATCCGCGGTATATCAGCGGTGAGGAAAGCGAAGAAAGTATTTTAAACAAGTTTCTCTCGAATTTCGAGCATGGAGGCAACGTAGACGGTGTCGTAAGTAATTTTATGATATTTCTCACGTACTCTTCTAGTCTCTTATTTCACAAGGAAACGTGCTACATTGGAAAAGTGAGATGAAGAAACTATAACGTTACTAGCTGAAAGATCACGTTTGAAATAAATATTTTAGGTGTTCATATCCTCCAAGTGGATCAATAAATCCTTGAATTCAAAATCTAAATAGCTTATTGATGGTCCTCTTCAAACTCTACAACTTTTATGTAATAACTTATATTTAAAGATATCAAGAAATTATTTAAAAATCCGTTATGGCAAAGTTAATATAAATCAGTTATATAAATATAATGAAAAGAGACTCATAGATATATTTTTATCAATTTATAAAAGTTGTTTTAATAATAATAAGAAATTTCTCAATTTATTATAATGTTATATGAATATAATATACGTATTATTATCTCTATCTACAAACAATTTGCTTATCATTATGATCGTTCGCATTATTCTTAATTTGATACCATTATTATTTATTCACTTAATTTTTATCTTCCTTCTGTTGCAGGTAACGCAAGAGGAATTTATGAATTATTACAGCGTAATTAGCGCGAGTATAGACAATGATGCATATTTTGACTTAATGATGCGTAACGCTTATAAGCTATAACTTTCGATCTCTTGATTTGCATTTCACAGAGATAACATGCCGGTCCTACATCTGTCTATTCCACTGCGATCCACATCGACAACTATAAAAAGTCACTATTCTGCTAAACCAATGTATAAATCAATATCGTTGTCACATTACCATAAATGTTTGTCTTGTTAGGCCCGCACTTTCCGCTAATTGCAGTCTAGCAAAAATAATCTAGTAAAAGGTGTCATTATATTAATATTCAATATTAATCATACATGAGTCATCGGAGTGACAAATTAAAACCGGTATACATATACATATACGTAACTTCGTTAATTGTTTATTCACCGAAATATCCTCGGTCAGGAAGAAGAAAAAAAATCGCGTTACGATACAATTAATAACAATCGATACGTAATCGATTTTAGGGAGTTCCTTAAAAATTAATCTACAACTCTATGTATTTTTTTCCCTTGTTGAGTTTATTTGGTTATCAGACAACTGCAATAACTTTTCCATTTCTAAATTATTAAAAATTGTACGACGAGACAGAAGTGAGAAATACTTATACACAACTTTTTTTTCTTCTTCCTCGATATATTATTAGCTACTTGCGAAAAAAGTTGGTTATAGGGTCCAATTTTACAGCGCGAATTGTGGTGAACGCGTCCTGCGTATTCGTTTACGTTTTTTTTTTTAAATTCCTCTTTGTAATCTTATGTTTATTCTTCTGTGCATGAATATATATATATATATATATATATATATATATATATATATATATATACATGCGATTGTAAAACGGATTGACTTCTCCACCTAAATTTAATTTCCTACGATTTGATTCACGTACTTATTTAAAGTACTCTATTTATTTGATTCGTTGTAATCTACTTTTTATAAGGTGCAATAAAAATAAAATATAATAAACAACAAATATGAGTAGACTCATTAGCCTTTTATAATTAATTATGATGATTAAATAAGCCATTTTTTTCATTAGTAATTTAATGAGGAAATAAATTATTTTAAAAAGTAGTAGGACTGATAGAATCTCGAGTGACATATAAACAGAACTGTAATTAATAATACAGATAAGCTCAATGTTTTTCTGGGAATGAGAGCGATATTTCCGTAACTCGTTCCAATTATAATATACTCGAAATTAATACCGAAGCTAAATGTATGTAAAAAAAAACCCACATAATGTAAAAAATCAAAATTTTATAGGAACCCAAATAACATTTATGTTGCGTAAGATATCTAAAAGATGTCTTCAAATATTTTATATTAAAAAGATGTGAAAAAGACATTTTTTAGATATCCAAGATAACATGTATGTTATTTGGGAAAAAAATAAATATACGTATTACATATGATTATATATTTATTTTTTCTTAAATAACATACATGTTGCATAAGAAATCTAAAAAATGTTTTTTAGACTTAATCTTTTCGATATATAAAACATTTAAAGACATCTTTTAGATGTTTTATACATAAATGTTATCTGGATTCCTGCAAATAAAATTTTAATTTTTTTTTTTCTAATAAAATAAACTTTTCCATCGCTTTGTACGTGATACAATTTTTATTTAAATATGAACATCAAATATGCGAAATTATAAGATGACCTTTGCTACACACCCATTGTATCAATAAAATAAATTATCGAGACTTGATTTATGATCATTATGTAATCAACAATTAGCTGCTACAATAAAATACATCTGTAGAAACTACGCTTTAAAAAAATTTCCACATAATTGACGATGTATTTTTTCAAAACAAAAAATGTTAAAACTGAAAATATATTAATTTCAATTACTTGAAGTTACAATGATAAATAAAATAAATAGAAAAAATGTATTTACATTAATTACGTGGTAAAAAATCGGAAATTACAGTTTCAAGAAGTCTCTAAAGGTTAATATTGAATATTTAAGAGAATATAAAAATTGTAAAATTTATTAAATTAAATAAGCATACAATTAAATAATTTAATATCTAATATAAAAAAAAATTAAATATCTAATATAAATTAAATAATAACTATGCGTATGATAATGTATGAAATAAAAAAAAAGAAATGCATCGGCCGGGAATCGAACCCGGGCCGCCCGCGTGGCAGGCGAGCATTCTACCACTGAACCACCGATGCGATGTTAAGCTCTTTACTTACAAAGTATAAGAACTACTCGTGAACTACACGTAAACAATTTTTAAATCTATAAAATATATTTTTATAATATTACACTTTAATTTTATAACTTTTAGAATTTATGTTAGCGAATAAGTCACCCAAAATAATTTCTATTTGAAAAATTGCGTTTTAATATGTTTTTATAATCATAAAGATTAAAATACCAAGACTAGAAAAAGTATATTTTTATTCTAAAATTAAAATTTTATAATATAATTAATAAATTTCATAATGTAATAGTAATCTTCTTCGTTATATATAAAAAGATACAAAAATGTAATTGCCGATTAAAAAAAATCCTCCCCGGCGGGGAATCGAACCCCGGTCTCCCGCGTGACAGGCGGGGATACTGACCACTATACTACCGAGGACTTGGTAATAAAGTGTTTAAAATTTATAGTATATATGTTTCAAATAACGTTTATCTTATAATAAGTAAAATTTTTTTAATTTTATTAAATAATAATTTGCATAATTTACTTAAATACCATCTGATAAATTTAATGCATATGTGTTAAAAACGGACAAATAAAATATCAAAGTCCTCATAAAAGGAATATATTCTGTATGTATTTATAATATAAAAATTATTTAAAAACTAGACTATGTTATAAATTAAAGTTCTTTTCTATAAATCTTTTTTCATAGTGGTTAATTTATAAGTCAATTTTAATTTAACCAATTTTTAAAGACAAAGATTAATCTATTGGTGCTCACTATTCATCAAAACTTTCCGTGCCTCGTAATGCATACATATTTGCTTGATTCGTCATTAAATTATCACATATACGTAAAAAAAACTAACAACGCAGAATATTAACTTATAAAATGGACTTTGTTGTTCTTGTATGCACGCACTCGCTTTTGACTCACTTAAAGGAATTCTTACAGCAATTAAATTAGTGAGCAAACACATATCTAGAATTTCTTGCGCCCTTAGTAAGAAAATATATTGAAGCCACTCTCCCTCCAGAAAAAAATTTTTATTTGACGATAGCCGCAGTTTTCCTGTAATATAATATGGAGATTAAGAAAATAACATCTGATTTAATGTGGTTAAATATTGAAAGCATATTGAAAACATTACAAATATTTTATTCCCAACAAACGAGAATGGATTAAAATGGATTGAAATTTTTTTCTTTCCAAATGTGTATTTTATATATAAATAACGAATACTTTTTTTAGATTTAATTGGATTCAATTGGATTCAATTAGATTCAATTGGATGCAATTGGATTGAAAAACTGCATTTCCTATTCAAAATTTTGAATTGAACAGTATTCACAATGCACAGAAAAAGCTAATATTATTTTTAGATTGAAAGCATAGAGATTGAGAGCATTGGAGGCATAGAGATACGCTCCATGCATTTCTTATAAATGAATAAAAATGCATTCAGGATTGAAAAGCATTCATTTTTCGTGAATCAATATTTCTGAAAATTTGAATTCATTTCAATTAATTTCAATCTATTCTCGTTTGCTGAGACATACCTCTAAATACAAATTTCATTTCAATCCATTCTCGTTTGCTGGGACATACCTCTAAATACAAATTCCATTGTATCTATCCTATTGAAAAAAATTATGTTATAAAGTTACATAATGAAATCATGTAATTAAGACAAATAAATCACGTAAAGAATTGTTTCAAACCAGCATGTAATAATTTTTAAAAACGTTAAAAAAAATCACATGATATTAAAAATAATATCATCCGTTATGTGATTTTATAGTTACCGAAATTTTAAGAATTTAATGATAGAAATAGAAGAGAAAAAAATGTATCATCACGTAACTTTTCAAATTACGTCATTTTTTTAAAATTACGTAATGATTTGGAACGATTCGTTACATAATTTATTTGTCTTAATTACATGATTTCGTTATGCAATTTTGTGACGTGATGTTTTTTAGTAACGTACATTCTATGAGCTGCAACGAAGTCCAAAATCTCCGACATTTTACAGATCACAATTTTTGCTCTCCCTGGATTTGCGTCCTTAGCAGAGGCCAGTTTCGCCAATCCCTAACTACAGCCCTGAGACATGTATCCGTCGCGGTGGCAACGAAAATTTCGTACGTCATGTGATCGCAAGGTGGCGCGCACGTACATAAAATCGACGCACGCGCCAAGCACGATCAGTAGCAGAATAATCGTCGTGAAGGTTGGATTGTGTACTGTTTCTATCTTTTTCTTCCTTCTTCTGTCATTCATCGCTTCTCTCTCTCTCTCTGTTTATCGGTTTCCCTCTCCTTTTACCTTCTACCCTTTCTCTCCATTGTTACCAGATAATAGCGCTTGCTCATAATAAAGGATTGGTGACAATAAATGAGCTGGCCAGCCGCGGGAAGGTATATTGCTGTGTATTGTGTTGCCTGAGGAGAGTTAGTGATCCGTGTGCGTGCATGCGTGAACATATTTCACTGTGAGTGAATTCCTGTGGATACCTACCTTCGCGATCTATACCTCATCTTTCTCCGTAGAAGACTGTCATCTGCTGCCAAAATGAAGCACGTCGTATTCATTGTCGTAGCTGTATTTCTCGGTATGTTTGGACTGATTGTCATCTCCCTCATTTCTCAGATTCTTTGTTTCCCCGTCCGAATTCCACTTAGCAGGTATAATAATGATGTGTAATCTATTCAATCTTAGAATCCAAATATAGATAAGACATTTTTCCCAGGTCTCGTTGCTGTTGATTTATCTTTATTTAGACTAGTATCTACATACGCTCAATGAAGTACGGAATATTTGATATTTCTCACGTAATCTTGGAAAATCTGCGAAATAAAAATCCTTTTTTTCCAGATCCTCTGAAAATCTAACGAATCATTATTAAGTTGCTGAATTAATGTCATTGGAGTGTTTGTGGAACGAAAATTAGAATTAGATATTTGTCGACAGTTTTTAATAATGCAGAGATCTGTTTAGACAGTGAAGAAAGTCGCTTGAAATATAATTACTAATTGATGTATAAAAGCGGTAAACCCCCGAGAAAGTCATGATTATCTATCGGAAATAACAATGATAAGCGACACCCAGAGAAATTCTAAGAAATTGTCAAGAAAGTACACAGGGAAGTCCAATTAGATTTCTAATGCTTTCTCAAAATATAGCAGAAAATCAGAGATATATATGTAACATTTTACATCTTACATATATAATCTAAGAAACATCGTGATAATAGAAAATTATGCTGAACTTGTTATGCAATATTTATACTGATCACAGAGCGGAAAATCATCTATTGAAAGCAAGCGTAATGTTTAAACTCTTGTAACATTGCAATCTGAGATATTTTGTATATTTTTTGAATTTATTTATATTAATACTAAGATCCGGTTTGAATATAAAATTTTTCTTATTTTTTAAATTAGATTTTGATCGGTCAAAATTTGGTAATCGTTTATTTGAAATGTTTCTTCTGTTAGATATTTCTAGAAAAAAGATTAATTTTTCCTTAGAAAATTTCCTCGCTTTTGACATTATGAAACGTAGAATAACTGATATTCTGAAAAATATTCTAAATTTTAATGAATACTGTTGAATAGTAATAGTATACAGGGTTGGCCATATTCGACGGAAAGATCTGGCAACAACTGTAACTTTTAACAGAGATGTTAGATCGAGTAACGACGTTTCCCATGATTGAAAAAAAAACATCTTTCCGTCGAATATGGCCAACCCTGTATGTTTACACTATCTGTAAACATACATTTATCTGATATAGGAACTATTAATTTCTTTAACTTATCATTTTTTAGTAAATATTTATTGTAGATATATGTATTTATTTATATTGCTTTAAATTAAATGTGTACTTAGTTCTATTCAAAAAAGTATGTCTTAAGATTCAATAAATTTTTCTTCAATATAGACTTTTGAAATTGAGAGAAATTTAATTGTAATCTGGATCTTTTTTTGGCACAAGCGAAATTTCGCTTTCAAATTTCTCCAAAATAAAGGAGAGCGAAATTCTTTTCTTAAAAATATCTTATTAAAAAGCTATTTAATAATATAATACAGATATTGAAAAGTAACTTTGAATTTTTCCACATTTTTTGAAAGCCTAGTAAAAAGTAGAACATCAAAAAAAACGATGGAAGTAAAAATATGATTGCAGATAAAGATTTAATTCTAATGTCGAATGCTGTTTAAATGTTTTTCTTTTGCAACAAATTTCTTTACCGAAAGGCAAACCATGAAGAAGGATGGCTCGCGAAAAGACGATACTGCTAGCGTTTGCCATTAACATTATAGATGTTAAAAGTCAATTCCATTGTATACATTGTATACTGTAAATACGATAAGATTAAATGAAATAAAATTATTGAAAACTTCAAAATTGAAACTTACAAATTTCTTATTATAATTTATTATAACGTTCAATATAACGACTACCTTATAAAGATGACTCAGATATTTCAACAGATTACGCGTATGGTCCACTAGATTACACTGTCCCGGAATGTTTCAAAGAAGGCATATGGTTATCACAATTTTTAATGACTAATTATATGTCGATCATACACACAACGTGTTATTGCGATGACGTAATCTTCAATCGACTCTCAACGGAGTCTCTTTCTTCGCAACAGCGAGATTAATCGTATTACGTTCAATTATTCATTAAATATAAAATTATAATTGTTAACCTTGATTTGAATTGAAATTATAATATAAATCACCTTCTTCGAAATTAAGCGAATAATTCGTTTTAATAAATTAATCTCTTTGAAATAAGAAACATATGATTTTTATAATTTTAATATCGAATATTAGAATATCATCGAAATGATGAATATTCGAATTGCAAAATTATTGCCGGCTTCACAACAGAAAATTAAACAAACTCTCGGCTCATTAAGTTATTTAATATAATTGTCTTTTCGAAAATGTTACTACTTATCGTTATTTATACGTAAAGAATCCAATGGTTATTGGATTTTCTGTCCTCTATCGTCCTTCAGCAGATCGTTCACGATAACGTTTGATCGTTGAGCAACAAGTTTGTAATATTATGTTTGACGCACTTTGTCCCATGATTACGCATTTAAATGTGATGTTCAAACCTTGTCGTCATATCAGTAAACCGGATATATACCTTATTTTGATGCCTCCTATTATTAATAATCGGATTACAATAATAATTATCAAGTAAAAATTATGAAGAATCTATGTATTTCTCAAATAATCCAATACATTTTAAATATCTGTTAATTTCTCTGCTAAATATCGACATTAAATTTTTAAAATTATATACATTGAATGCAACATCGGCTATCTTACTGTCTTTAATGCATTCAACTATTAAGACATACACACATAACAATAATTTCACCAATTAAAAAGCATGAAGAATCTGCGCATTCCTCAGATAATTCGATATTTTAAATCTCTATTTCTTTATTAAATATCGTAAATTTCTAAATTGATGTTAAAAGCAAACATCGGCTATCTTATCTTTGATGCATTCAACTACTGATAATCGAATTGTAACAATAATTGTTTGTTAAGTAAAGAGTTCGAAGAATCTGCGTATTTTTTTGGATAATTCGACATTTTAAATCTCTGCCAATTTTTGTACCAAACATTTTTTTTTAATTTTCTGTTAAATATTGTAAATTTTTTAAATTAATGCGACTAGCAGAATCTGGAGAAATAGTTTATCAAATAATGTTTTTTTTTTTAAATTAATGAATATGATTATTAAAATTATGGAAAGTATCGCAATTATTAATACTTCATTTAGTTTATCTCTTGAATTTTCTTTATCGGGGTCGGTGTCAGCGCACATGGCACATGAACTGTTCAAACTTCGCGACTTCCTGTTGAACGAGAAGCTTTTGCGCAAAACGCCAACGCGTACAAAAGAGAAGTCTGATTAGAACGTCTGATATTATTTCATCAACATATTAATTTATCATTAAACCTTTGTCTTGATATAGAAAAACGGAGTCAACGAACGTGATGTTTTCTAACAATTTGCGTGCTTATTATACGCAAAGAACAATCGGAATTTGAATCATTTGCTGTTATCAGCGAATCCATAATTCCTGCAAAAAAAAATGTATAATAATACCATGAAACGGAAATTGATGTAAGATAAATGTTAAATCGCTATGAGAAATTGAGTCATTACAAGTTTTGACACTTTTAGGAGAGATACTTTATTTGTATCATGTTCATGTTTTTAAAAAAAATTGAATAATTACATTATATTGGTCGATAAAGTAAAGTTTCTTATAGAAGATCTTAAAGAAGACGTTTATTTCTTTAACATCGATAACATGTATAATCTTTTTGAAATCAATACTAATAGCATTCTTTTAATGGAAATATATTCACAAATCGAAGGCTAATTATATGTTTGAAATGCGATAGATAAAATTACATAATAACATTACATAATACTCCTTGCATTTCTTGTTAACTCTAATATATCATTTATGGGTTCAATGTACTCTGTGTGATTTTTTATATTTGCTTTAACTTTTTTATAATATAATATGAAGATCCGGATTAAATTTAAACAGAATTTTTAATTTTAATATTTTAGAATTTTTTTTTCAAAATGGTCATTTTTGCGAATTTTTCCAATAACATTTCTTTGAAGCATTGTAATTAATTGAAAATAAAATATTTATTTGATTCACAATTATCTGTCTTTGTCTGACTTCGTAGAATAAATTTCACACGTTTTGAGCTAAAAAATATCTATTCAGTCCAGAGATATATAGCGTGACAAAGTTGTAGGGTTTCACAAACCCTAATGTGATCAGGAAGGTAACGAAAAATAACAATGACTTGCTAAGATTAAGGCTCGTCCATGCCAATCGTGTTAATCGAATATACTGATTTCGTCTTCTTTTTTATAAAAAATGGAAAAATCTTTAGAGGTGAATGAGAAAAAAATTGTGCAGGATAATTTTAATTAAAAATAGATTTGAAATAAAAAAAATTGAAGGTAAATGTAGATTTGTCAATCTCTAAGCAAATTCCCTAATCTTTTATTTGCCACATCGAAATGTAGTATACTGTTAACTGGGATATTGACAATCGCTTAGTTAATATCTAGACTAATCGAGTAAAAATAATTTTTCCATCACGATGACTCATGATTACATATCTTTGTTTGCTTTCAAAACTCATTATTTTCCAGTTGATAATACTGATGTTATTCATCATAGCAATTTAATGCCTGTTCTACGAATATAGATTAATTTTAATTTTTATTTTATTTCTCTTCATCTTTTTTTAATTCTTTTCCAAAATATTTATGATAAATATTTATTATTATCATTCATTTTTTTTTACAAGATTTACAATAAATATTTCATAATATTTATAATAAATGTTTATAATCTATGCAATCTAAGATCATAAAAATATTTAAAATAAGACTTATATACTTATACATACTTATAAATGTTTTGTAAATATTTTATAAATATTTTATAAATATTGTGCTGGGTAGAACTAGAAAAAAATGAAGAATTATTTGAACTAAAATTCAACTACATTGGTAGAAACAGGAATAAGAATAGTTAAAACTCGTGTATACACATTACGTATTGGAAATTGAAGATTGCTAATTGAAGATTAGAATTCAGCCAATCAGAACAAAACGTATTAAAATTAAAATTATCCGACTCGTTGAATTCTAATCTTTAATTCGCAATCCTTAGGCCCGGTTTCATAAATATAAGATTAACCTTGTGATTTAACTTACTATTTATCTTTTTTTAAGAAAATCTAATTTTTAGAATTAGAAACAGATAAGTAAGTTAAATCGATTAAAGTTAATCTTACATTTGGAACCGGCTATAGAATCGCTAAAAGGCCGATTTTTCCAAAACAATAGTGATTTTAACTGATCTTTTTGTAAAGAATCGCTTTTTTGTTTTTAACAAGGAAGACTTTTTCAAAGCGATTTTTTTTACAAGAAATCCATTTTTAGCAAAGCAATCTAGAAAAATCGTATATTCTTAAAACCGAGTTTCAGTCTTCAATGCGTAATACAATATGGGCTTTATTGCTGAAGAAAAACACAAGATCGACTTCTTCGATGTGTCCTTAATACATCAACAAATGAAAGTATTCGGAAATTTCAGAAAGATAAGAATATATTCAAGGCCGGTACGGCTTGAATATATTTGACTGCATTCCATTTCCTGCAGTATTACAACAAAGAAAGCTAAACTGAACTCATTCGTTGAAGGTTTAATAATACGAATATAAAGTCCGTAAATGGCGCATTTCAAGAAAACTTTACAAGAAGCTTATTCTAAACGCAGATCTTTATTGGAGCTCAACAACTTTGCGTTATTATTGGAATTGTCGCAATAACTCGAGGGATAAAATCTAATAATCGTGAGAGATTTGCGGAGATAAAATTTGGATAATGCCTAATTTTATTTAATTTTTTTATGTCTCCTATGTTTTATTTACAATCTATAATTCACAATTTTATCAAACAAAAAATATGTATATATATAATATATATATGTACATATAAAGATATTTGTACATATAAACAGGTCAATGAAAGTATGGCACAATAATTAGTGCGCAAAAAACCTGAAGTTTCGATTTATATATACATATAAATTATATTTAACTTGCTGTTAGAGTTTCGAAAATGAGCTTTCTTAGTCATTACCTAAATCTTAAACCATAAGAAATTGAATATCAATTATAATTGATTATTTTTCTCACAATCGATTGTGATTGGTCAATCCTTAGGGTTTAAGACTTTAGCTTAGATAATGGCTTATTGTAAGAAGCCTATTATTACAAATTTAATATAGAAAATTAAAGAGAATAGATACATAACAAAAAACAGTTTAATATTTCAATCTTACATCTGCATTTAATGAATAGTTCTATAATATGCAATTAACGAAACTCGTGACTTTAGTTATTATAAAACACACACACACTCTCTCTCTCTCTCTCTCTCTCTCTCTCTTTCTCTCTCTCTCTCCTTTATATAATATTATTTTTAATTAATGTGATGTTAACACAAAATTAAATCTGGAAAAGTTGCACAGAGTATTTTGCACGAAATTGTCGTTGACAGTTCAGTAAAGATTCATTAATTTTGCTAAAAAATAATTCTTGAAAATTTTCCTTCTTTTTTCCTGGTATTCTGTAAGATATTCTTCTGTAGATCATATTGTTTGTCTAATAAGTCACGCCTGCGGATAATGATGAAATTACAAAAAATTCCACTAATGCGAGGTCATTACAAATAATATACCAGATAAACATCAATCGGCAAATATCAAACATTACTATAGCTCTCAGTTGTTTATTCTGTAGTAATCCTTTTTTATTAATTCTCTTTTCGTGATCAATATATCATTATTATATTAAATGCTAAATTATGATATAAATTATTCTTTTAAGAGATTCTAGACTGAAATAATTTCAAAGAAATCGTTAAATATTATTGTAACGTGTAATCATCATATTACAATTCTAATAAAAAATACACACAATTACTTTGTAAAAGTCCAATGATTAGCTCATATTTCTCTTTACAATATTATAGAACAAATAAAGGAAAATATTTTTCAATCAACGTTTCTAAATATAACTGCTACTTCTTTTTCTTAATCGTTGAATAAAAGATGAAACAATTTCATAAAATAAAAGACGAAGTTTTATCTTTTTTTCTATCGTAATCTACGATTTTTAAAGAAGCGATATTTCCGTTTAACTGTACAAGATATTGCTTTGTTTCAGGTATTGTTGGATGCACGCATTCACAAGAGAATTTACCTTCCACCGTCTCTCCTGAACTTCAACAGATCGCCGGTGTGGTGGAGGACCGAATCCCGGATATTGTAAAGAAAATAAACAAATCAGGGCTGTCCGTTGAAGAAGGCACGAATCGTTTTAGAGAAAGATGTGTAAAGAACGCCGGACCAGACGCATATGATCTTATCGATCGCGCCCAAGTTGAAGCGACACAATGTATTCAGAAGCTCATCAACGTTACCGAACTCTACGCGGAGATGGAAAAGTACAAGCCGACAGGTGATCTGGATATTGTCTTCAGGGAATATTGCAGCAAGCGCCAAGCTATACGAACTTGCGTGAGCAATTTCACGAATACGATGGCGGTTTGTCTGGACGAGAAGATGAGAGAGAATAAGAAAATAGTGATGAACATAACTGACTCGCTTCTCGAGTTTGTCTGCTACAAAGAAGGGGATCGAATCGCCCGTATGTATGAACTGAATTAATTTTATTTTAAATACAACAGTAATACCAAGTTCCAAATATATATTTAAGAAGCAGCTTGGATTATTATACATTAGCTTGAATTATATCTTTGCAGTTTTCATATCGGCTGGAGGACCAGAGTGCTTTGAATCAAAAACGCAAGAAATTTTAGATTGTGCCAACAAAACATTTGGTAATAACGTATCAAAATTGGATTTTGATGGTTTTCCTTTGGGATTTGAGAATTTCTCGGGTTGGGAGTTTAATCCTAAAGAATGCAGGTGAGTCGTGCGAAATTCACAAATTTGTTCTTTGACGATATTCCTGAATTAAATTTAAACATTCGTATTCAAAATCTTGCATATTTGAAAAATTCAATTTTTTAAATTAATATTTCCCTACGCCTTTCTGTACGGAAAGGAGAAATTTATGTTCGTTTGACGCAATTACAGGAACGTAAACAAATTGCAAAGCTGCGTTGTGACAGAATTAGAAAAATGTCCGGATCCTACACCTGCGAATATAATGGATTCTGTATTTAATTTTATCAAGAGAGTTACGCCGTGTGAGAACATACTCGCAGAAAGTGCTGCTGCTACTGGTACACAATCCAGTGCTTCGCATGTGGGCGCTCTTACAATTATAGCAACTCTGTCTACTGTTTTATCTGTAGCAAGCTATAGTTTCATCCCTGTAACGGTATGAATACATACAGGTACAGCTTTATTCCAAATATGTGAAGATACGAATAGAGATATATGAAAGTTTACATGTACCAGTAGTGCTAAATTTAATGTAACAAACAAGAACTCACAATTATGGACAAGGGTATTATACTTTCAATTTTTGTTCTCTTTTTTCTATTTTTTTTTACAAAATAAGATTTGAATTTCTTTTTCTCGCATAGCTATACTTTCTCTTATTACAAAAGTAATACAAAAATTGTTCGATTAATTTAATATGGATATTCAGTGACTAATATCAATAAAATAAAAAAATCAAATAATTTGAATATTCATATTAAATTAATTGAATAATTTTTTACACTAATAATTAGTGTAAAAAATCTAAGACAGTTTAATGTTTAGATATTTCGCACTTAATCAAAAATAGTACAATAATTAATCTTTCGGTGTCACTCTATATCGTATGTATATCACGTTGTCAGATTAATGTGAAAAATATCGCATAAAAATAATCGTAACATATTTTTTTCAATCAAAACATCAGAAATATAACAATAACAAGCAAATGAATCTTTATGAATAAAAAAGATGTACAGGATTGTTAGCAGTCAGGGAAAAAGCTAGGAAAAGTCAAAGAATTTTTTGGAAAAAACCAAAGGGGAGTATTAAATAAAAGCAAAGATAAAAACGTTTTATTACAATAAAAAATAAATGGAAGATGATAACATAAAATAAAATTTTTAGAGCATTTTTGTATTCAGTCTCAAACATAATTTTTAGTTTTTAACTTCTTCATCAAATAGCCTTTTTCTCTCAAAGTTTATGTTTTTCTTTATTCATTTTTTTTGCTCCTTTAATAGTATAACAAAGTAAAAAGAATTTCGAGTATTCGACAGGAGTGACATCGAAGGATTAACTCCTTTCTTTTAAAAGCTACTTATATATTAAGATTATATAAAAAATATAAATATATTGCTATATCTTTTATATGTTCATGTTTGTTATACATAAGAATACTTTTATGTGGTTATATTTATGTATCATATTAATGTAAAAAAAAAATATTTTACATTAATACGATAATTATACTAGTGTCAAGTTTATATGAATACGTATATATTTAATATTTCATTTTTTTGTACATTTTGTACATGTTCCAAAAATCTTAGGTAAGCTCTTTTAGGTAATTCCATTTTAAATAAAATATCTTCGTTTCTCAATAAATTTAGACTTTACAGAAAAATATGGAAAATAATTTGCTTCTCTGAAAAATCATCCGATTATATATTTTCCAAACACAAATTGTAATGTTAGTTCATAAAGTTTTTGTATAGTCGCGAAGAATAAAACAGTATTGTTTGTAAAACAGTTTAGAATTACATTTGTATGACATTTTGATTGATAAGATACAAGCACATGAATGTTACGAACTAATACAAAATTATAAGTGCAATATAAGTTATGGCAAATGTGTATCTTAATGTATCTTAATAGTTTAAGAACCAAAGTTTCTGATAATTTTATTAAGCAATGTATTTAATAAATTCAGTACTTTATTTACAACCGATGTTTCATGAACCTTTTACATTAAATAGATGTTAGAAAATTTTTTGAATATTTAAGAAATATTATCTATTTAAATTTTTATATTGTAAATATTTCTGATGAAAGATGCTTCCGTTCTGTATTTATAATATTACATTTATTCTTTGAAAGACAATTTTTAAAATTGTAATAATGTAAGAAAACAGGATGCATTCGGTTGAATAAATCAAGTGTTTAATATAATAAATTATTTAATGTATTTGAATATTAATATAACAATGATAATAATCACAAATGTACTATATTGATATAATTATATACATTCTACAGTTGTGAAATAGTCATTTTTAGTATATGCTGTGATAGAGAAAAAAGAATTTTTCATAAATATCAAAAGTATATTTTATTTATATTCTTCAAATATCAAGAGTAAATATCTCTTTATATACGAAGGCTCGATTAAAGCTCGATTATAATTTAATTCTAATCATTTATACCATTATAACAAAAATATCTCTTGTACTGTACAAAGCAAATATGTGTAATTATAATCACATTTTTAAAGTCCGATCGAAATTTCGGTTTTGATTTCGATCAGTTTCGGTAAAAAATCAGAGTTCAATTTGATTTCGATTTCGATTGAAATTAAGAGAAAATTTCAATAAGTAAACCGAAACTGCACAATTTGCAACGCGGCGAGCGTTCGAATGAAAACCTATATGTTACCATCGCACGAGATCAGCGTCGATTGCTGCAAATTAGCCGGCGCTATCTCTTTCTTTTTTATTCTTTTTTACGTCAAGTCGGCACAAATTCCAAATTGTCTAATGCCTGAAATTCCTTATAATTTAAGAAATAAAATATCTTATTAGAGATAAGATAATCTTATTTTTAAGAGTACATACATTTCACATATTTCGACATTTTGCAATGACTTTCTAAAAATTATATGATATTTGTAAGATTTATCTAATTTTCGCTTTCGGTTTCAGGCGAAATTATATAAAAACCGAATATTCGTTTTTGATTTCGGTTAGAAATAAAAAATGGATCGGACTCTACACATTTTACTTTAGAAGCGCTTTTCCAGCATAAATATTTCATGCTTAATAATAAATATTTAAAAAAAATACAATTATAAAAAGAAATAATTATAAAATACATCACAAATTACATTATTCATCAATTTAATAATGATGCTAATGAGCATCTGAAAAAGGGCTAAAAAATCTATTAGTGGAATTATGTTAAAGGTGGAAGTTCTATGAACTGTTCCAATCTGAATTGTAAATCAGTACCATCCTCCCATGGCACAATTTTTGCCTTCGTCGACATGGAGGTAGATAATTCATTTAGCTGATTGATAAGCGAATAGCCTTTACGGGGGCATGCCAGATCAGTCTCCGAGAGGCGCAAAATCGGACAGAGATCGTTCCTTCCATCGCCGACATAGACAATTCTCTCATAGCTTTTACCCTGTTTATGCTTATCTTGAATATAATCCGTTAAAATCTGTCCTTTGCAAAGATTGACAGTGCTCATCTTGCATGTGTCTTGAATATGATATGGGTCCACCCTCAACTTGTCTTTGTCATATCGGGCTGGGTTCGTAAAGACGTGCGACACAACATGATTGAGCTGCCTACTTCTCAGCCAAGAGTCTATGAACACGCTATTGGACTCTGCATGCCTGCAACTTCAGGTATACCAATAATAACATTTGCGATTTGATGTGATTTTACAGAGTTTTCATGTAGAAGCTCGAAGATCTTGCTCATATAGACTATCCAACCGCTAGACTTCCGTAAGTTGTGCACATCCTTGGATATCTCGATTGGCAGCAAATTTTGCACTACTAGATCAGTGTTGCCGTCGCAGATGGTGTGGTCAAAATCGAACGCCACGAGTATATTGCGATCCATCTTTACATTAATTAAAATATAATATAATCATTGCGTTATATAGTTGCCAATATTTAAAATTCGATATACCTGTTAAGACATTTATAGCATAATTTTAATTGAATTGCTTTCTATTTTTATACAAATAATAGGCTGAATCTTATATATCTTTATATATATATATATATATATATATAAAAGTATTTTATATGCAGATGATGACACTACTTGTTTACTTTGATGAAAAAATTGTCACATAACAATATAGGTTTATATAATCTCACTTTCAATGTGAGTTAACAAGACTCAGATTCAGTAAAGCACACGAGTTTGTGCAAATTGTAGATAAAAAGTTGAGTCACTTGTTAGATTGAAAAGGAACCTGAATTCAACTGAGTTATAATCTCGCAAATGAGAATTATCTGAGTTGTGATGTAAGTGGAAAGTAACTATTGTGTTTTCAATGTCAGCTGATATTACATAAAATTAGCTACATATATAGAATGGTTTATTTAATCTGTGTTTTTTTTCTAGTTTAATTGAAGTTAGAAAAAAAATTATCTAATTAAATATTAATTATTAACTCACTTGGTGGATACGTAAATTGATTGCAAAAGGACCGGCCGAGTAAAATCTATGTATAGATTAGTAAGAATTCACACCTGCCAACAACTTCTCCTCTTCACATATTTACTAACAATGGACGAGCCAAGCGATAAAGCGGGCATGCTTACCGAGCGATTGAATATGATTGGTTGGATCTATAAGTAACAACCAATTATGTTCATTTGCTCGGCGAGCAGGTAGCCGCTTTATCAACTTGAACGCGCCCAATGTTTTGAATTGATTGAAATGAAAATGTGCGCCATCTATGTTACTCAAAATGCGGGAAATTCATGTTAAAAGAAAATAACTATTTGTATAATCATTTGTATATCTAATCTAATTATAGTCAAGCATTCCCCTGTCGTTCGATTGTAACAGGGGAATACTCGACTGTAATTGGTTGATTCTTACATTCAGATCCGAATTAAACGGTGGAAATTAGGCTTAAAACTCTCTCTGTTTCATTTTAAAGCGAAAAAGAGATAGAGACAGAAAGAGTTTTAAGATTAAAGTATTAAAGTATAATTCATTTAAAATTAAAGTAAACGTTGGTGCAATCGGGCATAAGTAAATTTTCACGAGCTGCTCTAACTGGTCGTTTCAATGACAAAAAGGATCATATGATCAAAATGGAAGCTTGATATTCACCAATTTTTACTACGTGATCTTTTTTGTCGTTGAAACAGCCAGTTTGAGCAGCTCGTGAAAATTTACCTTAAATATAGTCTAATGCAGTGCAGGAATAGAAAGAACAAAAAAATAGACCATCAGATTTCTTCCAAAAAAAAGAACAGACCTAATACTGGCGTGCGCGTGCGCGCGCAAATTAAATCCCTCGCGATTCTGCGCGAACTTCACGACGTAACGAAAATCACGAGCGTCGATTGGCTCGCGCGCGTGTCACACTCGGGTATCTTCGGCCATGTTCGCGGGCGGATCGAGCACGTTCGTCTGATCTGGCTGGCAGGCGAGGGGGATAAGAGCCAGTGCACTTGAGAAAGCCCACCGTAGGCTGTCTCGACGTGTATGTTCTGAACGCTCCGCAACATGTTAATGAGTTTTCGTCTGCTCCCAACGAAAAATTCACGTGGCGTATTCAGTATACGAAAGAAAGACATTAGTTCAAGACATTTACCCTCTTGATCGAGTCTTTTACTTAGTACCAATTGTGCAATAAGCAAACTGAGGAACGATGCCAGGCAAAGGGGGCAGAAGAGGAAAGTACGGTAAGCGCACAATTTTGATATATCCGAAACGCATCGTTTCCTTCTCTTTTCTCTCGTTTCCTCATTATTTAAAGGAAAAAAGATAAAGGAGCCCTACGATCTGACGAAGAGCGCGCACGTGACGCGCGCTCGACATTATTAAATTATCGATTCGCGCCTCCGTCCGTCCATCCGTCCATCCGTGTCCCGAATGAATCACGTATCCGGAATGAAATCTGTATTTATTTCGTCGACTTACGTCACGACGCGAAGCCTCGACTCGATCAATCAATTCTTTTCCCTCCCTCAGGATTCGCCCACCGTCGCTAGCTTTTCCGTCTTTCCATCGGGCCCTTTTTGGCGCGCGAAAACGCGAGTTTCCCGGGATTCATGGCGGACAGCGATATGATTCCCATGTGACTCTCATGCTGATGACACATGGAACCCGCGACACGCGGTCCATCGTGACGCCTCGCGTCTCGCCGTATTACAGATAACACGCTGTATGGACGGAGTACACCTCCTAAACAATCTGTAAGGCGTGTCCGTAAAGTACGCGAGACATTCACGCTCGCAATTAAAAAACACGTCTCCCCTCTTCTCCCCCCCCCCCCTGTAAGAGGTTATAGGAATTAAATATCAGAGCTGCGAGGTGCGCGGCGAGCAACGCCAATCATGCGTTGAATATGTATTTATATTTCTTTTATGATAACGATGATAATTAGCGAAGGCGAATACTGGGACACTCGGCTGTGTCAGGCGAATGTATCGTACATGACTCGTGCGATATGTATATGTAGGGCATGTATATAAATCTCTCGTCTTTGTGCTTCACTTCCAAATGAATACTTTGTTCTCTTTTTTTTTCAACCGTTTTATTTTTATTTGCGCGTAAAACTCGAATTGATATTTTTCCGCATGACGGATGGCTGCGTCCAATAGAAAAAGTAGCTTTAATCCTCGCTGGATTTAAATGTATATGTCGGTCGTGTTAAAAAACCTTATGACAGTTGCCGAACTGCTTTTTCTGCTGAACGCAAACATGTGCGCGAGTAAAGCCCATGTCACACATTACACAGAGAATTGAAGATTAGAATTTGATCTGGCAATTAATTTTAATTTCAATCCGTTTTGTTCCGAATTCTGATCTTCATTCCTCGCGATCTCTTCGATCTTTAAAGCTTAAGTTCGTATCGCACGCGTTGCAGATTGAGAATTGCGATCTGAAAACTAGAATTAGAATTCAGGAAGATTAGAATTCAGCTAATCAGAACGAAACGGATTGAAATTGAAACTATTTGGCTGATCAAATTTTGATCTTCAATTCGCAATCCGCAATCTCCAATGCGCGAGACACGGGCTTAAGAATTTGCGCAATCAGTAGCAATCCATGGCAATCGGCGATTTACTCACTTCGTTTAAACTTATTGATGTTTTACAGTCTTCTTTTTTGTAGATATTTATCCGTTTATCGATCGGACAAATATTATCGCGCATAATGAGATATTTCCTTCGCCTTCCACTCTTCCCCTCCTCTCGAGTCCCTCAAGGACTCGGCTCAAATTGCGGATTTTTATTGTTCCCGTATTGCGCATTTGTTGGGATGAGTCGCAGCTTTTCGATATTTTCTCTTCGCTGCTCCGCCGACGAATTGGCGATAACTATAATCTTCTTCTAGTTGATAAAACTTAAATGCAGCTGAAAAATTGAATGATTCGAGAATTGCGGACGGACTTGTCGCAATTAAAAATAATTTTTAATTCTTGTACGATTTTAATTATTTTGGCGGCGCGTTCGTATATTTTCTTTACTTTTTCGCGAATATAAAATTGTGAAATTATTTTTTTGAAAATATACTTAATACGCGCGCGCGCGCGCATGTGTGTGTGTGTGTGTGTGTGTGTGTGTGTGTGTGTTGTATATTTTCAAAAAATAAAATTTCCACTATGTATATAATTTATTTATAAAATGTAATATAAATTATGCATTACATACAGAAAAATTATTTACTTATATTGAAAAAAAATCTTAATTCCAAAAAAATAATTTTTTTTAATATGAGCGCAAAGAAATATTTTTTTGAAATTAAAATTTTTTTTTCAATATATGTAAATATAAAATCTCTGGTTAAATACATTGTATTGTTATTATTAGCTAAAAATATTTCGTATTTTTTAATAAACAATTAAATAATATTTATTATATAAAATATTAAACGTATATATTAAACAATTATTAAATAGTTGTTATATATAGTATATTAAACGATTATTACACAGTGCTCTAACTTATCGCAATCGTGAACCTTAATTTTTCACGTTTTAATTATCAATTCTGAAACACGTGCCGAAACCCGTTAATGAGACAGGTACAGCTGTGTAGATTTCACATTATGTAACACGACATTCACTTTCAAGAGCTCTTATTATTTTCCTCAACTCGGAAAATTACTTTGCCTGTCAGGCTTTTATAGTTTCTGACTGCCATAAGATTTCAAGCTGCAACCTTTGGCGTAATTAGCGTTTATTATCAACGGAGATAAGCTGTTATCAAATCACTTCTAATCAATTTCTGAGAAATTTCCTCGCTCTTCTGGATGAGCCGGGAATATTAAAATCTACTAAAATCATTATTAAAACTGATAGAAACTTTACACATATTAACAAATACATGTGAAGTTTCTAACTTCATATGGCACCTTATTGACAATTTTTTACTATATTTTTTACTATATGAATCAATATTAAAAAGTGTCTTGTCATATATGAATCATTTTGCATTTTTAACTTTTGTTAATTATATTCACGTCTCACGCATTCATAAATAGATAAAATATAAAATATAAAATTATGTATAAATGTATCTACACAGCTACACAAACATATATATATATATATATACACACATACAAAAGGTTGCATTTATAGTTCTGCAGGGATAGACGAGTGAACCATATGTTTTGTATTCTGCTGACAGGTGGAAAAAGAGCTGAGTTTACATCTGATGAGGATTCAATCAACAATGATGCGTGCAGCGAGACCAGCGGCCAATCCGACAATCGTAGTGTGCTGGAGGACGCGAATGACAACGAGGTGGACGAGCTCGCGCAGCAGGAAGCGTTCGAGGAGAAGGTGAAGGAGGCGATCGATGGTTTGACGCAGAAGAGCGCGAAGGGTCGAATTATCTGTTTTAATGGTATAGAGAAAATTTTCGCCATCAAGTATATACCTGATTTCGTGGAGGATAGAAAGATGACTATCACGGATGCTGTGGAGCGTGGCTTGAAGAAGGGACGCGGCGATGAGCAATCGACAGCTGCCAGATTGAGCACCCTGTTGTGCGTCCAGTTGGGCGCCTTCAAGAGTGCCGAGATGGTTTGCAGAGATCTAAAATCGATTCTCACCTTCATCGCTAACGACAATACAGCTTCTGTCCATGCTCGCGCCGAGGTAACGTGAATTATACCGTGTCATAATGGCTGGCATTTGAAATCAATCTTATATTGAAAACTGTCCTAAATGACGTCTATAAATCTAGGTCCACAATCTTACTTTAAGAGACCGTGAGCCGTAAAGTCTTACATTTAATTGTATCAATTTCTTATGGCTTACGGTTTAAGACTTGCGCCTTAAAATCTCATTGTAGATGCCGCTTTAAGTGCAGTTTTAAGATGTCATAAACCAATCAGCATTTTATATCATATTGGCATTTTAAGATATTATTTAAGACGGTCTTAAAAATAAGAACGAATGAATATCGACCAATATTTCAAAAGAGGGTACAAATAATGTCACTTTTTTGTTAATCCAATTCTAAATTAGTTTTTAAATGATTAAGGCATATATGACATTTATTTAAATGTACTAATCTTTTTTTTAATGTATCATTATTATAATTTTTTAATCCATGAAGAAAAATATATAAGAAAAAGTAGAAATAAAAAGATCCAAACAGTCGTGAAAAAAAGTTGTATTCTTTTATACGATTTATTAATGATCAAACTTTTTATATTAATAAAATGATTTCAGTGTTGCTGGGCGTTAGCCATGAATCAATTCTTGTCGGGCAACGATACGACTGACACCATGGAAATCGCACAATTATTGTCGTCTATCTTTTCGGGCTCTTATTTGAAGGGAAACGGCGCGATCGCAAACATATCTCCGGACGTGGCAGCGTTACACGTGGCAGCTATCTCATCGTGGACCCTGCTTCTAACAGTTATGACCTCCGCGGATATCTACAATTTACTCGCGAGCGGCAAGACGAACAGTTACATGCCGTAAGTCATTAATTGTCAATACGCAGGAACGTGCGATGATGAGTACGTGAAAATTTTTTTTTTCCAGTTCACTCAATCGATTACGCGAATTGTTGGAATCACCACATCTCGACGTACGTCTATCAGCCGGCGAGGCGCTAGCGATAATATTCGAACTCGGTCGTGATTTCTCCTGCGACTACGAGCAAAATTGGGCGCTTGATCTAATCGAAATTCTCAAGGAACTCGCCACAGATTCCAACAAGTACCGTGCTAAGAAAGATCGCAAGCAGCAACGCGCTAATTTTAGAGATATTCTGCGTTATATCGAGGTAGGTAGTTTATTGTGCAACTATTTATTCGAAGGAATATCTGTGTTTTAAAAACGAGACTTGGCGATCGCATGCCAAGATACGACGAGGCGTTACACATTCCGTTTTACTTTTAGGAAGATATCGTTCCGGAGATGCATGTGAGATTTGGTCAGGAAATTCTGTATTTAGGGGGATGGTGTGCGAGAACCCAGTACAACGCTTGCTGCCGGCTATTAGGCACCGGTATCAATTTTCATCTTGCTGAAAATCAACTCTTGCGCGAGATCTTTCACCTCGGCAACAAAGTTCTACCTCCGCCAGTCACAATCAAAACGAGTAAATTAGAGCGAGTTAGTATTGATAGATGCACTTGTTTGTTTTAAACAACATGTTTTTAACAAGACTAAGTATCTTATCTTTTTTGTCGACTTGTAGACATTGATGAACGCGGCCGCGTTCAAGGCACGCACCATTCAGCGCAACAAGAATCGCGATAAACGATCTGCAGCTATGGCACCGTAATCTTACTTCTACTCTCCTATGCTGGTTGTCTCATTTTAGTGTAATACAAATATATTTGAATTTTTCCTTTAATTTATTGTAACTATTTAATAGCATAAATTACTGTTTTCTTAGTCGATTCTTAAATCGAAATTGTACAAATATTCTCCACATTACATACGCCCTTTCTCCTTGCATAAATTTTGTCAATGTTAATATGTGATTCATCTTGTCACTTTAATGGCTATATTTATTTAATGATATATATACTTAATGATTTAACAAATCCACGTGTATATACAAATCAAAATATATGTATATATACAATTGTAATGCTGGTAACAATGATTATATTATATATCATATAAATTATTTTATCACATGCATTAAGTGTTTTATCAACTCGAATATTGATGATCTTTTGAACTGTTATTGTTTCTCTCTTGGATATATTAATTGTATGTTAAATACATGTTGATTTTGGCAATGAAATTACCTGTTTTAATTGCTAGAGATTGAATTGTCTGATTTAAAAATGGTAATATGCAAATGCATGGAATTATTTCATATATAACAGTAATTGTATACAGTAAGTAAAATGTACGAAATATTACTAGCAATGTACATAATTAGTAAGTTATATGTAAGTTGTAATGACGTATTCAATTAAACTAAAATGTAGATTATATAAAAATAAACGTCAACGATAAAATTACCTGTTTTATTATTATACATCTTTCTCTATAGAACAATCCAATAGATACCGAACAGATCTCGTTATCTTTGACGATTTAAAAACGTCGATCACAGTCACTTCCATTAAAAAAAAAAACTACAGTCACGAAATCATAATTACATAACTTTAATTAAGTACATTTCATTCTATTTCGATATTTTCACGATAATAACTTTTTACAATCACAATTACAATACAATGGTACATAAAAATAATATTACACTTAATTACAGGACTTATTACTAATATTAAGCGTACAGTCATGGCAATCAATTTCTATAGTCTCCTTTCATTATATAAACAGGGTTGAGAACATTATCTCAAAAGTAATGCATTACCGTTATCGTTACTTTTTGTAAAAAATAATAACGAAACGAGAATATGGGAGTCAAGCGCGATATTCGGTGCACAGATTAAATAATTCTATAATAAGTCAAATTTAATTAATTCAAATCCATCCAAATATTAGGTGTTGGAATTAATTCGTAGCGTTTTTTAATGAAAGAATGTTATTTATTTCACATGAGCATTAAAAAATACATTAATGAAAGTACTTCCCATCACTTGTAAAACGCTACGAATTAATTCCAACACCTAATAAAAATCTTACAATATTTTGCTCTACGTACGTTTCGGCTCTAATATTTGAGCAAAAATGAAGATTAAAATCGAAAACTACATGTCGTGTTGAATGCTAGACGAAACGAGAGGTCAGTAGATTAAAGCAAAATTACGTTGTCTAACCAGTTGGAAGAGTAGATGGAAACACGTCCATCATATATTAAAATCAGATGTTATCAGTTTATAACGGTTAGTCAAAAAAAAGAATATAATTTAAAAAATAATAAGACTCGAGTAGCAGTAGTTCACATAACAAACTTTAAAAATGGATCCGGCCACAGAATAAAATTATACAAAAGAAATGCATACATAAATGGAACCGTGTCAAGTTTATAAAATTGTATATTACAAAAGATATAGATCCTTCTAATTCGAGTTTGAATTAAAACATTGACAATAAGATATACTAACGAATAAGTCACATGGTCATAGAAAGCATTGTTAATTAGAAAAGTACTTGGACTAACTCGTTATCGTTACCGTTACTTAAAAAGTAACGAAAATGATATTACAAGTAACGCGTCACTTCCCAACCCTGTATATAAATAAATACTGTTATGACGACGGACGTACAATAAATTACTATATATAATTATATATATAATTAATATAATTATATAAAAAGATTTTAGAAATTACAAAACACAGGTGAGTTCGCGCATGTTACAGTAAAAAATATCCTAATTATATACTTTTATTATTAATTATATATAATTATTCTCAAGGTTTTAATAAATAAAACTATATAATAATAAGAATAATTTTTAATAAATAAATTCATAATTCATTCATTTTTAATAAATAAAAATTAATGATTTTGTTAAGATATTGTCAATTCAGAATATATAAATTTACTAGTAAATGCATACAACTACCAATTTTTTTGTTTTTGCTGTAACATATACATATATTATAAATCGCTTCATAAGCGGCTTATATATGCATATTGATTATTTGTGCTTTAAATTCCTTCTCAGACAACATATGCCATCGATAGCCCAATATTCTGGACACTTCTCGCTCCGTGTTCTCGTAGCTATGGCTATTTACCTTAATCCATCGATAATACTCGGGTGATCTATCCAGAATTTTCGACCAAGCCCTGTCACATCTCTTCAGAACTACGTTTCGTCGAACATACAAACAGCGTAAGCATTTTGCGGTAGAGACAATCTCTAAAATCGTAGCAGTCGATATTTTATCTCGGATCATCTGTGAAAGAAGTATTTGTCACTATATTGTAAATCAATAGAAATTTGTAGACAAAAATGGAGTAATTCTTTTTTAACAATTAGTTATTGTTATATTAGAGACATTCAGGAGAAGCTAGATAATCGATGATTTATAACATTAATCTTGAATATAAAATTTTTTTATATCTAAATAAATCTCAAAAGTTAAGGACTTAATTTATTCGAGTTCTGAGTGATATTTAATATAGCTATTCGATTAACTATACCTAACCGCAGAAAGAAGAGAGAGATCTTTACATTTCAGAATTATTACAAATAAGAAGAGGAAGCTTAAGAGACTAAAACATTCAACAATTTAAATATTTAGCACGCGCAGCATTGGGATAAGTAAGCCTATAGAATAGTTAGGAGGAACTTACACTCACACAATAGCAAGAAAGACTTTCATAATGTGTAAAGGTACGAACGCATGCCAGCACATCGTAAAGTCGCGTTGTTAACATCATGTTTTAGAAAAGCTATCACAAGCTTTTTGATTCAAATACAAAATGCTACCAGTGTATGCAGATTCGGGCACATTCGGCAGAATTGCACTAACGCCTCGTCCAATCTCTTAGCGAAGCTCCTGTGTAGATAGTATCTCGTAACTCCCTTAAAAGCGTACACCCGTATCGTCGAGTCGAAAAACGCTCCGTGAGTGAGTACCATGGATGGCGAAAGCTGCAGAACATTATTAGCATGAAGTAAAAGTCCTGTACTTGTCTCTGATATAAAATCGCATATTATCATCTCTCACTAACCTGTGTATTTGGATTATCCAATACTATACTGTGACACGGTATAGCACTATGTTCCAGTAAATCTATAGGTAAAAGGATATCCGAGGCTTTATGACTCTCTATTTCAAAGTGAACTTTTAAATAAGGATTGCTCTTTTTCATCTTGATCCAAGATGATCTCTTTGGCTGAAATAAAAATCCGAATAAATATTTATCGATACAAAAGGATTAGTATAGATATTAGAGATTATAATTACCAATCTTATGGTAGTGTCCTTTGGACTGTATCGATTTTGCAGAATATGAAGGTGCCTCAGTTTTGTGTATCCTATTAATTCTATTATATCTTCATGCAAATTTTGGGGACTAATGACTAAGACCTAAAAGAATTTTTAATTAAATATCAGAAACTTATATATCAACTAATTTTATCAATCTATCTATTACACACTTGATGTACTCACGTTTAAGTTAATAAATACTCCTACATGTAATAATGGACAATTGTAACGCGTGGTGTTTATCAATATCAATTTCGACAATGTCTGAGTGCAATTTGTACAGATGTCGTCCATTAAGTGCAACGCTTCGTTGCTGTCGAGCATCAGATCTATCAGCTCCAAACATCTAAGATTCTGTAGGTTTCTCATCAGTCTCTTGAGAGCTTCCAATAGTTTTCCACCAGTGCCAAAGACTCTAATTCGATCGGGATCGTCCCTGTTTGCCATGTTACAGGGAAAGGTAAACTTTAACCTACGAATGTAGGTACCCACGCCAGCCACAGACGTGTTGTCCGATCCTTGTCGTTCGGCGTACCATGATATCATGTTCATGAATTCGTAAAGGTTGTAGAAATTCAACATGGGCTCGAATACGAGGGTGCGAAAGTTCCTTCCAACTTTGTTCAGGCAAGTGGATGTTCTTATGTGATCCAGGACGTACTGCCAGCCGCTGTAGTAGTTGAACTTCCCTCGCGTGAGGGTAGTGTCCTCCAAGGTAAACGTGGACCATACGTTCTGTAATTTGAAGGCACGATACCACGATCGGCAGACCAGAGACGCATAGTAACGCTCGCGAATGGTCAGGTACGAGAATATCTCCTCCAGCAGAATGTCAGGTGTCTGATCCCAGGAACTATACTTCTTGTACAACTTATCCTCCTCCGTGTCCTCCTCCTCCAGATCTATATACAAGGCTTGGCAGATAAGATTTGCTTTATTCCTTTAATCCAGAGTTAAACTTCAATCTACAGTGCTATGTGTTTTCTCTCCTTGTATCGACGTCCTATTTTTATATATGTCTACCTTGAATGCGAATTATTTTTAGACGATATTAACATCGATTCCAATTATAAATTAATCTTTCATGTTTTTCAACGATCCTTTGTCGTCTCGCTAAGGAAAAAAGACTGTTCGCCGGTATCCTCTACATAACGTTACACACATATCTGGGTGTTAGTTACATCAAGAAGAAATTATGCAGAATTATGCAGAGGAAAAAGTTGCGTGTTACACACGACGACATGAGAGTATGATTGTCTCTTTAATCGATATGAAAAACATTATGGGAGTAATTTGTAATAAAGATCTCGTATCCAAAGCGTAAAATTGTGTGGAAGATCAAGGGGCATCCGGCTTTTCCGGGTCGCAAGATCGCGAAACGGAATGCGCGGAATATCGATTGTTTTCATGGATTTTTCTCTCGAGAGCTGGAGAGGGGAGGGAGAAAGAGCCAGAGAGAGAGAGAGAGAGAGAAAGAGAGAGCATCACGCGCTCACCTTTGTCCTCTTCGTCGAATTTCCAGCAGCCCTTGCTCATTTTCGATTCGATTGCTGCTCATCGGTGTTACATTGAAATAACGTTTCTTCTCGACGGAGTATTTATACGCGATATTGCTAAAAATATACCGAAAAAACGGGAAGGGGCGTCCACTGCGATCGAGCGCGCATCGCCATGATGCGATGTTTAAATCGCCGTGTCTCAATGGATTTGCGGATCGTCGTTTCTCGCTCGCACATTGACAATTTTACGGAAACGTCGCCGCGTGAGTAGAGAGTGCCCGACTTGTTTCGGTAAAGTCATCCAAAGATCAACAGAAACACGATCGGTGGAAATTGATCATAAAACGGATTTTTTCTCGCGCCGCCATGGCGTCAGAGAGAGGAAGGGAGATGGAACGGGAAAGAAAGAGAGAGAAAGAGACAGAAGGAAACAGCAGGGAAATCGGAGCGCACATCCTAACCTATCCTAACCTATAATGATTTTGTTGAATGGTTCGTCACGCAATCCAACGCAATCGTAAAAAGTCAAACTAACCTGAATCTCTGTCCGCTGCTGCTAATCTGGACTTCGCGACGCGGTGAACTTGCCTCGGAATAATACAATGAACTTGATCGGCAAATTATGTCAATTGAGGCCAACGTTACGAGGTTACAGGTGCGTGACTTACGAAACATATGGAACACCGGGTATTTGATGGATTGTTATAAAAAAAGATAAAAGATTATTTTTTTAACGCTTGTGTAACTTTCTTTAAGTATTGATGTTATTTAAGAGAATTTTTTACGAATTCGATTACTTATACTACGCTAAATTAGTGCATACTGCAGGAAGCTGCTGTACATGAAATTAAGAAAATTAAATGTATAGGTATATAGATATTTTAAATAATTGACTACTTAATTGTCATGTTACTTAAGAAATATGAATGTATTATTGACAGAATATAAATATAGAATATTGTTTCAAAATTGATCAAATTATGCTATACCATTTAAATGTTTTATATAATTAACTTTTTATGTACTAATCTAGTATAATACTAATCTAGTGTAGTTATTGATTGATTATATGAATTTTTGATGATTATTATTAAGAGAATTTTAAAGTGATTATTAAAACTGATTTGCATCAATAATTTTTCACTTTTATTCTAATTTTACTGAAGCTATTGTTTATAAAATCTTAAAATCTCATCAAATATATTTGATATTTGCAGGAATTTATACCTTACACATGTTAAAAATGCATACGAAGGACCTGGTAAAACCACCGTAACATTCATCAGTAAGGAGATAGGCTCTCGAATCTATGTAAATCGTTGTGATCAGGTAATCTCAGTAATTTATCTATAATAATGATTTATTAATGCTTAGTATACATAATTGGATCATTTAGATCATCCTGTATATTTCTTTTTTTTTTGAAATATTAGGAACGTATATTAGAAGCTAAATGGTCTTTCCTTTCTTTTAAATACACAACTTCCTAATAAATGAGAATGGATTGAAATGAATTCAGATTTTCAGAAATATTAATTCACGAATATTAAAATGAATGCTTTTCAATCTTGAATGCATTTTTATTCATTTATTGCACGGAGCATATCTCTCAATCTGCCTTTCAATCTAAAAATAATTTTCTGTGCATTGTGAATATGTTCAATTTAAAATTTTGAATAGGAAATGCAGTTTTTCAATCCAATTGCATCCAATTGAATCCAATTGAATCCAAAAAAAGTATTCGCTATTTATATATAAAATATGGATAGAAAAAAATTTTAATTCATTTTAATCCACTCTCGTTTGCTGGGCAATAAACCATTATACTTTAAGTCTTAAATCGTAAGAAATTGACCATAGTCAGATGTGAGAAAAATAATCGATTATAATTAGTCAATTTCTTATAGTTTAAGACTTAAAGCTTAGATAAAGCTTGTAGAAAGTCCATAATCCAGAATGATCGTGTATAGTAAAGGAAAATCGTCATGTAAAAGATTCATCAATATTTTATATTGAGGCAAAGTACATTAACTCCAGATTATGATTTTTTATTTTTCAGATGGGATTCACGTTGAGTACCGGTACAAAAGTGTTGGGGCCAACAGTGCTTTTTCCCAGACATGCTATCTGCTGGAACATTCAATCTGGCAAGCACATAAACGAGGCGTCGCTTTCATTATTCACTGTCCTCGAGCCAAAGCCTGATCTCTTGATCATTGGATTGGATGATCAATATGATTTTGCTTATATGAAAAATCTTCGAGAATGTGTACACAAGCTTGGTATCAATACGGAAATAATTTCTGTATATAATGCATGTACGGTGTTCAACTTCGTCAATGAGGAGGGCAGATTCGTCGTTGCAGCATTGATACCGCAAAAAGCACCTAAACGACTATTGAAGCTACCAGAGAGTAAACCCGCGAAACAAATAACGGACTCTGGTAGTGCTGAAAACAGCAAAACGGACAATGCAAAAACAGAAAGTACAAGAAATAGATAGAACGTATAGAGGTACATATATGACAATTAGCGAGAAGACTGTATTATATTGTATAATAAAATAACTTCTGTAAATTATGTATAAGATTACATAACCATTTTGTTCTAAATTGCTCAAAATAAAACGTTAAATATTTTAAGAAAAAGAAAATAAAAGGTACAATTAAAAGTGTTAATATCATCAAAGAAAATCAATAAATTGCTTAAATTAAATAAAACTACACACTTTATAGGTATACTCCGATGAATTAAAACGATGTTGGGATGAGGCTTAATCGTTGCGTAATAAAACAATTTTACGCAATCGCGAAATTCGAACTTTGAATAAAAGTCATTAGTTTTTAAATATCAAGAATATTCCAAAATCTAATAATAAAGATAGCCCCATAAATTTCATCGTCTCGACATTTGACATTTTGTTAAAGGTTTCTTCGCAATATTCCAAATTGAGATCTCGGCGAAGTAAAATCAGAAAGAGAATTTTATAGTAATCAGTCTATTCTGCACTCCTTTCTACGAATTTTCGTACATTTTTGTTGATCTGAAAAATTACCAAGATAGATAATATCTTCAAGTTCAATGTTTAAAAAAAAATGCTATATGCTCGAATTCCCAGATTTTCTGAAGAAACACACGATCATATAAATTGTCGATCACGTGACATGAATTTTGAAAAACGGTGTCTCATATTATTTTTATATAGCATCGATATATCCAGTTGTGTAGTCTTATTGTGTACCGATCGGAAAATTAATTCTTCGATGAATTAAACAAGGCAAATTTTTTCTTATTTTGACTACTTCTTTTTACTACTTCTCGTCCCACGGGGCGAAATGAGTTTTTTCTGTTTAGAAAGATCACGTTATGAATAATAAACGATGCCTTTGACGGATAAGAGTATATTCAACTTGATTTATTTTCACACCAGAAATGTACAAGAGACGGGTCGTAAAAGCTCTGAGACTGAATGGATTATTATAAAACAAAGAGTTTGGAAGAAATTTGTGACTTGCCACTTTCAGAGCTTCTCGTAGCTTTCGGGTAATGGATAATTCGTATAAATACAATTTCTTCCGTCGTGGCTCTTGATCTATATGTTACAGGATCCTTTGTGAACAATACGCACGTATTTCTCCAAGCGAACGGTCACGAAAAATTTTAAAAGGATGACGAGGATGAGAAACAGTTGAGAATTAAAGGACTTATTATTTCGTCCAAATGCAGACAGGTGGTTTTAACAAATGTATTGAACGCAACTCTACAAAACAATTCTCTCGATTCTTTACTGGACTAGATGCTTTATCGTAATATTGTAGTTCGACAGGGATTACTTCTGAGCAGGGATTCATACCGAAATTACATTTCAGATTAAAATTTCGGCCTGGTTAAGATTATGATCAAAGGCTATACCAACTTTCGATTTCATTTCTTTTAGTGATGATGATCGTTACAGATCATCAATTCACATAATAATAATAACAATAATATTAATAATAATAAAAAGGAATAATATTAATATTATAAGTTAGGTATATAATTATCAAAAACCAAAACCGAGAAAAGAATCAAAATCCAAATGATCCCGGTAATTATTACGATAAAACTGGAACTAAAAATTGGATTTAGCCTTTGGATCAAAATTTTTCGGTCCGAGTTCCTGCAGTCTTGAGGGAGACGAGCCAGGCACGTATCTGTTTCAGAATTTTGTTTTATTATAATTCACTCAGCTCTGCAACTTTTTTGAGACACATCTTATCAAATTTCAGCATGTCCGGTATTGCACTTACGAGAAAATCGTGTATCGCGTCCGTACTTAATCGTTAACGCAGTTTTTTTTCCGCCGTTTGATGATGCATGATGTGTGTGTGTGTGTGTGTGTGTGTGTGTGACTTTACGATACGTCCGCCGTAAATCGCAACGCAAAGTGCAATAAACGAAAGAAATTTTGAGTAGAAAATCTCTATGACGCACTTAGACAAATATATTTTTTTTTCGCCCTTTCCTTCTTTTTCTTTTTGCTTAATTAAGGCACCGGTGTACCTAACTTATTGATAGCTTGAAGAAATCGCATTGCTTCTTACAGTCGCATGACAGAATCCCTGTGTAACAGTCTTGTGAAATACTTTGAAGAACGGCAAACGTCTTATCTTGAATCTTGTTTATGCATTTATGTCTTTTTATGTCTGCGTATCTTCTCACGTGTTCTCAAGTGTAATTTTCGCATCTGTCTTTTTAGCGTCTCTTCTTTTTCGTTTCCCTCGACAGAATTTAGGATTAACTCTATGTTTCGATTGAACACGGCGTGTGATAGATTAAAAAAAAGATATAAACCAATTTCTCGCAAGTAACATCAATTAACGCGTAAAAGAAGCGACTTGTATCTTTGAATACTCAAAAATGAGAAGTCAGGAGCCATATTGACGCCTATTTTATTATTGTGTAAAAATAATGCAGTACTCGTATCGCAGCATGCGTATCCCGCGGTATATTCGTTATTCCACATCTATGTAATTTATATTTCACAATTAACAATTCATTCCGCGTACAGTGCAATTACAAAACCAATCACGTTGTTGCTCTTGCCATGATAATTTAGCATTGATTCTATTTTTTTCCTAATGGTCTCTTAATCTCTTTATCGTTAGTACAACGATAATAATGATAGTGACGATGGTTGTGATGATGATGATGATGATGATGATTATGATGGAGTGATGATGGCAATAACAATAATGAAAGTAATGGAGGGGAAAGAGAATAGAAGCAGAGAACAGAGAGTACTAATAATTCACATAGTAATACTAATAACAATAATATTAATAATAATAAAAAGGAATAATATTAATATTATACAAGAGTTATAATATTAATATTATAATATAATAATTATAATACGACGATTGATGTCGATAACGATGATGACGGTAAGAAGAATGGCTATTTGTCGCTCGGGGTTGCACTTGTACGATCAGCGAGATAGCGGCTATATTAATGGGAATGATGATGACAAGAAGAATGGTTGCGGTGTAGTGCGCCAGCGTAAATAGAAATGAAGAGCACAATCAGAAATTGCAATAGAAATCGTTAATTTTAAGATCAATCTCGATCGAGTGATTCCTCGACCAGCTTGGCTGTTTTTAATCATCTGAAGATTCTCCTCACAATTCTTTTCTCAAGGACAGGAGGAAGGAGGAGAGGAGAGGAAGGAACAAAGGATAATAATAGAATAAGATGATAAAATCACTAATCGATAATAACATAAGGCATTATGTTGAGGATCTCGCCCTGGTAACTGGGCCTCGCTAGCATCTGATGCCACTCCCGAAATTCCACATTGTCAGTTTGGTTGTTATGCACACTTTTTACACTATCCATGTTCGACAATCTTGACGACACACCGTTCCCTCCGTCCCTGGCGTTCGAGCGCTCGTCACCATCGGAACACGCAGTCGCCATCGACAGTCTTGGCTGGAAGTTCCCGTTAAGTCCTTCAATACACTGCATGTGTAACCTCTCGAGATCCTCGGCGGTAGCATCCCGCGGTGGCGGAAAACATTCGGCGTCGTCCCGTTCTTCTTCTTCGCCCCAGTCTATCGAGCTGGGATCTAAGGGCGGTAACTTGGCCAATATTTCCTCGACTGTGAGGTCCCGTTGCAACGGTGATCGACACGTTAATGTCTCGATGGTTCCTGATATCCTATCGTCTTCACGCAGCCTGTCCTGACACGACTCAGGCGAGGACGACTCGCGACAATTCTCCGCGGCTCTCAATCGAGCCGCTTTTTGCGTTTTGCCAGTGGACGTCTCCGAGGGCAGACCACTTCTGTGAAGACTCTGGGAGTTCTTCTGGCTTGAGCAGCGCAGATGCTTGAACACCTGCTCATTGTTACCTCGCAGAACATCTTCCGTGCTCGGCGGTTCCGCGACGCTTTGACTAGGTAGGGCATTGGCGCTGCCGATAGGGCTACAATTACTTCCGCGCGCCTGCAAATCGGCTAGTAACTCTTGCGTGGTCTTCAGTTTTGGATTCCTCGAGATACTGGCCAACTTCTCTTTCACGCTGTCCTCCAGAAACGATTGTCGCTTCGCGGACTTACTGCCCTTTTTACGGCCGCGCTTCTTTGGGCCCGACTCGTCGTTCGTAGTCTCGAGAGAGGTCTCCGCGAAACAATCGGAGATTCGTTCTTTCAGTGTAGGGCTAGGCACTTGCGAATTTAAATTACCACTTATGTTCTCGCCGTTGAGCCGTTGCTTCTTGACTTCTTCTATCGTCGACTCAGTTCCAAGCGGCGATTGATAGTATTGACATTGGTCCTTGCTACTCTCCTCTTTCCGTAGTCGTTTATTAGAACTGTGTGTACGCGGCACTGCTTCCGTTACATGATTCTGATTCGAGGTACCGAGTACTGGGGACGCATTCCTCGAGCAGGAACTTATCCTGTGATTGCTGGTCAGAGTAATTGACTGCTTGTTGTTCGAAGACGCGTTAGGAGATCGTGAATGGTCGCTATGCACTGATAGTGCCGGACTGAGAACCTGTAATCATATACTCTCGATGTTTAATATAGTCGGTGGAGTTTTATTTCAATATACAAATCCGTGATATATATATATATAAATGCTGGTCCGTTCGAATCTATTTGACTGAAATGTAAATTATTTTACAGTTTGGAATGTAAGAAATTCGGGTTCGACTCTGGTCAAAGTAATATTTTTCGCAATAAGTTTATTACAGTTTTTTAAGATTAAATTTAAGGGGATTATATTAATGTTTCAGATGGATTGCGTTTAAAGTTCGACAGTAACGGCGCGCAATCATATTTCTGAAATAAATTCATTTAAATAAGAGTACATACATTAGTATTAGTTCAACATTTAACTTTGACCGTCAAGTGACATTTTTCGTATTTAGATAAATTACTTTCTTGCAAATATTTTATTTACAAACTTTTTCTCTGGTATTTGATGATTTCGTCTGTAATGTAAGATAATTTTTCTGTGAAATTTTTTATTTTTTAACAAAGAATACTTGTTATGAATTCTCGAAATTAAAATAATATATCAGGTAAATGAGAGTATTAGTGCACAAACATTACATAAATATGTAGATAAAATTATATTTGACTTGCTTTACAAATTCGTATTTATTTTCTTATTTTTTTATATTTTATGTAATTATATTTTTATTTTTCAAAAACTTAATTATATTGTTTGAAACTATATGATTGTATAGTAAATTTGAACAGACCAGCAGGATTAAACATTTTATAAGAAAGATTTTGTCTCTATCATTTTCCTAATAATCAATTTCTTGTAAAAATTCGGACTTACTCTGAGAGGAGTGGCATCTTTTAAAGATAAAGGACTGTGAGGCTTAAGCTCTCGCAACGCAGGACTCTGTGGCTTCAAATTCCTCAGGGCCATCTCTTTCGCGCCGTTGAGAGCCAGGGTAGGCTGACTCGACGTAGAGTGTACCGTCGGTAAAACCATGTCTCGCCAGCGGCGTACCAGATCTTTCGCACGCTTGGCCAAGGCTTCATTACTCGTTTTTCGACGAAGTTCATTGATGTGTTTTCCAAGTCTCGTAATCTATCAAAAGTGATTATGTTAGAACATTATCTTTATTCCTTGTTCCTGGTTCTTTTGGTATCCCACCAATTATTAGAAATTTTCTGTTGAGTATAAATCAATTTGATGGTTAAAATAACAGTAAAGTAATAACAATAAAATAATAGTTACTAATAGCTAAGTATGCATGTACACACATTAACTGATTCAAATTGATGTATCTCATTTTGAATGAAGGTTGAATGTTTCACTTATTTCATTATAAGAAATTATAACCTATTAATGTAAATAATATCAATAAGCTATAACTGTATTTAGCAAAAATATTGTATATAAATAGTATTTTTATTAGACATTAAACTCTTATTAAACCTACAATTGTATCAGTAATTGCATAAATAATTTGCAAAGCTTACTTTTGTATAAAATAAATTATACAACATACACAATTACAGATGCAATGATTAATTACATTAACCAACTAAAATAAAATAATATCAAAATAATAACTTTTTTAGTTTCTATTGTAATTCAGTTATAATATATATTTAGGTTTGCACTTAACTTTTATATTTATTGAACACTACAAAGCAGAAGAACACAATATATAGAATGAAAGAAGACAAGTCACTCATTAATAAATTATATATATATATACACATCATAAAATTGTCAATAATCTATTTAGTCATTACCTCCAACGCTTCTTTAGTGACTGTCGTCTTTTCCAATGTCGAAATGACATCGACAACAGCTCGTATATCGACGACCTGAAATAAAGACGGATAATTTTTAACATATGTTTATTTAATTGTAAGCATTAGAAACTTATAATCAGACTTCATTTCACGAGTTATGGGACTTTTGAAGGAAAGATCCTAAAAAACAAGTTCTACACGTACATGTACACATACGTATTCAAATAAAACACTACATATGTAATCTACATATAAATATATATATATATACATGTATGTGTGTGTGTATATGCACCATACATCACACACATACACATAATATACGCACACGCAACACACACACACGCGCGCGCGCGCGCACACACGCACACACGCATGCAACGTATCATCGCAAAGAACGTATTCAAAATTATGACCAATAATTACAAGAGCCTTGCTAAAAAATTCGACTTGAATTGAATCAAATTGAATTTCGATTAAACTTCTTCGATTTGATTTCTAATCGTAGGAATTGCTTCGAATTGCCGAACGATGTCAAAATCTGTAATGGCATTTTATGCCGAACAAAATTCCTCAGAGCGAATGGCTTCGAGAATCATCGGAACGCATTTTTGCAAAAATGCGCGAAAATATTTATGCATATTTACATACGACATCCTTGAACAATTTTATCGGATCCGTGAACAGCATGGCTGTCTCCATGCAGAAATAAGTCAAAATTACCGTTTGGCAGAAATTTCTCAAACCGTATTTCGAAATCGAAGTGCCAATCGTTCGTTTCTCTCAACGAAAACGTGTAGAATTTTGAGTAATCGAATTACAGACAAGTCCATAGACAGGACGATCAAGGAACACATCGTCGAAGGAGAATAGCAGCGTTCATATGATCGGACGGACCTTCCTCGCAAATTTACGCTACTATGGTGTAACGAGAGAAGGAAAACGCCGAGCGAGAATATGCACGAGAAAGGCAGCATTGTAGCATTACATCGAATAGTCACATCGGCTTGCGCCAAAGTGCATCATCCTGATTGAGGTTATGTATCCAGGTAGTCGAGAATGGTGGAGAACGCGCTCACCCGCACGTCGTTACGTTACGTTACTCCCGACTCGTCCTTTTTCCCTCCCGCCTGTTCTCTCTCTCTCTCTCTCTCTCTCTCTTATTTTTCGTCCTCCTCGCACAAACACTACACAGCGACAGGCGAGCGCGTGCGAGTGTGCGTGCGTGCGAGCAAACGAGCGAGCGAACGAACGAGGGTCCGGAGGGAGCCGAGGGCCGAGGGAACGAGCGAAGAGGCCATACGTAGTGCGCGGCAGTGCGCGGACCGCCGTTCGCCATCGTTCGTCGCATCTCCGTGGACTTGGTGAGGCGGAGAGAGGAACAGTGCGGTTCATCTCGCGGCGCGACGCGGCACGGCGCGACGGCGACGACGGCCGTGGCCGCGGCGACACTCATACACTCGCGGGGGCCGTCGCGGCCGCCACGCTTACGGGGACACATACACACGCATACGTACACGCGCGGCACATATACGCGCGCCATACACATACACGCTGTCACTCTAGCGGGCACTCTCGCGCACGTCACTGGTACAGGCAGCAACACGGCGCACGGGGGATCGAGAGTGGGCCGATAGCCGTTTGCGCGTACGGACACACGGAGACGGCGCGGTGCATCTCGCCGCGACACACCACACTCCGCCTTTACTTACATTGTATTCCTTGTCAAGGGATTTCAACAATTTTTCAGTCAGCTCGCTGCAAATTCTCTGCATCGGGGTATCGCGCATGGGGTCCCACCACCGGGGGGATGTATTATATTAGGATTAGCGGAAAAATAGAGTCCAGGCTCCACGCGTAATATCAGAGAATCGGTCAGAGATGCGCGAGACACGAGGGAGACTCGCAATGGCGACTACCGAACTGTGCGCTCCACCGTCGTTCGCATGCCCTCCCTGCCTCCCGAGTGCCTCCTAGTCGCTGCCCATGCATCGTCCCTACCCCCACCCGCCGTCGTGCCGAAGCGCCACTAGCGACGCGAGTGGCCATCCGAAGTTACCCGAGTCCGCCCGAGCGCCCCTTTTCCTTCACCTCTCCTCGCCTATGTTAGTCGCCCGCCTTGCCCCGCTCGTCCCGCCGATCCTACGCTCCTGTCATCTCCCTCCCTCTTCCCCCTCTCCGTTGCCACTTTCGGCCGTGTTCGCCCGTCAGTTCGCACTCGGTGCCACTCCGTGCGCTTGGCGCTGCTCGACGGTTCGACGCAACGGCGCACCAACGGGTGGATTGCTTGGTCGTGGCGTTATCATAGACCACCGACGAATTCGAATAAATTGCACCGAGAATTTTTAAGCTCGTCACGCATCGCGTCACTCATCGTATTTAGCGTCAAATGTGACTGCGACCCGATCATACATGCGCCCGTCGAAATTATTTTTATATCGAATTACGGAAAGGGATTTTTTAGACGTTAAATTCGATATACCGAGATATATCGTGCGTAAATTCAGTTGTACGTATGCCCACCGTATCTCCTGCGTGTTTTTAAAACGTCAAGGGTAGTGATGACTCATCGTATCCGATGTCAATAAGAAACTTAATCTTCCTCGAAATCGCGGTCCACCAGCGTTCACGCCGATGAACCGACCAATATACGGGGTAAGGCGTTCGAAATTGCCAGCCTGATTACGTCGATATTTCCCTGTCCGGAAGGAACGGACCGAATGTAGAAAAATCCCATCGTTTCCCACGCGTTCATATCCTGTAATCGATGTAACTCTTGTTTCCAAACGGAATTTTTCCCATGGAACTGTACAATTTGCATAAATCGATTTTTCCAAGCATTCCAAGCGTACAGAAATGCCAAAGTAAAACGAAGGATTAAGTGCTTATCAAAACATTTCGTATTTTATTCTGAAGTGAAACTCGCTTTCTCGGTCATCATCTTTGATATTGCTTCTTGATACTTTTATATGTGCAAATGTCGTTTTGGAATAGCTTATATGTAGAATAAAATCATGTTGGTACCGTAATGCATTTGGCCCTCGTAGCAACTTTTACATGACCCATTTTTCTCGATAGATAATATTGGCGTAATCAAGGTGATAATTTCAAGCATCTCACCCTATATCCGAGGTTCTTCCTCTCCCATCTCCGTAACCATCTATTACGATGAAACTACATCGGGGTCATACATAGGCGTAGAAGTGTGGCTGCTGGACAGTGTAAAAAATGGTAGATAGAAATCGACCGAATGAGATTCAGTTTAAATTCCTAGTTCTGTCTGTTATATCATCATTTCGATAGAAATTCTATCGTTCCTCGATAGACAAAAGGGATTGTCGAATTAATGTCTAGGTAAATAGGTAACTGTATCGCCATATCGCGTTGCTCGGAGAACGGAAATCCCCCGAATAACAGGAATGAGATAAAACGTGTAACTGTGGAAGTGTGGTGTTCGACAGGAGAGAGAGAGAGAGAGAGAGAGAGAGAGAGAGTGATGAGAGGGGGTGGAGAGGGAGAGGAATTAAATAAGAGGGGAGAGGAAGATAGAAAGAGGTCATGTGCATCATGGCATAATAGAAATTACAGAAGCGAGCGGTAAATTCGCGAGAGTCATTAAGATTTTAATAATAATCGACTATGCACGTGATGTAGTGAATTTGAATGCTTGTGCAAAATTCTCATTACAATTCATTGCAGCTCTGGATTTTTTATTTTAAATCGTCACGAGACCCGATTCGTGTGCTTTGTAGATATGTGATGCGGCGCGTTCGGAAACCAATCGAGTAACGTCTGTCGTAATCTTTTATGATCTTTTATTCGTAGACTCAGAGAACATCCGGTAGATGGCGATAGATGAACGATGCGTTCCGAAAACGACTGCCCATTTCCACCAACGTAGATTAATCTTGGTTCAACTTACTCTTTGTCTTTTTCTAATTTCAAAAATTAGAAAAAGACGAAGAGTAAGTTAAACCGAGATTAAAGTTAATTTACATTGATGGAAATGAGCATTATTGAAGACTTCCAATCGCAATCTTAGCTCTGTCGGCAAAAATGGATACATTTACTACAATCGCTCATTGAGCGCTCAGTGAGCTCTTGCATCTGATTGGCATATTCCGTTAGATCTAAAAATATTAACCAAACGGATACAAGAGCTCACTGAACGTTCAGTGAGCGATCATAATACTGAATGCACTCAATAAGTTTTTTGATGAATTCAGGCTGATATTCATAGTCCATCTTCATTTTAAAACCGTCTTAAGTAATGTTTTAAACTGATTTTATAACAGCATTGTTCGTTTTATCTCTTGGGAGCTGCTCAGGATCGCTTCGAATGTACTTGAAATAAGATTTACACTATGTACATTCGTCATATATTGGGTCATCTAAAAAGTATCCGCGGTACTTTGTCACTAGATATATGACCATCAACACACATCTAATGACAAAAAACCGCGGATACTTTTTAGATGATCCAATAATATCCGACATTCATCGTAACAATGATTGTCAGATGTCGTATGAGGTCGGAATTAAACTATACTCATTGAAGAATGAAATTGAAGATTGGAAGACTGAAATTCGACTAATCAGAACAAAAGAAGCCAAAACTTTTTTGTCCTCATTGGTGAAATTTCAATCTTTAATTTTTAATCTCAATCTTCAATGCATAGTCTGATTCCGGTCTTAAGACTATTGTAGAATATTAACAGAAAAACAGCAGCCAATCAGAATTCGCGTTGATAGTCGACAATTTCGATTTTTTATGGCTTCCAAAATTCACTGTCAGAAAATAGTTGAAAATAGTTTACGTCACATGTATTATACATTTTTAGCACTGGCAGTGAATTTTAGAACACAATCTATACTGCTTATTACCAGCGCGAGTTCTGATTGGCTGCTGCTTTCTGTTTTTCTATCAAGGTTTGGTCTCATCTTAAAAATTAACGATAATCAAGTAGCGATTTTGATCATGTGACCTGTTTTACTGCATTAACCCGTAAATCCTTCCTTGATCAACAAAGGAAAAACTCAATATAAAAAGGCACCTTTATGAAGATGAAGGAAGCATTGCGCAAAATAAGGTGAAGGTGAACAGATTTCAACCAATCAGATGCGACTGACATTGAAAGATCATGTTGATCAAGGTGGAATTACCATTATTCCATAAAATTCATTTGTAATAGAATTACCATTTACCATTATTTATTATTCGAGAAAACAGAATAACGTAATGAAACTGATTTTCTTTAGCTGTTATGTATTGACATTCGAACAAATGTTTGAATAATATTGAGTCATCTAAAAAGTATCCGCGGTTTTTTGTCACTAGATGTGTGTTGATGGTCATATATCTAGTGACAAAGTACCGCGGATACTTTTTAGATGACTCAATATTTATCCAGCTGTTTTTTTCGCCGCTTGCGTCTAATTGCTTTATGCCCATTTTCACCAATGTAGATTAATTTTAATCTTCAATTTACTTTTCCTCTTTTTCTTTAGAACTAAAGAAAGACGAAGAGTAAGTTGAACCCAAATTAAAATTAAATTACATTGGTGGAAACGGGCATTAATCTCCACTATTTTACCTACTGCGCACATCTTTCGGAACGCTTCTCCTTTCTAACCTATCATGAATGTGTATGTACAATATATATGTCATTATTCAATGTACTAAGTGGACTTTAAACAGCGATTTCATTCTGCTTCATCATTATAGAGGTTTTCTCTTTTATAAGACGTAAAAGTTGATTTAAGCGTTACATGTGCGGTTTACAAATAGTTTTGAACATTTTACAGTGAATATTTTTCGCAGAAAAATGCAGGAACTACGATTCGATGGTCGAGTGGTCGTGGTAACGGGAGCAGGTGCAGGTGAATATTCCTTTTCCTCTTCTATTTAAAAAAAATTTTATTTAAAAAATTTTATCACATTTCTTTATCACACTTTTTATCACGCCATTTCGAATAGCGTTATATACAAAACAGAAACAATTCATCTGATTTCATTTTATGATAATACTGAAAGTGACAGTTTTTCTCACCGATTTGATTCAAACTTTATAATATTGTGTATTTTACGTAGAAAACGAATATGAAATTAAAAATCGTCACTCTCAGGTAAAACGTTGCTGCCAGTAATAAACAATATCATTATATATTTTTTTTTATCACAATGCACTTTAAAATCTAATTTTTCCATGTTCTTTTTAATTAGAACTTTTTAATATGATAGGCGGGGAAAGAGACTTCTTTCCTTTCTCCTTCTCCCTTATATTTATTGTTACAACTTGTGGATGTGATAGGTTTCTTAGTTATATATACATGTCATGTTTTAACACTTTATAACTTTTTGTTTGCTTTAGAGATGATTTTTTTCCTTTCGTATTCGTTTTCTACATACCAAAATACATAATATTACCAAGTTTGAGCTAAATTGATGAGGAAGATCGTTTTTATCAAATATAATTTTTAATTATTTTATAGTTAATACTGTTTATCAACTTTAAACCAGAAGGATTCAATAGAATTTTTATAACATAATAAGAATAAAGTTCTATTTATACAAGGTTTATACAAGGTTATTTTTTATGAAAAATCAGTAAAAATATATATAAATATTTTTTATTTGTTACATTTTGACTATAATTGAAAGTAATTTGTGTCTACTTGAATAATATATATCAATTATTATCATATTGAAAATAATATTCTTATATGTAATGTATTAATAATTTCCAGGATTGGGACGTACCTATGCATTGCTGTTCGCATCCAGAGGTGCCAGCGTAGTTGTAAATGATTTAGGAAGCAACAGACATGGAGATGGAAGCAGCACCAAGAGTGCGGATGCTGTGGTTGAGGAAATTCAACGAAATGGTTAATATTTTAATGTGACATTTTTTATGTCATTTTTTTTAACTTATCAAAATTTCTGATCTAGGCTTATATAACTTTTTTTTAGAGCAGAAATGTCAAAGGTCAAAATTTTTTATGTATTTATTCATAATGAGTCACTTTAAGTGATATGCTGAAATACCTTAAAAAATACAAAAAAATATAGAAAAATGTTTTACACAAAAATTGTTCAGCTTTTATTAGGTAGAAGAAAATGCTGATTTTGATTGATCTAGAAAAGATATTCTTAAGATCAAGTTAAAGTTACCTAAAATTTTTTTAATGGAAATCTTAATTTTTTCCATGCTCATACAGCTGACGTCAAGGCCTTTTCAAAACATAATAAAATATTTTTTCATTAAATATACAAGTTATGGGATTTGAAAGTTAACAGGTCACTATAAAAAATTTTACTTTTCTGCGTTTCTGCTCTAAGAAAAAAGTTTGATTGACCTTATGATAATTAAATTATATAGTCAAACATATGTTATTGGTGTTTATATAAAAGAAATACATTTTCTGAAAATCCTATACATACTTCTCTCTTCTGAATTATATAAAATATATATTAATAAATTTGAATTCTTTGTTTTTTTTAAACGTCTAAAGTTTTTTTAATATTTTGCGCAAGTATTTAAGATTTATCTCTTATATTTATAATAATTCTGCATTACACGTTTAATTAAATGATAAGCATATGATAATAATCTTTTAGGAGGCAAAGCTGTTGCGAATTACGATTCTGTATTAGATGGTGAAAAAATCATTAAAACTGCAATTGATTCATTTGGTCGCATTGATGTAGTTGTTAATAACGCTGGTATTTTGCGAGATGTATCATTTGCAAAATTGACGGAAGATAAGTGGGGTATGTATATGAAATAAAATACAATATTTCCTGTTTGGTATTGTAATTTTCAGAATGCCTCGTATGAATCTATATGTGTCCATACAATTTCTTTCAGACATCATACACAACGTACATCTGAAAGGTGCAATGAAAACGACACAAGCAGCATGGCCATATTTTATTAAGCAGAAATATGGCCGTGTAATTTTTACATCAAGCAATAGCGGCTTGTATGGAAACTTTGGTCAATCCAATTATAGTTCGGCAAAACTTGGTCTTGTAGGATTAACTAATACACTAGCCATTGAAGGCTCAACGAAGAATATTTATACCAACGTAATAGTACCCACAGCTGGCTCGCGTTTAACGGAAGATATTATTCCACCAGGTAAGTTGTCAGTAACATCTATTTTGTAATAATCCTTATAAAGCTATGAGATTTTAATTCTTAAGTTTTATTAATTAAAATATATGAAATGTTACGCCTTTAATCTTATTTTGTATTATTTAATTCTTAATCTTGATAAGAGATTGATAAGTAAAATTACTTGTTAAAAAATATTTTGCTACATTTCGTATTTAATAAAAGAAGTCACAAGAACTTAGAGCCGATTATGTATCTTAAAACGAGGTGAAAATTAAAGTGAGTGAATCTATTAATTATCACCTCATTTCAAGATATAGAATCAGTCCTCTGATATACATACATATGCAAATGCATTTTGTTAAAAAGAACAAATTGAAATATTAATTAATATTTCGCAGATTTCTTTGAACAATTGAAGCCTGAATTGATAGCACCCGTTGTCTTTTGGTTGTGTCATGAAGATTGTACAGAAAATGGTTCAATAATTGAAACGGCATTAGGCTGGGCTGGCAAATGTGAATATCAAAAATATTTAGCCTCATAGTTGTTAATATCTGTAAAGAAAATACCATTTTTAATATTTACACATTTAATACGAATAATCATTTTCGAGATTTCATGTTGTTTAAAATAAGCAGCTATTTACATTATATTCTTATAAATTTCTTCATTTCTTTCATTGAAATTAGTATAGAAATATTGCAAAAATGAATATAAAATGCCACATTTACATTTATAGGTCACATAATCCGCTCTGCGGGTTGTGCCTTACGACAAAATTTATCGGTTGACGTTACACCAGAAACTGTACGAAAAAATTGGTCGAAGGTAACAGATATGACATCGGCAAAACGACTCAATTCGCTCCAGGTAAAAAGAGTATATACCCATGTACATTGAACTTGACATTTCTTATCCTACAATCTCTGTTAGGAAGCAACAGCAGAACTATTTGGCGTTCTCGAGAAAATGAAAAATGGTGCTTCTTCAAATGACGTAAGTTATGTATCTGTAAATCTTCTTTGTGGATCACAGAGTTTATTTTTTATCATTTTTATTGTTCACAGCTAGATCATATCTTAAAGAATGATTATAACTTCCAAGATATTATATTGTATGCACTTGGAGGTACGTTAAGCAGACTGAATATATAACAGATTCATGAATTTACGCAACTTAATGTAAATTTATCGGGTTTTGTACTTCAGTTGGTGCTACAGTTCAAGAACCAAATGACATTCGTTATTTGTATGAGAATGCTGATGAGTTTTCGGTTTTACCCACTTTCTTCGTTTTGTATGGACCTATGGGCTGCATAAATTCTTCTATCATGCAAGATGCTGTTCCGTTTTCATTTAATCCAACACAAGTATGACTAAGGTTTTTTTTTAATCATTGCATCATTTTATTTTCTTAAATTTATTTTGCATTGATATTTGTAGATACTTCATGGCGAGCAATATCTAGAAATTCATAAACGATTACCTACGGAAGCCACAGTGGAGACACGCTTTAAAGTTCAAGATGTCTTAGATAAGGGAAAAGGCACCGTTGTCTTAATCCAACGTATGTAAATTTTATAATTTATATGAAACACGATTGGATCGTCACAATACGCATAATTAATGTACATATTTAACGAGTGACATTTGTGATACAATGTTGAATACATTGTTAATGATTAATCTCATTAATGTAAAATATTTGTAACTTGGATATTTGTAATAACCATGAAAGATGTGTGCAATAATACATAATCTAATAGTATAAATGCTATACATATGTAACTTTTCGTGTTTTTCTAGATGATACTTACGATGTAGCAACCGGTGAAAAACTATCGAGTGGGCAGATGTCTGTGTTTATCGTCGGCTTAGGTGGTTTTAAAGGAAAACGAACATCGACGTTTGTCATTCCAACTATGGATCCTCCCACTCGAAAACCAGATGTAACAGTTACACAAAAGACTAATGATGATCAGGTAAAAAAAAGAATATATTTATTAGACATATTCTTTCTCAAAAACTAGAATTTATGTTTTAAATACATTTAAAGAAATAAATAACATTGATAAATTTCAAAACTAGAACATTATCTTAAAAATTAAAATTAATCTTATTATCATGTTTACTTTTAAAATCGAATAGTTTTATTTTCAATTTCTTACGTATTCATAAATGTAATGAAAATATTCGAATGTCTTCTTTTAAATTTTGTATTTTAAATACGTTAAATTATACAATGACATTTTGGTATCATCTTTACAGGCTGCTTTGTACAGATTGAGCGGAGATTTGAATCCTTTGCATATTGATGCTAATGTTGCCATGATAGGAGGATTCAAAAAACCGATATTGCATGGACTGTGCTCTCTGGGATTCTCTACCCGTCATGTTCTTCAGACTTATGCTGCTGGAGATCCACATTTATTCAAATCCATTAAGGTATAATTATCGAATAAGAATATGATATTCATAAAGTTTTAAGGTTTCTACTCAAAATAATTTGAAATGCAAACTAAATTAATAACTCAATAAAATGAAAAAGATTTATCTGTTATAATATGACGGTATGAACGCTCATCAGAATGTTCATACTTTTACATCGGAAATCTTGAAAATAAGAGAAATTATACTTTACATTGTAAAGTTTACAATATGGAAAAGATATATTTTTGCTATTTTAAATAATACTGAGATTAACAGTTAAGACTTAAAATAAGTCATCTTTGTATATATGTATAAAAAATTATATTTTTTTAGTAGGAATAAGTATTGTCACAAACTAGAGTCCTATCTCGAAATTCACATTCTCGTTTTAAAAATGTGTGAAAACAAAATTATATTACAAGAAAAATATTTGATAAGCCTTGTTGTAAAACCTCGTGAACTTTTGTGCATTAATTATCATAGTAATATTTGCAATATGCACACTCATGCTTATGAGTGTGCATATTGTATATATTACTACGCTGGTCTGCGCTAAAACAATGTAATTATAAATAGCAGTTACAAATCAATGAGTACATAAAACTGATATAGCGGTGATAAATATTTGTTAACCGAGAAACATTTGTGTTATTACATCAGTAAATATGTATATAAATTGTGTTATTACATCGTAAATCAGTGTTAAATTCGGATAATTTATTAAGTGTTTTTCATCATAAAAGGTAAATATATATGTTTAAAAAATATAATAATATAATATGTCAAGAAAAACAATAATAAATAAGATAAACATTACGATACATAGAAGAAAATCTTGCTATTTTGAATTTTGTTTTTCTATAGTAGTTTATTTATAATATTTTTAGTATAGTACTTTATTATAGTAGTTAAAAAAAAGTTACAGTTAATTAATTTGATAATTTTGAATTCATTAATAACAAATGCAATGAAACTAAATTCATGCAATCTGTAATATTTTTTTTATCTTGACCACATAATGTTTATTTTATATACATACATTGTTTATCTTGACAACATTTATATTATCCATTTTGATTAAATGATTTCAGTGAACTATAGACTCTGTAATCAGAGATTACTCTATAGTATCTACTTACGTAATCTTGACTACGATTCATTTAACGCTACAAATGCTTCGAAGCATTTTTTGATTGGTCAGTTAGTAAAATTCTTTCTTCCGATTGGTCAAAAGCTTTGAAGCATTTATAGCCAAATGGACCGCACCCCTTATTTGCGACAAGGAGGCATTTAGTGACATTCCTTAAGGATTTAATGTGATTAACATCTTTGTTTAATATAATATTCTAGGTAAGATTTGCAAAACCAGTTATACCAGGTCAAACTCTACGTACTAATATGTGGCGTAACGGCAATAGGATACATTTTCAAACATCTATCCACGAGACCGGAGTACCAGTTATTACAGGTTAGTAATAACTGGTACTCCTAGTACAGAACTTCTCTAGTAGAATTTTACATTATTTTATTTATTATTTCGATAAATTTCTTTATTTTTAAAAGTAGTAAGATAAGAACGGATAATTTTATTTTGCAGGTGCTTACATTGATCTGTTGGAGGTAAAAATGGGAATATCACGAGCAAATCTGTGTTCTGCAAAAACAAATCTGGACAGTGATGCTATATTCACAACTATCAGTGAACAAGTGAAACAGAATCAGAATGAGGCTAAGAAAATTAATGCGATCTTCCTTTATAATATTACCGTTGATGGGAAACATACATCTGAATGGAGTAAGTAACTTTGGAAAATTTTGATAATATATCTAAGAAATTGCAATATTTAGGCTGCATGTGCCCTATTAAATTAAGGGGTTAAAACGGAAATTTTTAATATCAATTAAAAAAATTTTTTTTATTCGGCATGAATGCAACGTATTTTAAACTTTCTGAAGTGCTCAAATTGTCTCACAGAGATCTTTCGTCAATAGACAGATAAACCATCAATCATTTGTTATGATCATGTTTCACAATTTTTCGAAAGTTCAATAAATAACAAAAAATGTTATTTGTGTGTGTCCTAAGTAATATTTGCTTTTCTTGATAGCTCTCGATTTGAAGAATGGTGAGGTACATAAGGGAAAACCTAAATCTGGGAAAGCAGACACGACACTTACTGTAGAAGATAAAGATATGGTTGAAATCGTAAGTTGGTCAAATTAATGTAAAAAATAAAGAGTTATTTTCTTTTCTAAACAATATCATGATTGTTGCAGGCATTAGGAAAATTAAATCCACAATTGGCATTTATGCGTGGAAAATTAAAAATAACTGGAAATATTATGCTTGCGCAAAAGTTAAAGAGTCTTATGGAAACTAACAAAGCAAAGTTGTGATTTTTTAATTTTGTTATCATAGTTCTAAAACGTAATTTATGTTATTAAGAAACGCAATAAATTACGAATTTTTTTTTTATAAAATTCAATTGAAAATAGTTGTATAGGCTGGGGATATTCTTACATACATTGTTATTGTTTGTTCCAACAGAAACTTTTATACAGAATTTGTTATATAGTGTGGGATCAATCTTGATTTTATGATTTGATAAACCTGTATTGTAATACATTTATAATAAAGTTATCAACTGAAGAATTTTGTTCAATTTGCAAAAATGTTAAGTGTGTAAAATTATGTAATATTCTACTCACTAGAATAAAAAGAAATGTAAGTTCATTTTTTTAAATACATAGATAAAAAGATTTATATATATATATATATATATATATATATATAAATCTTTTTATCTAAAATTGTGTTAAAATGCATTAGTTCAAAGAATGCAACAGAGCTTTCTTGATCGCGGTTTTTTTAATACGGCTTTAATAGCTTCCACAAAAACCTCTTCAAGACCCTCCTGTTTTATTGCGGAACATTCGACGTACTTGACTGCCTTTATCTTTCTTCTCATTTTGTTGCAATCTCGAGGACTAATAATATCCATAGCTTCTTGATGATTTCTAAGATCTGCTTTGGTACCTAATGTAAAAAAATATTCGTGTGGAAAACAAGTTTATAACGTAAACAAATTTATACAAAATATTTATATTAAAATATTTATATTAAAAAAAAAAATTACAAGAGACGTAAAAGTATTTAAAAAGATTAAGGCACGGCTTATCATTTATTGGTTAATGTAGTTAGGCTTAACTTGATAATGTAAGAATTATATTTCTCTGTCAATGACTGCATTCAACAAAGAAAACAGCTTTACAATTGTGATAAAATTCGTTAAGGTAACTCATCTTGCCTTTAGTACCTGGATGTAAATGTATAAACCATTCATATTAAAGAATTTCATAACAGTGCAAAGCTGCTTTCTCTGCTGAACACAGTCTATGATTAATCACTAAACTGATGATTTTGTAATGAATAAGTTTAAAGTTACCTCTATAAAATCATTAGTGATTAATTATAGCTGGAAAAACAATTTTTACATTTTTACAATTTTTACAATTTTTTTTGTTAAGTTAATCAGATAATGAAAAGCCGATTCTAAGCGATTAAAAAGAAAATTACTTTGCGCAAGCATTCCTGTTTCTTCATAATTGTTTCACATAAGAAATTTTTTTATTTCTGTTTAATATATAAAATGCACTTACCCACAAGTACAATTGGCACATTGGGACAATGCGCTTTGAGTTCTGGATGCCATTTACTCGCTACATTTTCGAAAGAACTACGAGCACTTACAGAAAAACAGACCAGGAAACAATCAGTCTGCAAACGAAAAATAAATGCAAGATTATATATGCACGAATATCTAAAGATACATTTTTTTTTAGAATATTAAAGATGAATGAGTCGATTTTATTATTGAAAATAGATAATGAAAATTTCTAAGAATATTTATGTAAATTTCAGAATATTTTAGAATTAACTTATTATTAATTTTATAACTTTTGAAAATCTCTCATTCTATAATTTTTGATGAAATCTGAAAAAGTTTAAAATATTTTTTCAGAAATGATAAAATGAAAAAATCTTAGAATATTTTAGAATTAATATATATATGACAAATTCTAAGAAAAGATGTAGACTTCTTCAGTATTTTTGAAACAAATCCCAATTAATAAAAAAAAAAGAAAGAAAATGAGAAAGTTTTCATCAGGAAAGTTATCACGTACGTTTGGGTACGATAACGGTCTAAGCCTCTCGTAATCTTCTTGACCAGCCGAGTCCCATAATGTCATTTCAAATTGCTGTCCACTCACGCATATACTGTCAACGTAGTTATCGAAACTGTAAATAACAATCGAATAAATGAAATAATAGATTACAGTGCTATTGAACAAATTAAATATTTTAAAAGCTCTAACATATTTTTAATATAACGCAGGAGAAGAAATGAGACAAAAGCATACTTATATAAACAAATAGATCTAGAATACTCTACTAGCAAAGAGCTGCTGCATTAACTAAGTTATCCATTAAAATATTTACACGGTAGGTACATATTCCGTTGGGAATTCCTTCTTTGTGTACGTGATAAGCATACATGTTTTTCCAACCATACCATCGCCAACGGTCGTAATTTTAATTTTAATTGGTTTGTTTCGAGACGTCATCTTTGTTTTTCCTAAAATAAAAGCGTATTAATTACGTAACTTTAATAACACGCGTCAGCGTTACATAAACATTGTTGAATCCTATAAAAACGTAATTACATAATTCAAACGTATCAACTTTATTCGCATTCCTTTCATATTTTTTGAAAGAGAACAAATTTTTAACATTATTTTTTTAAATAAGTTTATTTTCATTACAATCCCATTTTTTATCATCTGTTTGACGGACTACTCGATGGTGCAGTGATTCCGTCACTCCTTAAACTGAAAAGACAACAACAGACGCTTCCGGCCACTGTATGGCATCAAGGCTATCCCTCAAGTTATACGTCGTATCGCGCATATTAATGAAATAAGAGAAACGACTACTTTATTCTTATCACTGTTAAACTAACAATTATATTATCTCACAAATTATATGCGAGGTAAATAGCTAAATTTTCAATATTTTGTATGTGACTAATTAGCTATTACATGCAAGTCTCGTCAGACACAAATTGATGACGAATTAAAATTATTAAGCGTAAGTTTTTACAACGTATTAACTCAGAAACATCTTTTGTATAAAACAACAATAAAGATTGTATCTCGCTCATCAGTATTTGAAATGATCCTTTCGTATAATCAAATAAATTGGAACAAATTTGAAATCTCAGTGTTGTTTGATTTTTTCAAAAACGAATCAGGTTTTTCTCGCCTCTCATCTAGATATCACGCCTTGAGATTTATCTTTTTATTCAAGCGAATTGATAAGCCAGAACCCGCAAACGTTCCTTTCAATAAGATGTGTACATTCATTCGCGAGGGCTGTTCGGGTTAGCGGAACTTGCTGGTATTTCTTATCGAGTATGGTAACGTCATTATCAACGCGCCGTCCGGTCGACTCTCTGACTGTATGATCTGCCTGAATACCAACGGCAAGGATTGATAGTATGTCGCGATAATCATTATCGCGGTTCATTCATATTCGGATAATTTCATCCGAAAATTATTGCTTGTACATTACAGCTATACAGTAAGACTGATTACAAATACAATGCGTTCTGATATGGATATATCTTGTGCCAAATGTAATTAACTTAATCCCTTCTTATTATTAATACTGAAAGTAATCTTCACATTATATCATCTGATGATTCAGATTTTATTCAATTGTTCTACATATATTTTTTTTTTGTATTATCATTTTGTATTATTTTGTTAACAGTGATCAAGAAAATAAGGCTAGATTCAATGGAAACAAGGCAAAATTTTTGTCTGTTGCGTCTCAGGTAAATTAATTTTTAATAAAATTGTCAATAATTTATGAATTTCTATTTCTATAAAAAGCAATCTAAACTGCTAAATTGAAAATTACTTTTATAAAACTGTAAGTTAAGGTTCTCTAGATTATGAATAAATATTGACGAAAGTGAAGGTATCCGCCGAATGACTCATTACATTATGGGATATGGCAATTGTTTAATTAAAACACGCGTGCAAGCTGGAGTCATATTTCCTAATTTGTGTAAGACCCGCCCTGATGACACTGAGGTCAATATACTCTCGCGACAATTTAAGTTTGCGTGTCGACTGAAAGGGACGAGAAAATTCATTTCCCTCTGTTTACCCCTTTTATTCTCCGCAAACTTAAATTTTATCTGCCAAAAAAGGAAAGTAAAATGAATAATTAATGTTGAATGTAAAATTAATAATATATTATCTTTTTTTTTAATATAATTTTTCTAAACGTCTTTAAAAATTGGTATAAATCATTGATTATCCCACGTGTATTATATTTACACACGTTAAAAAAACTGAGAGTTAACAAGCGAGAAGAGTCGCAGTATTCACACATTCTTGCTGTTGTTTATCTTTCTTTGGTGTCCTTACAACGCCACATGTGTCGAACCTAAATAACGAGCGCAATCGATCGACTGCATAATGAACGTAACGAAGCGGTTCACATATGAATTCACGCCGATGCGTGTGCATAAGTTATGAGAAGCTTTAGACCGGCACAAATTTGTATGAAGGGAAAGGTGTCGATGAAGAGATGAATCCTGATAAAGAGGTAGATACGCATAATTATATCAACCATTTACGCATCCATTTTACAGCGCAAAATATAGATCTGTTTATGAAAATATAGGGGCAAATGATAATACATTTTTAATTAATAGCTAGTAGGATAAATAATTTTATTTTAAAATTTGTAAAATGTGTTTTTGTGATAGATATTTTTCAATAATTCATGTAAAAAATTTCAAATTTCTTTTGTATGAATAAATTTAGAAAAATTTATTATTTTTACTCAAACAGAAAAATATTCTATTGCTAAGAGAAGTGATTACTCAATTTACTTTCTTCCTTTTAAGTAACGATTATTTTTGACAAAGAATACTTTTTAATAATAATCAAAAAACTTAACAAAAAGAAGAGCATAAAATCACAGCACAAGATATTCTTTGTGATATTTAATATATAATTACGTTTATAAATAATTTAGACGTTTCGGCTACAATCTGGCCTTCAGTAAAATTACAAATATCCATAAAACACAGAATTTACATAAATCTGACGTTAAATTCAGCGGTCATAAATATAAATATAAATATTAATGTTAGATTTATGTAAATTCTGTGTTTTACAGATAAGTTTAAATTATTTATAAACGTAATTATTATTTTATGCTCTTCTTTTTATTAAGTTTTTATTTATAAACCATATTTCTTATAATTATATACAATAATCATAAAATATTATTGTATATAATTATAAGAAATATGGTTATATATATATATATATATATATATATTTATTAAAAATTTTATAAAATCTCATTAATGTACGTATTCAATATAAGAATTGATTTTCTTTTGAATAATTCAGAAGATTTTGAATAAATTTAATGCTTTTAATAAACTTATGATAGATCTGCGGATATATAAACTTTTGGAAAATTCGATCAAGTAATTATTATTTTAGAATATGTATTTTTTTGTATGTGTAATGCTTCATCTTTTCCTCACTAGAAGAAGAAAATTAGAGAGAAGTAGCTGCAGACAACGTAATCAATGTGATTGTCACATCCTTTACGACAGGATATGGAGCAACAGTCAACTTTACGCGGTTATTTATCAGTTCGTTGTCCTATTTCACGCAGAATTCTGGAAAATTTATTTCTATCACGGTTTTTCCTCTTCACGGAGAACTCGAAAGGCACGTGGAATGTTCTACAAAATACATAACGCAACTGGATTAAAAAATCGATTAATGCTTCTGCATTAAAACGGGAAGTTTTCTCGAGAAATTAATGGATTATCGCAGAGTTGCCAAACAATTGTCGTGTGACGTCATGCGAGCTCTGCGAATGAATTTAACGAACAGGAGAGAAAATAAAAAAACGGATTAATAAGAAAAAAAAAGATTATCTCGATCAATAGTATCTATCGTGATATAAAATACAAAATAAGTTTTTGTGACATTTTTTTATCGCGTTTTATATTGCTTGTATTTGCGCGAAGTCGACATAATTCACACGTGAACGTTTAAACTTACAGTAAGGCGTTGAGAATCATCAAAGGTGCGATAAAGAGATAAGATAATTAAAGAATAGATTACACAAGAAGGGAACGGCCTAGCCTAATTGTACTTTTTTCTGATTTGACGCATTTAAAGATTTTTGTATTATTTAATTACATTTAGTCTAATTCGGAAATAATTTCCTCCTTTAAGTCATTCACATACTGATTTCATTTAATAATAACAATACAAAAGCACATTAATCACAATACAAAAGCAAAGTTGCAGCTACAATATTTCTGATAAAAAAATGATTAACTTTATACTGTCTAAAAATCATTGAATGTTACATAATTCTTTTAACTTAAAAAACGAGCCGTGATTAAAAGCGAAATATAACGCAATTTGTAACAATTTAAAGCGAAAGATTAATTTTGAAAAAACAAAATATACAATGATTTTTTTTTATTATCCTACACACATCTTATTTCTTTTCATTTTTCGATTTTAAAAAAAAAAATTTTGAACATTTGAAATTTACAAAACAATTGGAGCTACTCTTAAGAACTCCCGATTTATTTCTGCATTTACGATATGACATCATCTCGAAATAAATTTTACATCTCGTTCTATGACAAACGGCTGATATACAATATAAATTACTCACCGTGAGATACGTCATGCAAGAAAAGAGCACGCGTTAAACGGCGGCATCAAAAACATTTCACATATTCGTAGCTGAGAGTCTTATAGAGACAGCGACGTCGCGATACGAAATACCGAGTCGCAGAGGAAAGACGATGCGTGTCGCGCATACGCACGTCGCAACGGTTGCTCGAGGACTACAGAAATGCTCACATTTGCCGCCTGTGACAGCCGCCGCATGAAAAATCAGCTGACGTGAAGTACTACGGAAGCGGAATGCAGCTTGAAGTATCAATACGCGTTTATGTATCGAGATTAAATCGACTCACTTTCTTTAACGAAACTGCAATTATATAAGAGATAAAAACAGAATAAGACTCATTCTATTGTTATATTACTTACGGAGCTTAAAATAAAGCTTGTAAATTATACTGTTATAATGTCGTTTCTATCTAGATTAACTTTAATTTTAGTTCATAACTTACTCGTCATCTTTTTCTAATTTTGAGAACTATACTGTTAGAAATGTTCTTAAATTTCATTAAATTTTAAGTTATACAATTTGAACTTAATTTCATGACATTACATTATAAATTTAATGTATTTATAACTAAAAAGTATATTTGTGTACATATACATAAAATTTAATGTATTTTTCGTAAAAAATTTATGAAATTTAATGTACTTTTCATAAAATTTTATTAAAAGTATATTAAATTTCATAAATTTAATGTACACGTTCATTACATTTAAGTAATTACTGTAACTTAATTTTCATTAATTAATTTCATTCATAATCACGAGCTTCATTAATATGTAAAGGATTTTATATATAAGGAATTTATATATAAATATAATACATTATCTATTCTATACATAACAATTATATTGTATATGAAATTATAAATAGACATTGATGTTATGTCTACTTTTAGTTGTTTACTGGAAACTGCTTCGTCTGCATCTACATCAAGTTCAAGTTTTGCTAATTTATATAAATTATAAGGATGGAAGATAAAGTTTGAAAATTTCTAAAAAAATCTTTATGTTTTTATCTTTCTCTCATTTTGAAGAAGGTTTTTGGGGCGACTTCGAACAAATTCTGATTCATTTAATCAACAGTTATAATTCTTGATTAGCATACAGATATTCATTTCTATACTAAAAATAAATGAACTTCAATCTCGATTCGAGAAAATCAAATTAAATCGAAAAAATTCGATTTAAATTGATTTTTCATTACTTTCTATTTTTAATGCCTATTACCAATGTAGATTATCTTATCTCGATTCAATTTGTTCTTTATCTTTTTCTAATTCTTAGAATTGAAAGATAAAGAGTAAATTGAATCGAGATTATATAAAATTAATTTTACATTGGTGGAACCGGATCTAAGAATTAGGAAAAAATGAAGAATAAATTAACTTGAGATTAAATTAAAGTTAAATCTACATTGGTAGAAATAGGCCCCATTGGTAGAAATAATTCCCCAATGGGATTGTTTAAATCAAATTTTCTAATATACAATTTGTTTTTCTTAATCTTTTCGTTACATATTAAATATAATTCTAATAATTAATTTAATAATCTTATACAGCTTTATTCATTATTTAAGAAATATTCTTGGATGTTAATTCAGAAAACATAGGGAAACATCTGCGAGGTAATTGAGCCGTTTGGAGTTTTATTCGTATTATTTATTTGTCCATTTTTATCAATATTAACTTTAATCTCGATTTAATTTACTTTTCATCCTTTCCCAATTCTTAAAATTAGAAAAAACTAGAAGTTAAAGAGTAAAGTTAATCTACATTGATAAAAACGAGTTAATCAAACAATGTTGATTAAGTCAATCAGAATCTAAATCTCGCCCTTCTCAAAATCATATTTTCGGTGCGTAGTTATCATATATATAGATATCACAAGTATTCATTTCCATCCTTGGCGCATAAAAAAATGCAGCATTTGCATATCGAACACGACGCATATTCTCCTGCTCTTGCATATAATGCTCCTGGATGACGCAAATATAGCCGAGAGATACCTTCATTAACATCACGTTTGTCTGGTATCTGCTTTAATTGATAATAATGTCGATTGTTCAGCCAATTTGGCATAATTATCATATTTTAAAGGCGTGTCTTTAATATGAACACAAATATATTATTATCATTATTTATCATTATTACAATTATCTCACAAATGTATATACTGATCTGTCAATAAATAAATAAATAAATCGCTTCTCCTGTCCCAAGAAAAATAGATCAATTTTATCGTTCTTTTTTCCTTGGGACAGAAAAATTTTCCTATCAATATATAATCATTCTTGATCATTTCTGTTTCCCGCGTTTGTTCAAATCTACTCTTTTTCGATGTCCAGTGAGAGTTCAATTCTAAATTTCTAACAAATCTACAAGTCGTCCCGCCATTGGTCGGTTTGAAATCGAACACATAAAAATTCACAAAAACCATAGGGCACAGGTAAATTAATAAATTACAATGGCAACACTGATTCCATTAGTTTGAAATTGGATACTACTTGCGTACGCGGGCACATAATTACGTGAGAAAAATATGATTTTTAAGAATAAGTGAGATTTAAGTTCAGATTTTTCTATTAATCCTTCACAAATGATATTAATGTTATAATTATCGACACACACTTCACGATTATCCGACCGTAGACATCTATTCGAAATAATTTCTTGAATTATATATTCTTAATTAGATATAGATATTATCGGACAAACGCTATTTATCAGAGAACGCAGATGGAAAAATCCGCGAGCAGTCAGATGAATCCTGAAAACATTGAAAACTCAGAATCAAAAATTAATTCTTACATCAAACAGGTGAAACAAATGACGATTGAAAAACTTAAGATCTCTTTTTTTCCATTCTAATTTTTGAACTGGTACAATCAGTTATATGGAGTTTATTGTTTCATTCTTAACTTATTGCACTATATAGTTCAGAACTCTTCAAAAAAGAGAAGAGGCCTTCTTTTCGCCTTGTTAAAATAGCGACTTATTATAATAAAAACGTTAAGCGATTTCATAATTTTCCATTTAATATAGATATATATATCTTTATAGATCCCATCCTTTTTATAATATTATTTATAAAAGCTGAGAAAATTGATATTTCAGTTTACAACATTAAGAAAATTGAAGGACAAATCTGATAAAGAAATACAATACTGGAAGAATCAAAAGTCAAAATTGCTCGAGAGTAATAACGGCATCGGGATGAATTTTGATAAATTAACGCAGAGTGTGTCCGATTTAGAAAAGAAAGTATCGGAGAATACAGCGATCTATAATGCGAAGAAGCAGGAATTGGAAGACTTACAAATTGCAAGAGCGAATATGTTGCATAAGCAATGGTAAAACTTTACAATTATCGTTAAATATTTCAATCAACACCAAATAAAAAATTTATTCGAAAAAAGTGTCAAAGAGATTTCTGCGAAAAAAATTGCTTTGAGTGATTATCTCATTTCAGGAATAACTGTTTGTCGGAAACAGGAAGATACGTGGATAACTTTTGTCAGTGGATAAACTACGTATGATTCTTAACGATTCTTAATATTAATTTTCAGGGTTAAATAGTAATTATAGTAATAAATTAAAAGTTAAATAAAAAGTTACAAAATTTAATTTAGTTATTTTTTAAATTTAATTTATTAAAACATTTTTCTTTTTAAATTAAATTTTTTGTGTCTCTGTAAATGTTAATATGATTTTCTATAAAATTTTTAATATATTAGAGATAATAAATTAATATATTAGAGATAATAAATTAATTAATTTAGAAAAAGCTCAATGATTACGATAAACGTAATGCTCGTAATGTCTAAAAATGAATGCGGGTTGGATCTGCATTTAGGAAACGTTATTATATAATAATGTCATTATATAATCAATGTTATATAATACTTCAATATTATAGTGTTATTATTGCGTCATGATATTCTTAAAAAGTTTTCTTAGTTTATTCAGAGGTGTATACCTTAGCAAAGAAAACTTTCAATGATTATAAAATAAATTACATTCTGCCAAACACAATTATTCTCTGTTTATTCATAACAAAGTTATAAATAATGCAAATTTTCTTTTTATTGTTAAAGTCTAGAGACAATTTGATGAAAGAACTTAGTAGTCATCAAAAAGAATGCGAAAAGGTTCGCACAGAACTTGAGAGTTTAAAACAAAATGTAAAGAATATGATAAGAGAATGCGATGCAGATTACACTAAAACTAACGATGACGACTTGTCGAATCTTAACGATGCAATATTTGACATAAGGTAATAAAATCTAAAATTTATAATAATCATATTATTAATTTACAATTGTATGAAATTTATTTATATATAAAATGTTTTTTTTTATGCAGATCAATTAATAACGATTTAACGAAAAACATTAAAATGGAGGAGGATGGATTAAACAAAATACAGAACAAAATAAAGCAATGCACAGTCAAACTTCACCGAATCTAAAGACGAAAAAACACATTAATGCTAAGGACAAAAGAAAATTCTAATATGTTTTTAATTATTAGAAATAGATTTAAAAAGTATATTTTGAAAAAGTATAAATTAAATATATTACATAAAATTAATTAATATTAATTCAGAAATACTGTTTTATAAAATACATTGTTCAATAGTTTAAATAATTTAACAAATTGATATCAATTAATATATGTTCATACATTTATTAATTATAAAATATCAATATTAATTGTATAATTAAATATACTAACCAAAATAAAAATACATATTTCTCAGTAATTTGAGTGCAATGATTTCTTTCAAAATTCAGGAGCGTTCGAAGTGTTTTAATCGAGAAACGTGGTCCAATTGGACTTTTGGACGCAAAGTAACGCTTCTCTTTCTTTTTACGGGTACTTTTCAACGAGAAAACGTAGATAAACGCCTCGATCGGACACTCACATTCTATTGTAAAGCAGCCGTTATCGCATTCCCGCCAAATTTGCTGAGCGCCAAGAGCGCCAGCCAACAGCCAATAAAAAATGATGCTCGGAATTTGTAACCTGCCGAACCTGCCGCAACAAGAAACCCAGAAAAGCCGGTTGTTACGTGCGCGTATGATAATATGCGGCATTGCTCTTCGATCCTTTTGCTGATGCCGCGTATTGTTTCTCTTGAAAAGAACCGATAAAGGAGCTGCGTTGCTAATCATCGACATGGATCTCACCGACGACAATTTGGTTACGTTGAGCGAGTATTTAAAGCATACCCTCAGTCCCGACGTGAATGTTAGACGTCCAGGTCAGTATAACCTGCAAACTCATTGTGTTTTACTCCGTTTCAATCGTCATATGCATTCCATTCATTAATATCCGATTTACATTTCAGCTGAGAAGTTCCTCGAATCGGTAGAAATCAATCAGAACTTCCCCTTATTGTTACTACATTTAGTAGATAAGTCTGAGATTAACATCACAATTAGGGTCGCTGGTGCAGTTGCATTTAAAAATTATGTCAAGCGTAATTGGAAAGTGGTTAGTTTTACAGTATTCGCCCACTTTATCGTTTTTATGTTGTATAGTTAATTTATAATTTTATTTATTATAACTCCTGTTTCAGGAAGAGGATACGATGGATCGTATTCATATCCAAGATAGAGATGCTGTTAAAAAATTAATTGTTAATCTGATGTTACATTCACCAGATTCAATACAAAAGCAGTTGTCGGATGCGGTATCTATTATTGGAAAGTATGATTTTCCAAATAAATGGCCGGAATTGATTGATCAAATGGTAGAAAAGTTCAATACTGGTGATTTCCATGTGATCAATGGAGTCCTACATACTGCGCATTCCTTATTTAAGAGATATAGATACGAATTTAAAAGTGACAGCCTATGGACAGAAATAAAATTTGTATTAGATAAGTTTGCACAGCCTTTAACAGATTTGTTTTTAGTAAGTATATTTAATAAGTTATTTTGCGTATTAATATTTTTGAACATGTTTCTAAATGAGATACTTTGCAGGCTACAATGAATTTAACGCAAGTACACGCTAATAATATGGAAGCCTTGAAGGTTATATATAATTCGTTAGTTATATTATGTAAAGTTTTCTATTCTCTTAACTTCCAAGTAAGTATATTTTTTTTATATGTATTTATTTGTAAAATATAAGAATCATTTCTACAAATTATATTATCTACACAGGATTTGCCAGAATTTTTTGAAGACAATATGGAGGCATGGATGAGGAACTTTCATACTTTGTTACATGTTGATGTTCCTTCCTTGCAAACTAATATATATATATATACTATTAATATATTTGAGTATAAAATTGAAATTTTTTAAATCCATTTAGGATGGAGAGGAAGCAGGTGTAATAGAACAATTAAAGTCACAAGTGTGTGACAATGTTGGCCTATATGCCCAAAAATATGACGAAGAATTTCAACCTTATTTACCTCTATTTGTTACGGCGATTTGGAATTTACTTACATCTACAGGACAAGATCCTAAATATGATGCTGTGAGTACCGTTTAATATTGTTTGTCGTGAATTCTTTTTTTAGAAAAAGTTTACCTAGCAGTGACTTGTTATTATAGTTAGTATCGAATGCATTACAATTCTTGGCGACAGTAGCTGATCGGGCGCAATATAGACATTTGTTCGAAGATCCGGCAACTCTTAGCAGTATTTGTGAAAAAGTTATTATTCCTAACATGGAATTTAGAGGTAACTATACCGTAACTATAGCGTAAATATGATAATAAATTCACTTTACTAAATTTCTTCAAATTTTGTAGAATCAGATAATGAATTATTCGTGGATAATCCTGAAGAATATATTAGACGTGATATCGAAGGCAGTGATGTGGACACTAGGAGACGTGCTGCTTGTGATTTAGTTAAAGTACTGTCTAAATACTTTGAAGCAAAGATTATGGATATCTTTGGAGCATACATACAGGTGAATATAATAGAAAAGACTGATTTTATTTTTAACTAATTTACATTTTACGATTTATGTGTCATACATACGCATTTTAAAAATTGCACAATTTTTAGGTGATGTTGCAAAAATATGCCGAAGACTCATTGAAACATTGGCGTAGTAAAGACGCTGCTATTTATCTCGTTACTAGTAGTGCAAGTAAAGGACAGACGCAGAAACATGGAGTTACTCAAAGTAGCGAGCTTGTCTCTATACCGCAATTTGCTGCACAACATATTGAACCTGAACTAGCAAAACCAGATGGTATGATGGCATATGTTTTAATAATTTAATTTGTTTAGCTTAATGGCTAATTTTACTTTATTTTGTTATTGAAAATCTAAGCTTTATTAACTAATAATTGAATACTGTTACATAGACATATAACTATATGATTTATTGTAATTATAATAATAACAAATTTTAGTGAATGAGTTTCCAGTACTTAAAGCGGATGGAATAAAATTCATAATGACATTTAGATCGATATTGCCTCATGAAATGGTAATAGGAAGTTTGCCACAATTAATAAGACATTTAAGTGCCAGCAGTATTGTCGTACATACTTATGCTGCTTGTGCGATTGAAAAGATTTTCGCATTGCGAGGTGTTGATAATTTGACTATGTAAGAAATACAAAAATGATATCTTAAATGATAATTTATATAATTAAATATTGAAAATCCTTCAAAATTTTATAGAGTCAAAGGGGTCGATATATCGCCGTTAGCAGCAGATTTATTGAAAGGACTTTTTGCGTGTATGAACATTTCGGGTTCCGAAGAGAATGAATATGTTATGAAGGCTATCATGAGAAGTTTCGGCATCTTACAAGAAGCTGTGGTGCCATACTTAGCCGATTTACTTCCGAAACTCACCGAGAAACTCGCGATCGTATCTCGGAATCCAAGTCGGCCAAACTTCAATCATTATCTCTTCGAAACTTTAAGTTTATCTATCAAGTAAGTCGTTAACGTGTAATGATATTAAAATACTCATACAAAAAAATTGCTTATTTCAAATTTTCCTTTTTATTTTTATCTGACATTTTCTGATTTATATTTTTCATAAAATTTGCATTTTTTATTTGTAGAATTGTTTGCAAGACAAATCCTGAAGCAACAGGATCTTTCGAACAAGCATTATTTCCCATTTTTCAAGGAATTTTGCAACAAGATATACCAGGTAAGCTATTTATGATTGTACGTACATGTCACAAATTGTAATTGCATGTAAATCAATATTTAATTGTTTTTTTATTCTAGAGTTTATTCCATATGTTTTTCAAATTCTTGCATTACTTTTGGAGTTACGACTCACTCAAGATATACCGGAACCGTATATGGCTTTGTTCCCGTGCCTATTATCACCTGTACTATTTGAACGTCAAGCCAACATTCATCCTCTGATTCGTTTATTACAAGCATTCATTAGTCATGGCTCAAATCAGATTGTAGCGCAGGATAAGACGAGTGCACTATTGGGAGTGTTTCAGAAGCTAATTGCATCGAAAGCAAATGATCACGAGGGATTTTTACTAATACAAAGCATTATTGAACACTTTGAACCGTAAGAATGCTCGAAAAAAAAATTGTATTTTATATTATTAATTGTATTTCATATTTATAATAGTTAATACAGTTATTATACTAATATTGCAGGAGTATTTTGGAACCATATATGAGACAAGTTTTTGTGCTTTTCTTTCAAAGGCTGTCAACATCAAAGACAACGAAGTTTGTGAAAGGTCTAATAGTATTTTTTGCATATTATATTATTAGATATTCATCGTCGAGCTTGATTACGATTATCGACCAAATACAACCACAGTGAGTTTTATAAATATATAAAGACATCTTTTTTAAGATATAGAAAATAATAATAAAATGTTTTATATTTAGAATGTTTGGAATGGTGATGGAGCGCGTGTTTATAACCGATCTACAAAAAATATCGGGCGAAGTAGAGCGAAAAGTGGTGGCTGTCGGAATTTCAAACTTGCTGATCGATTGTCCCGCGATGCTTGAGGCACCATATAATACATACTATCCTCGCTTATTAGCTAAATTGGTCGAATTCTTTGAACTGCCGCAAGATCAAAGCTTGCTGCCAGAAGACAACGCGTTTCCAGAACTTGATGATGCAGTTGGCTACCAAGTTGGTTATAGTCAACTCATCTGTGCGAGAAATCCTCGGAAGGACCCATTGCAAAGTATGAATATTCTTTCATGTTTAATTTATCTTGTCTTTTTTCAATATATACGTATAAATGTAAATAGATGCATATTCACTTTCTCTTATTCCTTTACTCATAACTTCATTCAACTTTTCAATTAGATTAAATGTATTCAACTTCTTTAGAAGATCTTTCTAGAAGACAGAATGTTGAAATATTTAAGAATCATTGCATACAAATATACAGAGCATTTAATATTATTTACATAAAACTTCAAATATGTTGACAGATATTGGTGATATACGTTTGCATTTGGCTCAAGGTCTTGGAAGATTATCGCCAGGACATTTGCCGGGACTGTTAGGCCAGATTTCTCAAGCAAACGCAAATCACCTGAGAAATTATCTCCAAACAGCTGGTATTACTGTTGCATAATACGAACTGGATGTTCGAGACAGATTGAAGATCCATTTGATAGCTCGAAAAATGAATAATATTGAACTTAACAAATTGTAATTAAAGGGAAAATTCCTTTTTATATGGTTATTGTACAATACGTGAAATATATTATTCGTATTCTATTTGTAATTTGCAATATTGTAGGAAATGTTTGTCATTTTTACATCACATAACTTCGAAATTCATATATTATTACAAAAGAAAAAAGAAAGAAGAAATACATGTACATCTATGTAATCGTATTTATATTTTTATGCACACAAATTATCAAAAATAATTTAAATTATCTTTTACCCACATAACTCAGGTTTATTAAACATCGTTTTTTTCTTCATTAATCATTTATTTAATCAATTTAAAATACAACTATATATTTGATATTTACATGTAAAATAACATTGGCACTAATATAAATTGTTCCATAAATATTTATGAAATGCATATTCATTTATTATTAAATAATTTATCCTAATACTTCTGCATTTTTTAAATTAAAAACATTAAATCTTTTCAATATATTTTCATTTAGCTTATAATAAAAAGAAATAACTCTTTCTAAGGATAGTGAAGAAGTATTAAACAATATTTTACAAAAGAAGAAAATATTAATCTACATCTGTATTTTAAATAATCAAAAAGAATTTACACTAAAAATCTACAATTATCTTTGATTAAAATGTCACAACAAATAAGATATCGAAAAGAGTACATTGGGAAGATTTTGGTAATTACATCATACTTTATTTTTTGCATAAATCTTAAGTATTTTTATATTTTATCATGCTCCTACCATTCTAACAAGTTTATTGTAGGCAAAAAATCTCAAGTAAGTAATGCTATTATTTTATCATAGAAGATATTCGAAAGGTAATGAAACAATTAATGTGCTGAACAGTTAGTGGCTTGTAATAAAATTAATTATAAAATTTTATAAAAAAAAAAATTTTATACTTGAATTTAAAACGTTATATTACAATAATTCAAATGACAATAATTAGAAAAAAGTAATGTCAATACATGTAATAATTCTATATATTAATATAATGATTATGAATGACTGCTCTAAATATATGGATTTATAAAATTCGTGCAAGAAAGGATATAATATACGTCTTGTATTGCAAATGTAATTGTTCATGCTAATAATGTAACTAGAAACTTTCTCTTCGCGTTTAGAGCTAAATATTTAAATACGTATATTCTTTTGCAAGTTTAGATGTGTGCTTCTGTATAAAAAAATAATCTCTGATAAATATCTGTAATTTTTAGCCAATTAGTGTCAAAACATATATTCCGACACTAATATAGGCTATTTCTAAACGGGTATCACATATACGCTTGCTATGGAAATATGATTGGCATCTTGTAAATGTGCTTAGGATATGTAGCATATTCGTTACTTTTTTCGTAATGAAGCTACGGATAATAATGCATGTGCCCATTGGCAGTTGGCTACAGCATATAAGAAATTGGAAATTCATTTTCATTTAAAGATCTAGCGCAGAATGATCCATAAAACTTTTCAATAGACTGCTGGACATCCTGAAGGAAAAAACATTACGTCAATAATCTGATCTATATAATTAATAAAATTCATATTCTATATTAGTTTAATTTTGCTATTTTTTTTATTCTAATGTCAGAGTTTATGTAAATTTTCTAAATGAAATTAGTCTGGCAGAGTTTTAGATAATGACTTATATAATAAATTACATACTTTTTTACCATGTGATCGTAAATATACGATGGGATTATTGTTACGGTGATGATGTCTCCACCTTTATCAATCTCTGTCGTAACATCTTTGTCTTTCATTCCAACTACGTTCTGTAAAATTTATTGATTTATCTAACAACCATCTCATTTTTTCTATTGAATATTAAATACAGATACTATATTATGTGTGCAAACCTTTCCGTTAATCTCGAGTATTTGATGATCTGTTAAAAGTCCATTTCGTGCAGCCGACGTATCTTTTACTAAAGCAATTATTTTTCCGTTTTTAAATTGAAATCCGACGTAACCCATACTGTCTTTGTGCATTGTTACAGTACGCTCGAACGGTCTGCAATAAAAATGATATTAAGGTGTTACAAGAAATTATGCGTTAGTAAAGCTGAGATTTTTTATAAACAAAACAAAATAGCAAATTCTCTGACCTATCACGCACGGCAACTTTGATCCCATTAACATCCGCATTACGGAAGAGTTTATGCACTTGATCCATTGAATATCCAGCAACGCAAATATCATTGATGCTTAAAATTTGATCGCCGAAACGTAATCCGGCCATTGCTGCTGGAGAATTTTGACTCACGAGACATACAAAGATACCATTATTTATTGCGTGTACGCGAACGCCAACTTTTCCATCAGCATCCTTACAAAGTGTCAACTGCAAAAAAAACATAATAAAGTATCTTATTAAAAGCTATATTTTCCTAATTATATGTAATTATAAAAATTTAAGAATATTTTAAGGTAAAATGACAGAAATCGATTTAAAAATCAATTATATTACCTCTCTGATACCATTTGTTACATAAGCTTTCTGCAAAGCCATAGATTGTCCAGACAAAGGTGCGATCATCCCTGCTAACGGACTGCGTGTTATGTTTGTTGAAGTAAGAGCTATCTGTTAAATCATAAGTTAAAATTTCTCACAATTACAAATCCTTTAAAAACACACTTTATATAAAGTTACAAAAATAAATTTAACAATATAATCTTGTTCATGTAATTAAAAAGACTAGATTATTCGATATAATATTGATATACATTATTTGCATTTTGACGTGTGGCGAGCGCATATTCAGGCATATTTTGCGCAATGGTCTCTTCATTCAGCTCGAGACCCATGTAATCTCCTAAAGATGGGTACAGCATACTGGATGCAGAAGGGACATAAGTCGGAGCCGAGGGAGCCGTAGAGTCAATCGGTATTGGAGCGACATATTGTGATTCGGCTTGTACTTGAGCCTGCAATATTATTTCAATCGACATAAATCATTATTCATATAGAGTATCTGTTTATAAAAACTGATAATAATACAAAAAATATTATTTTGTAAATTATAATCTAAAATTTTTGCTATACAATATATAGATTATGAATCCATGAAGTTTACCTTTATCATATGATCTACTTTCATATCTTCTAGCGTAGGATAAAGAGACATTTTGAATTTTTTATGAATGCTCTGCAATAAAATATAGACATATATTAGTTCTTTTTTATTCTAAGATTTTTATTTTTATTTGTTCTTGATAAGAAGGGTAATAATATTATGTCAAAATTTTCTTTTATAGAATAAAAAATCAATATACATACAATATTTATTTTTATTTTATAATTCTATATTAATTACATGACATAAGTAGTCATACAAGATTGATACGAGTCAAAGTTTTTCCATTCATTGCAACCGGAATGTTTAATGTATTTTCGCAAACAAAATTACCATTCTTATTACACTATCAACCTCAAGAATACTTTGATAGATCAACTGACGAATGAATTTTTATCGAACTCACAATGACTAGAGGTTAAAGGGATTAAAAAAAAAGATGAAAAGAACATTTTCAACTAGCACATTTAGTATATATTCGTTTTAAATGTTTTTACATCGTTTATAATTTGCTGTTTAATCTAATCTAATCTAATCTAAAACAAGCAAGTTAGTTCAACAAATTACGGAAGCATATGTCATATAATTCAAACAAAGAAGTATATATAGTTTAAAGACACGTACGCATGCAAAAATCAATAATAATACAAATATCGTTTTAGACTTCTACATAAATCATTAAAATGCAAGAGAAATTTGTTTGTATTACAAATACCTCCGTGGTTATTCACAGCTATGTATTTTATCATTCCTATGTATGAGTCATATACTTCCTTTCATTTTATCTAACATATATTGACACTCATACTCTCCTTACTTAATATAATATATAATATATAATAAAACCAAGTTAATATTTTTATTATACTAAGAAAAAATACAATCTTTCCGAGTAACTTGTTTTTTTAACTTTCCTTTTTTTCTACACTCTCCATGATATCTGAAGTATTAAGATATTTAAATTAATATACAGGATGAAAACAAATTTATACAACTGGATGTGATTTCTTGTACAAAAATAAGTCGAAAGTGCAGAATAAACTTTTTTCATCCGAGGCTTTATTTCCAAGAAAGTCAAGTGTAAAGATCACGTTGAATATTCGTGCATTTAGAGAACATACGATTTGTAAAGATACCTTGGTGAAAATTTTTCTCATAATTTTTCATTTTTATATGAATTGAAACATTTTTCAGAAATACTCAGAAATATTCAAAAAGTTTACATTCTCAAAATTTTTCATACAAATGAATTCTGAAATATTCTGAAATTTCTCATCCCAATTTTTAAAAAATATTTTTTTAATTTTTTAGATTTTATAACAGATATTTCATCAGAAATTATACTTATAAAAAATTTTAGAAATCTTACAATATTTTATAATTAACATATACGAAAAATTCTGAGAAAAAATGTAAATTTTAAGAGAAATGTTCCAATTCGTATAAAAAATGTTATAAAATTATATAGAAATTCTTTTATATAAAAATTATATGAAAAATTCTAAAACAAATTTTTCAAGGTAATGCAAATATTATCTCTTTACATAACGTTCATATTTCTTCACAAATGACAGGATTAAAGAAAATGAGACAAATAATTAAAGTTTATTTTAATAATTAAAGAAGAAAGAAATGTTATTCCTATTGCCATAAGCAAAATTATGACTCAGACATGAATAATAACAGTGAAGGAATCATTCCTCATTGTTTTATAATTTTTTTCTGGATAATATTGATTGTAAGAAATTAAAAAAAATCAAGATAACAAGAAGAGAGGAGAATAAGATTTAAATGCTATATAATATATAAATGAAAAGAAACAAATTTTTAATAAATACGTATATATTTAAACAGTTATAAATAAATATTTGCTAAATGTAAATATATATTTATTTGGTATAATAACTATTAATTTGAATCATTTTTATTAAATAAATATTTATTATAAATAAATATTTACTTACTACTATTCAAAGAAATATTAAGATTTAGTAAATTTTTTTCAGCACAAAAAAATGTTTTTCACGTACTGAAGCTTTTATTTAATATTTGAATCCCTTGTGCGTTTTTAACATTTTTATATGAGAGAAATTCTTAAATTTTGTAATAGACAGAAGTCTTTCAACTTTGACCCATATCTCAAAACTGCATAGTCTATTTCAACAAATAACAACATTTTAAATCAGTATCAATTGTCTTCGCAGGATACATTGCATCATATTGCGAGAGAATAATGTATCATAAAGATAATAGCATGATAGATATCCAAGAGCAAATATAATATGTATATATATCCTACAGCTAAAAACAAAAGATACATATATGTTTATTATTTTTACACAGAAAACATTTTATTAATATTAAATTTGCTTTTTTTATTACTGCATTCAATTACACTAAAATTTTCCTTCCAGCTTTGTCAAAAATAACTTTATTTCACTTTAAATACAAGGAGCGTGCACTAGTTGAGCTATAAAAAACATATCTATTGTTGAAAGCACATATCATTAATTAGTCGAATCATCCTTTTTTTTTAGATGCTTCTATGTAATTTTATTACGGCTACATAATTTTAGTACCGGCTACGTACGTTAAGGGCATTGTACAATTAAGTTATAATTAGCAGTAATAGGGCAAGAAGCGTCTACTCACGGCTCGATGATTAATGACATGGAAGATTGTCCGCTGATTTTATGACGAATATATTTGTCAGATAAAGCAAGACTTACCAGTGGATGTCAATCAAAAGTGTCACCCCGCTGACTGTTGCTCTGCCAATTTAAATAAACTGTCACTACTAATTGTCGAAATCTCCGGCAACTTTTTTGCTACCCCAAACTGACAGCGAACCGACAAAATCAGCCAATGCACCTCTGATCGATGAGTGTCTGTACGCACCGAGCGGAGCGCTGCTACTTCGGCAATTCTCGGCAATGTTCGGTGACAGTTGCGGTAGATGACGCTAGATAGCGCTCAATATCTGCAGTTTCTTTTTATAGTGTTTTTCATTGGAAAAACTGGTGCAACACTGCTGCACATTACGGTGCAGATGAATACAAATCAATTCACATATTTTCAGTGTTAATAAATAATTTGACTCTTTTATTTATATATTCTTTATTGTCATAACCTTAAAAGGATTATTTGAAAACACATTAATGTCCACCATCCGGCGTCTTGCAAAAAAAAAATTATTTATTAACGTTGAAAAAAAATATAAATCCATTTGCACTCAATTGCACCAGTGTTGCACTAGTTTTCCCAGTGGAAAACATAGCTCTCTGTTTTCAGAGACTCATACGTGTCCCAGACTCTCTTGGACTGGGTTCGTTGAGTGGGACTGGGCTTGCATGCCCGACAGCCCGATCTCGGATTGTGCGTGTAATTGAATTATAACGTGCGGTGAGTATTCATCAAAAAATTAATCTGCAAATTTCTTGGAATGTAGGAAACAATTGTCTGACTAAAGAAACAATGAGACTAAGTGATCTTTGACCCTTTATTTTTTGTTTGACAGATGATATCAACAAGATACGTATCATTCCTATCAGGGATAGTAATAGCTTCTCTAACATGGGCATTCAGCCTGTATCTTTATTCAAGACTGTCACAAAATGTTATTACCACCAATCCCACAATATTGATTCCTATCGTTTCCAAACATGGAGAAAGTATTGACAAAGAGATTATGCTGCGTGACAATGTTATCATTGCACGCAATGAGAAACAAATATTAGCTGATAAGGAAGTCTATAACTTAAAGAGCAATAAAAACCTCAGGAAAAATGACCTGATCTTGCAGCAACTTCAGGCTGTTCCAGTAAAACCTGCAGTCACTTTGGAGCAAGGTATATCAACAATGTGTTAATATTCTAGATTATTATTGAATTGTTAAACCCAAAATCAAGTAAGGTATTTTAATAGGTTTAGATGAATTAGGCATGGTGAAAAATTTGGAGGATCAACGGAAGAGGGACGAAGGTTATAAGGATTATGCCTTTAATATTTTGATATCAGACAATCTTGGCGTGCAAAGAAATATACCAGATACGAGGCACAAGCTGTGCAAGATGCAAAAATATCCTGCCAATTTGCCAAATGCTAGTATAATTATTTGTTTTTACAATGAGCATTATACAACCCTATTGAGATCTTTGCATTCTATACTTGAGAAAACGCCAACAGTACTTCTACATGAGATTATCTTAGTGAATGATTATAGCGACAGCGATACGTTGCATGAGAATATAAAAGTATATATTAGAAACAATTTCAATGACAGAGTACGATTATTCAAGACTGAAAGAAGAGAAGGTTTGATCAGAGCACGGGTGTTTGGAGCTAGGAAAGCAACTGGCAAAGTTTTGATCTTTTTGGACAGTCACATAGAAGTAAATGAAATATGGATTGAGCCGCTTCTTTCAAGGATTGCTTATTCGAGAAATATCATACCGATGCCAGTGATTGATATTATAAATGCAGATACATTTCAGTATACTGGGAGTCCATTAGTGAGAGGTGGCTTTAATTGGGGTCTTCACTTTAAATGGGATAATTTACCAATTGGAACATTAAATCATGACGTCGATTTTGTAAAGCCCATCAAGTAAGATAATTTTTATATCTTCATATAAATGTGCTTAATTATAAAAATTATATATAATACTTATATATCATCTTTTTTTTACAAATAAATATTTCTTGTTAATAGATCCCCAACTATGGCTGGTGGATTGTTCGCTATTGATAGAGAATATTTTACAAAGATGGGAGAATATGACATCGGTATGGACATTTGGGGTGGAGAGAATCTTGAAATATCATTCCGAGTAAGTATTAATTATATTTGATCCTTCATATTTATTTTTTTTTTGCCATATATATGTAATGTTATTAACTTATTTTTTTAGATATGGATGTGTGGTGGCAGTATCGAGCTTATTCCCTGTTCACGAGTGGGTCACGTATTTAGAAGACGACGGCCGTACGGTTCGGATGATCCACAAGACACCATGTTAAAAAATTCTTTACGAGTTGCGCATGTATGGATGGACGAATATAAAGATTACTTCCTGAAAAATGCTAAAACAATTGATTACGGCGATATTTCCGAGCGATTAGCGTTGAGACAGAAATTAAAATGTAAAACATTCGGTTGGTATTTGAAGGTGGTTTATCCTGAATTAACATTGCCAGATGATACAGAAAGGAGGCTCAAAGATAAGTGGGCCAAACTTGATCAAAGACCAATGCAACCTTGGCATTCGAGGAAAAGAAATTATACCGACCAGTATCAAATCAGACTTTCAAATACCGCGCTTTGTATCCAGAGTGAAAAGGATATTAAAACTAAAGGCTCCAAACTTATTTTGATGCCGTGTTTAAGAGTTAAATCACAGGTAGGTATTACCATCCAACGACAAAAGAAAAAAAAATTTTTTATTATTTTTCAAATTTACATGTACATTTTTGTAGATGTGGTATGAGACCGACAAAAATGAACTGGTACTTGGCCAGATGCTTTGCATGGAAGGAGCTGAGAAAATTCCAAAACTTGGAAAGTGTCATGAAATGGGAGGAAGTCAAGATTGGCGTCATAAGCGTATTGTAAGACTTATTGATGCAACAGTTCTTGACCGTTTACGTTATAACTAGCAAATATTTTCTTTTTCTTACAATCACTAAATTTTGTCTCATTTTTTTACACTTATCAGTTTAATAAATATATATTCATAAGCAATATATATTTATCAACAATTACTGAGAATTTTAAATATTTTATAGAATGCTACACCTATCTACAATATGGCAACAGGAACCTGCTTAGGAGTGATGCGCGATGTAAGAAATACTCCACTCATCATGGATTTATGTACAAGATCGAACGCTTCATTGATAACATGGGATCTCATTCGGTCAAAGATTTCAGCCAGAGAAATCAGATGACATAGGAAGAAAGGTCGTAAAAATAGGAAAAAGAATTCCGAAGATTGGCTCGGTCGAGAATGGTAGATCCTTTGATGAATTGTATATACTCGGTACATGATTACAATTAGAAGTAGAATACTCTTTACATACGTCAAATTTTTAAATAATTCTGCCTAAAATAGTATAAAATTAATTAAGCAGGAAACACTTGAAAGTATCGTAATTGTATAGGAAAAACTATTGTAAAAAACGAATTTATTTGATATGTATATATACAAATATTAATGACTTTTGTTACTTCTTTATGTATAGGTAAATGTATTTCTTTTTTAAATTTGATAAAGATTTTATATAATTTTTAAGTTATATAGCAATGCTCTCTGTATTATATTTTTGCACAATTATAAGAACAAAGTCTATTGACAAATATAAAGAGATTCTAGTAGAAAGATTATTTATGAAGTGTATTTGTATATAATTTTTGCATTAAAAATACCATTCGAAATTTTCTAAATCAACTTTTATTTTCTAATAGCCTCCAAAGCAAATAAAATTATCTAAAATGAAGATATAAATAATATACAAGATTGCCTTTTAATTCAATTTAAAATTCAATTTAGTTCTTCAATTTTCTTAAATTCAATTTAATTTCTTTTAATCGCCTGTTAATTCTACGTTTTCACGCTTTTTACCTAACCTTTCTTACCTAAATCAAACATAACCTTCCTTAATTTGAGATTTCAAAACACTCGTATAACTTGCATGCAATAACAAGAAAAAAATTGCAAGAATGACTACTTCAAAGGAATTAAATTTGGCTAGGAAGAGCCTCGTGGCATCACTTGGTGAAAATGCAAAAGTGTATGTTTTCCTACGTTAAATGAAATAAGTAGACGCATTATTGATATACGAAAAGCTAAACTTAACCTATAACTATGGCTTATAATCTTATTATCTTTTTATGATTATTGATAGGTATTTCGAAAAAATGAAGCTATGGTTCCAAATGAAGGTATACAAAATTTTTCGATTAACTTTGTCAGATTTATATATTTTATATATTATGTACAATCGTTGTTTTAGACTACAAAAGAAGAATTTGATTGCGAAGCACGTAATCTCATGACAGAAGATCAAGTTCATTTACACAACGAATTCTTACTGTGTCTCTTTAATAAAGTTCGTGGATTAGCTGCCGTTACACCAATTAAGATAGACAGAGATAAAATTTCAAAGGAGAGAAGACTGAGATTAAAACGCAAATACAAGACTGACAAATCAAACTTTGAGGTTTGTAGATATAATATTGCAATATCAATGCAGTAGGTGAGTCAATAAGTAATCATAATTTCGTCCTCAACAATCATGGTAAAAATTAAAATTACTTATTGACTCATTCATGTAAATACGATCATTTATATTATTTCTTATAACAGCCAGCGGACATGTATGTGGAAGTATTAGGTCAAGCTTCATCACCTGTCAGAGACGAGCCTATAGGCGCTAACCGCTCTAGCGCCCAAGAACTTGTATTGCCAGATCGCACTTTTGTACTAGCTCGATTAATGCTTGCTGCGTGGGAAAATAATATGGACGGGGCTGAAGAAAATACTGCGCACATTGTCATAGCAGCGACACAAATTTTCTTGAAAAATATACTCACTGCAATTTTCACACGTAGGAAGGGTTATGCTGTTCGAGACAGTACTTTTATTTATAATATAGGAGAACCAGTACCTAGCTCGTGGAAAAGAAATTCCATGTACATAAATTCACATAATTTTGGGTAAGTTGCAAGCATTGATTTGAATGTTGTATATGATTAACATTGGAGCCATCTTAAAACGCAGACCAACAGAAATAATAGATACTTATGGCCAAATTCCTGCTTCAAAATCAAGTTTCGAAGAAGCTGAACAAGCCACTGCTTTTTCATATGCTTGTTCTACACAAATCACTCGTCCACTGTTAAAACCAGTAAGCACGGCCGATTTGCAATATGCATTAAAGGTAATAATAAAAAATTGTATATTCCTTTCATCATTGCATGTTAAAATCATATTTTAATTGGTTTTATTTCCCAAATAGATTTATAAAAATCTTGTTAGCAATCACACTATATATGCTACTAATATGGAGCGATTATATACGTATGCTACTCATCCAACATGGGAGGATTTGGAGGCAAAAAAGTTATTATGTCAACCATCAACATGAAGAATTCTCAATATCTAATATTACATCTATTATATGTAATATTATATCTATTAACGTTGTAGTTCTTTAGTTTATTATGTAAGTAAAATTATTATTAAAATAGAGCTGTGTATGTTTATTTTTCTCATATTCGATCTCATTTCATATAATGGAACATAAAGTAGACAATAGATGTATTTTGGTTTAATTAAATTGTTAAGTTTATTTAACATAATTCTGTATGAGGACCAGTTGTTCACCTTTTTGGTAAATTTTACCTGTTAAGTAGCAAGATTACCCAATCACATACGCGAATTGCCAGATTTATCTAATAGGTAAAATTTACCTATAAAAAAGTGAAACAACCAGCGGCTCTTAATGTTCTAATTTTTGTACATAATCATTACTGTAAACTATATATTTTTAATGTCATGTAAATTCACCACATTTAATCTGTTCATACATATAATGTCATAAGATATTATATATCATATGTTTAATGTGTAAAAAGGATGATTTATAATTTTTAGCATATATATTTACATTCTTATTTGAAATATGCCAGCTTTAGTGATGTATTTGACACCTTTAAATGGTTTATATTTTTCACCATACATATCTAACCGATTTACTTTCAATCCGGATACTGCTAATTGATTTATCGTAAAATGCACCTGAAATTATAATATCAAATTATTAATCTCACTAACAATATATATCGTACATATATTATATGTATATTAATGGCATTATATATATCATACATACATTAATGGCAGGATTTGATTCAGTAACAGTTGTCGAATTTTGTATCGTTATCTAAAATATAAAATTTCGTAATAATATAATTATTAGTCATACATCTTTAAAGGCCTTATAATTATCTTACCGATCCTCTGAGATTTGGCAGCTTGGAAACGTCAATTCTTCCAATGTCCCACAGCAATATTTTGCTGACAGGATCAAAAGAATATTTTCCTTGGTTTGGAGTTAAAGTGCAATTCAAAACTATCTTTGGCATGGGAATTTCTAGAGTCACGTTTTCAACCTATGATTAATAATAATAATTATAATGATAGTTAAAATTTACAATCATGTATATTTAAAAAAGATAAACTTACCGTCCTACCAATAGTCTGTTTTGGTCCAACAGTGATATCTAATCTACCACCTCCTGGTTCTTTTAGGCTAATATTATGTCTTACATATATAGGGATTGCTACAATACTTTGTGATCCTATGTGATATGAAAGAAGACGAAAGTTACCATCAGGTGGAATAAAGGAAAGTATTCTCTCCGACTGAAAGACGACATAAACTTAAAAATTAATTTTCACACCAAGCATAATGTTACATTATTCACATTATGTACCTCCCATCTTTTGAATCGAACACAAGGATGAAAGCTAACATCATCAAACAGTCTTGGATTCATAAATGAAAGAGTGAGATCTGGCATACCACTCAATTTTATACAACAGTCAATCTAAAAGATTAATTATATATGTTGATATGTCATATAATCAATATTTGTGAGAAGCTCTATAAAACATACATAGCCCTGAATTTCTGCAAACACTGTTGCTCCAGTTCGATCAATAATCGCATCAACTTCCTCAACAACATCAAAGTATGCTTCATTGTTGGTATATTTCACTCCAGTTCGTCTCCAAGGAACATTGGATAATTGTCCACTTGGCAAGATTGCACTAACACTATGTACAAATTCATAAAATGTATAAAAATCCTTAATAAGTAATTTATGTAAATGTTTAACATGAATTGAAATGTACTTACTTGGATTTGCCTGTAACAGTATTCGCGATGGTGCGTAAAATATTAGGTGGCTTGATCAATTCTTTCAGTATATTAGATTCTGTTGCCAGAGGGAAACCATTATCTAACATTTCATCCAGCAATTCATATACTACCACATAGTTTTCTTTTATAATAGTTTCTGTACATTCGCTGAAATAATCTTCAAAAGTGTCCACTACTCTGTGCAAGAATTCAATAACAAATAATGGTGGGACTGAAAGAAGTAAAGAATGTTTATATCAGTCTACATATGACATCACTTTGTACAAATGACATTATTTATCAAAACTTACCCTCTGTCATGCATACTGCAACAAAGAACATATTACAGCGATATATACTAATGAGATAATGATGTGGAGTAGCTATTACCGGAGGTGTATCCTCCGGTGACAAGACTCGTCGCTGTTGATCAAAGAAGTAGTCGCAGAGTGAACGTGCAACTGCACTCTTCCAATGTTTCTCCATGAAGACATCTCTATAAGCATACAGAACATATTAGAAATGTCGCGTAAGAAATATAAACGTTACAGCAATGATAAAAAAATGTATAAACTCTGTGAAAAATGCGAATCTGTAATTTGTGAAATAATATGTCAAACTTATGGTCTACTTTCTTTATCAAGCTATAATGTACTTACCCTGAAGAATTTATAATAAAGAGACTGTTTATCATCTTTGTGAATAATAAATTGTGCTTGAGGATAAAATTTTAAACTACAAAGATAGATAATTTCAATATTAATGCACAAAATCGGAAATGTTTATCATATTATGTATAACAATATGCTATGTAGGTTTAGATTTCTCATTTTAACTTCCTGGGGAATTTTGAAAAATTGATGTTTTGATTTAAGTTGCACACAGTCATATGATTGCGACGCATGCGCATATCACTCTTTTTTGACAGATTTATCTTCTTGCTCTCCCGAAATACAGATGTCATGTACTTGTATTTTGTAAACTAAAAATGAGTGAAATATCAAGTTGGGAAGATATCGAAAATGATCGTAAGTTGAAAAACAAATGTCTATCGAATAAAAATTTATGAAGAGCTAACGAAATATACATCAATTTCAGAGTTCTTTAAACAACTGTTGGACATCGACTCCAAAAAGACTGACGTCAGCCAATTGTTATCAGTGGCTCAACAATTAAACAAGTTGGGACAAGGTAAAATTCAAATTGCTTTATATCATTGAAATATCGACATAATAATAATAAAAAATACTTATAATAATTATAGTAAATGTAATAATAAATATAATAATTACAATAAATGTTGTTTCTAGCTATTGAGGTGCTGAATGCCGAACTGCAAAGGCAAGTACTTGTGAATCACGAGGATTTATTATCTCAAGCAACATGGGTAGAAAAATTAGAAGGAGTACTTTTTATAATGCAATCTCACATACAAGTAAGTAAAGAAATATTAATGTCAATCTGAATTTAAAAGGACATGCAGTATAATAATTTCTATTTCAGAGCCTCTTATCAGCAGTAGAGCGATTACGTGGCAAGATTATCGATCCATTTAATCGAATTGAAATGCAAACGATTGTATTAGCACGGCTTCATGAAACTTCCGATCTTTTGAGAAGAGTCTCTAGAATGCAACATTTATCGAAACGTTTAAATGCTCAAATGAATAGCATTACGCAAGGGCCAGATATTGTTAAAGCTGCTAATAGTCTGCATGAGCTTGGTACAATATATATATCATTTTGTGTTTCTTCATTGATCTCATATATTACATTATATTGTGAAATTTATATTTATAGAACAACTGATGGCAGATACAGATCTTAATGGCCTAGATGTAATCGCAGATGATCAACAGGCTATAAAGACACAAAGAGCTACTGTGCAAAGAATTGCTACTCATACATTAACACAAGGTTTACAGGCGATGGATAGGACGAAGGTATTATATATTATTTTTAATATGGCTAATAACGCTTAATCTGAATCTACAAATAAAATACATGGTGTTAATTAAGTTTAATTATATTATTAGGTGTTGGAATTAATTCGTAGCGTTTTTTAATGAAAGAATGTTATTTATTTCACATGAGCATTAAAAAATACATTAATGAAAGTACTTCCCATCACTTGTAAAACGCTACGAATTAATTCCAACACCTAATATTATAATTGTCATATTAATATATTTACACTAATATCTATATATAATGGATAGGTGAGCACGGCTGTGCAGGTCTTTCAAAATTTAGGAATAATAGGCAGCGCTGTGGACACAACTATAGAGTCTACCTTGGCTGAAATAGAAAGAATTTCCACAGAATCATTGGATGTATCTTTCGTAACAAATCCGGATTTTGGAAAACGTGGAGCGCCAGGCAGAGCTGCGATTCCGTCGCCTGGATCGTCTGGAAACTTACGCACGAGAATTTGGGAAAATCTTGAACGTCTTTTCCAAGATACTTTATATACGCAATGTCTACAAGTAAATGGACAATATGCATTTTATTCGTTTTTCATTCAGTCATTTTCAAACAACATTGTTTTATATCTAGATTGAATTGCTGCAAAGAATATTATTGGAGCATCATATGAAAGGATTTCACGATTTATCCGAGAAATTTTGGGATAAAGTAAATGCTCTTCTTGCGAAAGTTTTGATCGAACGTGCTCAAGGTAAATTATTATTAAATATATATTAAATACTGAATTTAATTCAAAGAAAGTTTCAATGAAGGATCTTGCAGGATCATCATTTGTAAAGCAAGCCCTGGAAGGAGAATATCCAAAATTTTTAAGAATTTTTTTAGACTTGAGTAAACGTTTAAAAGAAAGATCTCACAGTATTGGGATTTATGGTATTGAGTAAGTACGTCTTAATAGACGGATATAAATGACATACGAAGCTTTATATTAATGTCTATGTCTTTATATAGCCGCAATGTTTTATTACCGTTCGAAAACGCATATTTATCACGTTCCGTGTCTCGACTTCTGGATCCAGTTCACAATATGTTTTCTGGCGAGGGTTTGCCGACGCATGACGAGATTGACAGTCTCATACGTATGATTACAAAGTAGGATTGGCATATTTTCTACATATATACATCTTATCTTGAATAAATTATAGCAGAATTATATCCCGCTTCTAGTGAACTCAGCGTATCACTGGTGGACGATGGACTTTCTACCGTGGTGTCGCGTAATGTAGGAAAAGCAATAAGACTATTCTGCTTGAAATGTGAGCAAAGTGTGGTGACAGGCGGTGAGGCCAGCCAAGTAATCGATTCCCCTACTACTGGTCAACAGACAAATGTTATGCTCGCGAATCTTCTCCATTATCTTTCCAGCCAAACAAATCGTGTAATAGCTAATCTGGCAGGAGGTTTATCCTCTGAAGGCGGCGTTGTCATTACTACGGCGCTCAAGGAAACAGATGAATTAACGAAGAATTTACTCGCGCCGTTGTTAACTTCTATTAGTGATGCGATCGAAAGTATTATTTTAACGATGCATGATGATCCCGAATTTAGAGAGTAAGTTGTTTTTATCTCCTTAAATTGTTCTTATTTCCTTTCATTTTCATCTACTGTTCTCACATAGCATATTATTTTTATTATACAGCACAAGTAACCCTCTAGGAAAGGAAATTGGCTGTTCTCTTTATATGCGTGAATTGCAAGGCTTCATCCTACGATCTATAAATACATTCTTACTACCGTACAAAAATCAAGTGGTTGTAGCTGAAAGGTAAGCTTTGTTTCTTTTTATCCTATTGTTCATAAAAAACAAATTATTAAATGTTAATATATATTTCAGTTGTAAAGCAGTCGCATCGAGATGTATAGAATTATTTGTGCGTCATGCTTGCTTGTTGAGACCTTTGACTGATTTTGGAAAAGCAAAACTTCTGATAGATTTCGCTCAGGTATGTCTCGTTCATGTAAAGACAAATATATCGATTATAGATACAGATGAAACAGATTGCGAGTTTTAGATGGAAGTAGCTGTGACGCCATTGTGTCGTGGCGGTCAGATGGGTCTACTCGAGCAACAGCAATACAGAATACTGCGAGCGCTAAAAGCTTTACTTCCCCTCAATCCCGAGAAGATGGTGGAAAAAATTCTCGAAGGACAAGGAGAAAGTAGCGTATCACCATCTCTTATTCTCCTGCATTTATTTTCCGGCGCACCTCCCGAATTAGCATCACCACATCAGGTGAAATGGATTTTTTGAAAACATCAATTTATTTAGACTGATTAAAGAAAAAATGATTACATTTTATATAAGGAAATTAATAAATTTATATTATCTCATACAGAGCGCTGGATGGTCTGTAGGCCGATTATCTCAGTGGATGGACAGCCATCCGAACGAAAGAGACAGATTAGCGCTATGCAATGGACCATTGGAACGTTATCAATTAACAATCCGTCAACAAAATCTGCCATCATTTCACCCTCTCTTTCCACAGATGATGAAATTAGCTAACTTGAGAGAACACTCAAATCAATAAAAAAAATATATTAATTAGTACAAATATATTAATAAAAATCATATATTTCCCGATATAAGCATATTTTTCCAAATGTATATAAACTATAGGAACTAAATTTTAAGTTGTAATTATATATAATTACATAATTGTAAACTTAATGTACTATAAAACATTGTAATATTTGAATTCATTCGAAAAAGTATGGTAAATTTGTTCGAAAACGAAGTATTGAAGATATTCTAATGTTACATATATTCCATAATTTTTGAACATACATTTTTTTGCACAAGTATAGTCCTACCATTAATGTAATGCTTATTGTTATAGTCCAACTGGATTTGATACTCTTGGGACCAATCCAAATTGCCGGTGCATTGATATTAGTTTCCTTGTCGATCTACAATTTAAAAATATGATTAATATTGAAGTGATATAAACTGTTTAAATGTAAAACGATTTAAATTTCATATTAGCTTTATATATAATGTGATACCTGTTGGGCTAGTTTTTTAACTTGTATTATCTCGTTCTTTAGAAGTTTCAAAGTTTTCTGCGTTTTCCTCAGTTCTTCTTCACATTCTATTCTTTTTTCAGAAGACAAAACGACATTTTCGTTTGCAGCTTTCAGCAAATTATTTGTAATGTATTGAAAACTAGAAGCTATCACACCAATCTGTTTTTTTGCATTTGTTAACGATATTACACCGTCATAAATTCTGAAATCATTTATACATATATAATTATTACACGAATTATTTTGCTTCATATATTCCTATTAAAAAGATGTAAAAAAATATAACATACGTATATGAATCGGTTTTCTTAAGTTTGCCAAAACTGTTTAAAAGCCACTTCCTGCTATGAAATTTTTCAAGATTTTCTAAGAATTGATCTCTATGAACAGTAATATCTACTCCTAGGCGACAAAGATCATCTTCTGACAATTGCAAAAAAGTTTTAATATCCATTCCTTGAAATAAATTGGCATAGTTTTCCAAACCCATTCCATATAACATCACTGATATGTCATAATCTACAAGTTCCTTTTTTCTAGGATATAAATTTGGAAATAAATCTTTCCAAGTTGCTACGTCAGATATCTCGTAAAACGTTTGTATTTCTTCTTCATCTTCATTCAACAGAGCAGATATCTAGAAAAATGAAAGAATTTACAATTGAAGTATAAAATTAATGAGAAAGATATCAATTACCGCTGAGAATCCTTTTGTATCTGCGATATCTTTGGCAGATAAATTGTATAAGTCTGTCAGTGAAGTATTCGCATTATGCGCCAGAAGAATTTTGACGTTATCAGGTTTATTAGCTGAAGTGGCATACATCAATGCCTATAATTGGATCGAAAATTTATGAAAAATATAGGAAAATCTTTGATACTTAATGATGTTGAAACTTACCGATTTCCCATCGCTGTCGCAAGCATCAATGTTCTGTACGTATTTTATAAGCTCGAAGACAAATTCCGCATCCTTTGACATACAGGCGTACATTAAAGCCGTTTCCCTGTAAAAATTGTGATTGTCAGTCAAATTAGTAACTATGCTAATAATTGTAATATCAGAGAGACATTAACTTCTCTGTTTCTTATTTATATGACATTAATTTTACTTGTGCTTATTTGTAATATTTGCATCAGCTTTCGCTTGTATTAAAAGCTCAAGACATTTCATAGAGTTTTCTGATGTTCCCTTTGTAGAATTGCACAGCGCCATAAGGGGTGTAAATCCATCTGTAATCCATTTGGTGATTATAGAAACTTTATATGAAACTTAAAATAACGAATAAAATAACATCAATCCATACCTTTATGCTTATTCGGATTTGCACCATGTTCCAAAAGATGCTCTACTATTACTGGTTCCACCGATGAAATTGCATATAATAATAGAGTCCATCCAGTATATAGGAACTTATTGACATCATATTCTTCTATACAAACATTTAGTGAGCATTATCTATTAGTGTACATACATTTAATACAAAGGAGAGAGAAAGAAACAAAATCTGAATCTGATTAACCCTCCAATAACAATTTGTATCTTTTTTGCATAAGTGAAATTTTACTTTCAAATTTCATTCTCATTTTTGCTCAAATCCAATTTTAATTAAAAATTTTATCACTTAAGTTAACAAATAACTTAATAACATAAGAGAGATGTTGAAAAGTAATTGTGAATTTTTTCTGAAAACCTAGAATAAAAAAAAAACTAAATAAAAAATACCCAAATTATAGAAATAGAAAATAGGAAGTAAAAATCTAAAAATATAATTGCAAATAGAAGATTAATACATAGGAACTTATATATATTATATTCATTCTATAAGAAGTCAGTAGGTAGAATAGCCCTAAATCTTATCGGTGAATCTGTGAAATTAACAAACAGTATGACTAACTCAACTTGTATGACTAAGACTACTGATTTTCTTAAAACTGGCCAAATTCGACTTTAGTTGAGCTAAACAACTTACTATACAATTTAGTTGTAGATGCAAAAGATTACAATCACCTATTTAGGTTAAAAATGATTAAGATTTAGATTTCCAACTACTGACTCATTGTAGCATCAGTTTTATGCATATAATGTTTACGTTCAAGATATTCCTGTATCACGTTCAATTGCCCCATCGTACATGCCTTTATAAGGCGATCTTCGTAGATACGTTCCTCATTGTTTATCTCGGAATTGATTTTCGTCTCTTCCTTCGTCTCTCCCTTCCATGAAGTATAATTATATTTTTTGACAGTAGATTCTTTCTGTTAAGAAACAAAGTGAGAAAAATATCATATAGTGAAACAAATGGTGCTTTCCAGCGACACAGTGATCAATAATGATCATGTCATCTTCATTTAACATTAGCAAACACCAAGGATGTACACTGTATCATCTGTGTCTCTGCTGAAAAGGACTCAAAATTTTACATGCACCTATTAATCGTACCTCCTCGAGAGAGTAAAAAACGTCATCATCCTCATCGTCCTCCTCATCGGACATGCCGGCAGGCCTCAAACATGGATACTTTGACATCGCTATCAATTGCTACTGTCAATAGTGTTAACTGCGATTGAGAGGGTATAAAAGAAAATTCTTTAGTCTTATGTCAATTCCCTCGAGAGCAAAAAGCAATGAAAGAAATTAAATAATACTGAAAAAATACCAGAAATTGGCGGCAACAGTAAACTGATTGTCACGCGTGCGCCGTATGTATGTTTACTTAAGATCACTTTTCTCTTTTTCTCTTCAATGTGGAAAAGGAAGAAAGATGAATCATGCAAGAAGTCAGTTTCAGCTAGAAAGAACAGGCCTCTAAACTGACCTAAACTCGCGTTTGTTTACGAAATTCTGGATAGAAAACAAAGGGTGTCTGACATTAGCCGATCGATAGATGCGATCCGATTATTGTAGATCTTTTCACCATCTCGTACTGACGTCTTGATATTTCTTTGAAAACTTCAATTGCCAATTACCAAGCTAAGAGATGATCGAATGCAGTTTATATGTAATTTTGCAGAAGCGCACGTTGCGGTTGGAAGTGGTTAGAATGTGGCGCAAAGTTATCCAGGATCTGCTATTACTATTTTATCCGATCCTTTATATGTAATCAATCTACATAGATAGATAAGTATCTGCTAAGTAAGTTTAGTTAATTAGATAATTTTCATATAATAGCTAATATTTAGTTGATTAGATAATTTTTCTCCTAATAGTTTCAGTTAAAATAATAAAAGAAATAAGTTAAATAAACCATCTTACGTGACTAAAGTCGGTATTTATAGTTGGATCTTATATAAAACTGTCTTAAGTATAATCTTAAGATATCATAAGTCAATCAGTATTTACTTACCTCCATGTTGATAAAGATGTATGACAATTGTGGCCTAAAAGGGTGATACAAATCTACAATATAATTTGGAATAGTAGAGCTTCCATTAATACAACTTTGTCAATATATTTTTCTTGTATTTTAAGATACTCATTAAGATGCTTATTATTAAATTGACAATTAATGTATTTCCACAACATATTTTCTAATGTTCTATTTCTATCAATGTAATTTGATTTTAATCTCAGTTCAACCAACTCATTATTTTTAATTCTATTTAATTTTTTTTAATTTTTTTAAATTCATATTAAATTTTTCTAATTCTAAAAATTAGAAAAATTAGAAAAAGATGGAGTCAGTTGAACTGAGATTAAAGTTAATCTCCATTGATAAAAACAGACATAAGAGATGTCCTCAGGACATCACTCGGAGAACTGTGTTGTATGGTTAATTTGTGAAATTATTTTCAGCTTCGGTTTGATTAAAAATTCTTTTAAATTTGACAGACTAAATAGATGTGCAATTTACAGAACTGAAAAATGTATTTGCAAATTGATATATAATTTATCATCAAGCCTCAAAATTTATTTCGACTGCAAATAAGATTTTTTTCTCTTATTTAATCCATCAATAGATTCACCGCTATCATATATATATATATACATAAAACTTTACTAAACAATCACATATAACTAACTGTATAATTGTTGTATTTTTATACAATTCGATTTATTCCTATTTTTCGTTTAGATTTTAAATTAATTTTTATAAAAAAATAATCAATTCTTTTCTATATTTATTTTATTTTGTGATACATTACGAGACTGTTCATTTAACTTAACGTTAACATAGTGCATACATCATATTAAATTATTACAACCTGAAGATAACAATAGTAGTAAAGAATTATATAAGAATGATAGTAGTAAAGAATTTTATATCGCTTTATCAATAAGAAGTGCAATATTCTGATTATAAGAATATTATATATGCATTGTATATAACAAATAAGTAATATATATTTAGTAGTATATTTTATATGTATATACACATACACATAAATGTATATAACAAATAAGTTGGAACAATATTTTTGAAATAAAAAATTTATATAATTTAATTATATTATATTATATTAATTATATTATAAATACTCTAATATTTTTAAAATGCGTCGGCAACATTTAGAATTCGCACCAAGTTTTTAAATAAATGAATTTTACTAAACTTAATTATTTATTAAACCTCATTAAATTCGATAGATTTGTTTTCAGTTTTACTGAATTTTTATTAAATTTTTCTAATAATAATAATGATAGAGAGATCAATATACAAACAAGTAATTAGATCAAAATTTAGAATCAATTTATTAAAACAGATTTTGACATTAATAATAATTATTGACATTAATGATAATTATTTGTGCATTGACCTCTCTATTACCATTATCGTTTCGTTGCAATTTTGAGTTTAAAATTTGAAATTTTGTTATAAAATCTTGTTATAAATTATATCTAAATTTAATTATTTATTAAACTTTAAATTAGATAAAAATCAGCAAAGATTTCTTTCAAATGTTGATTGTTGGGATCTTTATCGATTCCATGAAAGTCTCTGTTGAAAGACATCGACGTGAGCAATACTTCTCGTAAATTCAAGCCGGCAATGCACGCGTTGTTTTTACTGTGCGGTATGTAAGTACCATACGTGAAAAAAAACAACTTGTCGATATGCAATTATGTAAGTTGCGCGCGCATTGTTAAGCGCGCTGACGAGGAGGTTAAGTCGGACTTGTGACGTACGTGTAGTACTGCATAGCGCACAGTGCACAGTACGGGTGCAACTTCAATGTTAATTGCTGTGTTTCGCTACCCGTTATTGGCCGCTTTCGCGAGTGGCGACGGCAAGAATCAGAGGACTTCACTCGCTTGATCGATGTACTTGCCTCCGTGACGGTGTGGAACCCAATTAGGGCCGTTAGAAAGGGCATCCGCGATATCATCGGACTCTGCCGATTCTGCCGACAATCATCTACATCTACAGTCTGCATAGCGACCGAAACTTTGCTTGCGATAAGTGATAAGTGCACAGTAAGCGAACGTCCTATCTATGCGTACCTTTACGAATTTCAATTCAATTCGCATATGGGCACTTTCGTTTTAGTAAAACAATATTTACTATAACAAGCAGGAAATATTGACGCTGGAAATGCGCTTCTGGAATAAAATGCGATTACCTAATCATACGTATTTGTTTTGTACAGCACGAGAAATATTTTCGTTATAATGGTACAGGCGATTAGAGTTAAGTCAGAATCGGATTTTAATGCCTTTGTATGTAAAGAAATCTATCTACTTTTGATATTTTTGTTATTTTTGGTATTTGAGACAAAATCGAATAAAGTATATTTTTGATACTTTTGACAAATTCTCCTTTCTCTGCCACATCAGCATGTACCAAAAACGATTATTTCACGACTGCAGAATGTATGTAACATTTGATGCAAAGGGTGCTTTCCAGTAAAGGACAAATGACGTAATAGTTTGCTTTCCATCAAAATTCAGATAATTCTCATTTGTTATGTTATTGCCTGTATTCATAGTTAAGTCTTATATTTAACGAGGGAGTTTTCTACAATAAATCATTGCCTAAGCTTTAAGTCTTAAGCTATAAGAAATTGACCAATCAATAATTTTTTTTTACATTCGACTGTGATTGGTTAATTTCTTATAACTTAAGACTTAAAACTTAAGTATAGCTTATTGTAAAAAGCTTATAAAACTTCTTTAAATTTAATCTTTGGATGCTCTACAAATTATTTTATTGATTACTGAGCATCTAAAGATAAATTTAAAGACCTTAAATATAAGGTCTAATTGTGAATACAGGCATATGATTCAGTTAAATGCACATTTCTTTTCATTCTGACATGTGAGAGTCAAAACTCAGTTTTTATCTACACAAGCTTGAAACATATCTATATACTTTACTGAGTTTCATTAACTCATGTTAAAGCGAAGTTTTAAAACCTATTATTATATTGACTTTGTCACCAAAGTAAGCAATGTCATTATCTGAGTGTAAAATACGGTACTTTAGACTCATTATCAGTGTTTCACTTGTGCAAAAATGGAAAGCAACTAACGTAACACAAGGTGTTCCATTTAGTGACATAAGTCGATGCAAACATTATTTTATCTTTCTTGGCATTCAGTGATTAACAAAGATAGAATGACACTTGTGTTATTAAGTGCGTCAAAAATACCTTATCTTTTTTGGCATTCCATTCAATGACAAAGATAGAACTACATTTCTGTCGATTTGTGTTACCAAGTAGAAAGTATCCACAATAAATCATTACATCCTTATTGTTTGCTGTTAAACTGAGATGAAGTGATCATTCTGTTATACCAGAGATTAGTGCTTTCCAGCAAAAGACACAAAGTAATATAAATGTAACACAAGATCTGTTTTTTATTCTTGCACTAGACTGCAGTAGAACTCTCTTTCTCGCTTTCGCCAAATAACATATACTTATCACTTTAAGTTCCAAAAGTTTAGTTACAGAAAATAGATTTACAGTGTAAAATTCATCTTTTGACAAATAATAAGGATGTAATGCTTCATTATATTGACACTGTATCATTCGTGTCTTTTGCTAGAAGCACCAAAAAGTCAATTCTCTGATTATTATCATTATTATTATACTGAACTTATTAAAATATTCCAATATATACTAAATAATATAACTTATTAAATTAAACACACACATATACGACTTATTCAACTGGATATATCCTGTTTTCTTTCATATTGTCACTTCTACAAGCTTCTTGAATTCTGATCATATTTATATTCAGAGCATTTCTTACGATACCGAAAGAAACAGCGCTTAAGAATGTTATGTCGTTCAACCACTGTGGTGCGCGAATACATGAGTATACTCTCAGTAAAGTCCCTAAGAATACCGGTGTCCAGAAAACTATGCACAGAATCAATGATAACGTGATAGTATCAAATATTCTTACCATGCACTCTATCTCTAAAGTCATGCTTTCATTTTCCTTGCAACTTTCCTTTTCTGTTGCATCTATATCTGTCCAACTGTGATTTCTTGATCTCTGTGGCATGCTGGATCCTTCTCCTGAATTTTGACGACGAATCTTTTTACCATCTTTGGAAGTAAGATCGGTTTTTGCTCTTAACATCGCGAGTATATTTTTACACGTGTGCTTTCCTCGCATTTGTAGGATGCAGGAGAGCAGAATTGGCAGAAAGTATATCGTAAAGGATAACACAAACAGTTGCAGTTTTAAGAACTTGGTTGAAACGAGGCACTCGTTGGTCATATGCAATGAATTGTTCTGCTCGGTCCTAGTATTAATATAACGATTATCATTTTTGTTGGAAAATAGATCCTTGATTGAATTTGGCTTTCTCTTTTCCATGTAATTCTTTAGGTTGCTAATCTTAGGCTGGTCTCCATCCTTGGGTCGACTAACTAAATGGTTATAATGATTATAATGATTCTTCGCTGAATACGCACTGGCAGCTTGAATACGTTTCATTATCTCATCGTATATTTGATTATTGGAAACGAATGTTGTATTTTGCACGATGGAAGTATCGGTGGTCGTCTGCGTTGTGCTTTCCTCTGTACTTGCGAAATATATTTGTGCATCCTTTTGATGACTATCATCCTTATTTTTAATTGACACTTGCGATACGCTGCCCAGACTCTCAGATATAGTTACATCTGATTCTTCTGACGCATTCTTTGACACATCGTAGAATAATGATACTTCTGGATCTTGATTTAAATATATATTATTGTTTGCAGATGAATTATGGATATTCATATCCTGTTCTAATGTACTATTTAGGCCTTGAACGCCATTAACATTTGTAATGTTTTTTATATACTTCATTAAATTGTGTATTAGAATGTACTGTGTTAAATTCTGCAGTCTAGGAGTATTATGAAAATCTGTAATTTTCATGGTAGAATTGCTCGCATAACGCAAAGCAGTCCTAACAATGTTCTGAACTTTAGATACTACTTTATCTATTTCTTCGCTGCTTGGTTTTGACTTGTTTGATGGCATCTCATTAAAGAAATAATTATTCTCCGACAACGTCATGTATGTAACAGAGCCGGTAATGTTCAGATTATCATCAGTGACTGAAAATGTATCAAAGTCATTCATTGGAAAATTACTTCCGAATATGCATCCGATATCCTCCGTATCTCTTGCGTCATTCATGTCATTGTATTCGGCGAAATATAGCATTCCTACAACAAGAAACGGCACGAGCCAATGACTCAAGACGAGGAAATTAGTCGGCCTTTTGTCATCTTCTTTCAGCGTTCGAAAGTTTGAGATCTTCATACTTCTCTGTATAATGTTGCTCCTATTCTTCACATTAATATCATCTCCTTGTGGAGATGCTGGCTCCTGTTCATTCTTTAACATTTCATCGTCCTGACATTTGACTTCAACGTTTTTTTGTTCCAATTGAATATTCTTCAACGATCTCATTACATCGACACATCTTCGTTTTGCACATACTGCATTGAGATTACATTGTACAGTAAAGGTCAGCAAAGATATAAACGCGTTTGTCAGTGCAGCAATTAACATCCCATATTGCATAAGTAGGTCTTGCATGCCACACGTTAAAGTTACATTAAGATCAATCTTGTTAACTGCCTCCCGTGGATGAGTCTGTAAAAATGGAAATCGGTAGTCGTCTCCCATTGTCCATGCATTGAATATATCACCAGTATTATTCTGCCAGTTATAACTCAGTCTTATCCCATTATCAATGTGATTCACGAGCAATATAATAGCCGTTAAAATAGCACTAAAAACGTCAGATGCCGAAAGAACGTAAAAAGACAATTTCTTCTTGCGTTTACATCCTTTCCATAACAGAATCACAAGCGTAATAAAACTGGATAGCAACAGAGTGTAACCTGTTGCATCTAGCACCGCGGAATGCATAATGTGATGGTAGATCCTCCTCGATTAAAAATATTTGTCTTTGTTTATTGAAACTTATTTACATCGATTATTTGCAAAACTACTACACCTTGAGATTGATAGAAATCGACTGAATAAAGTACTTGTTATAAGCATATGGGTACTGCATACTATATGTGGGTACCCAGTTAACGTGCCTAATGCAATTTAGATTTATCTGTATTGTATTGACTGCATATGAGGGCAAAATATCAACTTATCAATTTAAACGTTGCTGATGGTTCAATTATCTATATTTTTACTGTTATGAATTTGTAATATTTATTTTATTGGTAGTTTAATTACACCATGAAACCGCTTAAGGAAATAATAATTAAGAATAAAAGAAATAAAGTATTTAATGATAGCGTTTAAACATGAATATCAGATCGCTTTTGATTGAGATTTAACTTAATATAATAATTAATTGTTTCATCAAACAAATTAGTGAAAATTATTACTTGAAAATAATTAGCAATCTTTTTTATTGTATAAGTATATTATATGTAAGTTATATAAGTTTTTATTATATAAATGATAAGCCTATAAGAGTCTCTGCGGGTGTTAAGTGCATAAATAATATATTTATAAGACGATAAGATATAATTCACAAACAATTGAAATGTACTTATCAACGAAGTTAACTGTAACTGTTTCGACTCTAGATTTCAGTACAGTTCTCTTATCACCTTATAAATATATTATTTATGCACTAACATTAGTAACAATTGCGGAGGCTCATATAAGCAATTTACTTACATTTGTTTTATTTTTGAAGCCACAAAAATATTTTAACTCTTTTTAAAATTCTTTTTGTATGAGTAACTGATTAAATATTTTGTTTTTCCGTTGAATAATTTGGATATAATAGAAATATTAAAACTCAGGAAGAAAACAGAAGTATACGAATGAATTGCATAAGTTATTTCTTGTTACAGTTTGCTATCGATATGTCTGTACGTCGGAGAAGCGATCCATCTATGATTCAGCGGATTTGGGATACGATCAAAATCACGGTACATCAAAGAAGTTTACCTAGTAATGATCGTATGGTACGGCACATGGCTCGAGTTTACGGCTTTACGGAACAAGAGGCTCAGGAGGAACTCAATAAGGCAGTCGAAGATGGACTCGTTCTGTTGAAGAAAGTGCCCACGAAAAGCGGTGTCGAGCAAGAAAGTTACAGATTGCCACCAGCAGACATATTACAGAATGATAATCACGATTGGTACTGTTGCAAATGCCAGCAAGCAGGTGCGGTCGAATGCTGTGAACAATGCTGCAGGGTTTATCATTCGGAATGCCATGTACCTAGCACTGCAAAACTAAAGATTTGCAATTTCTGCGAGGTAAGTATCTCGAAGCTTTCAATATATATCCTATTGATGATATTCCATTAAAAGTACAATTATCTTACAGAAAACAAACAGCGATGTATATTCCGACAAGGTTGATCTCAACCATATTCTTAGTTTTACGTGTGGCCATCTAAAAGCGAAATTACCGCCGGAAATTACAAATCGTACCATTGTTTTTAACAACGATCCGATCGTTACACCACCCAATGGCTTTTCCGGACCAACCTGGGTGAGTGAAGGTGAAGATGCATGGCGACCAGGAATTCTTATAAAACGTCACATGGATTTGGCGATAATGGATGCGAAAACGAACAATAATGAGTATAACAATCTCGCCGAATTTGAGGCTGATGCACATAATATTCTACATAACATCATTATATATCATGGAGGTAAGAGATTTATAATTCGATGCATTTTCTCTTTTTAATCTCGTTATTTTGTTGCTTGAGCAGTTAATAGCGTGATAGCGGATATGGGACGCACGATGTATCAGGATTGTTGTTACGATCTTCAAGAAATACGTCGTTGCGCTGATTGTTATCGTATATCGAATGAAAAATCCGAAAAAATGTGGTTCTGTATACCGTGTAATCCTCCTCATCAACTGGTCTACGCGAAGCAAAAAGGATATCCATATTGGCCAGCGAAAGTCATGCAAGTTAATGGCAATGTATATGATGTGCGTTTTTTCGGAGGTCATCATATGAGGGCTAATATCGAGAAAGTTTTTATTCGGCCAATCTCTTCCACATTACAAAGTTTGCAGGTAAAAATCTAAATCTGAATACTCTGTATTACTCATCCGATATTTTAAAAACACCTAATTAAAGATATTAAATTTATTGTTTATTCGCAATGAATAATTTCGTATCATAATTGCGATAGAAAAAAAACTCTCAGAAGAAATCAATTTAGAAACTATTATATTTTTAAAAAAAGAAATGACAAGAATCAGAGACGATAGTAACAGTTGAAAATATATAACTAATTCTTTTCTAAGATATTTGATTTTATAATTGATAAAAAAATTTCAATTTTTTTAATAATTAAGAATGTTTTTATAGATAAAAAAATCAATGGCTTGGAACAGAGCTTTTGAAGAGCTAAAACATCATCAGAATTTGTTGCAAAAGTTGGCAAAGAATAAGGAAGATGACTCGAATACAACAGAGGACGCTCCTACACCCGCAAAAATGCGAAAGTTGGAATCGTCAGGTTCTAAAAGTGCATCACAAGATTCTAATTCACCAAAGCAATTGATTAAAGATTTGAGAGTAAGAGTTGAACGCTTGAGTTCAGAGAGCAATACTGAAACGCAAAATGTAAACGACGAGACGGATAATAAACAAGATGCTACGAAAACTGATGCTGAGAATGAAGAAAGACAGGTGCCCCGTTTACCTGTGGCGGAAGACGAACCCGCGGGAGAAAGCATAACGAGCACATGTCCACAAGGTTTAAAAAAGGAAGGTTCCCAAGAAGATATGGTAACGTCTAGTTGTCAAGAACCGAGATCGAAATGCGTTCTCGTACAAACTGAACAAATACAAACGGATGGGCTTCCTGCCAAGGTAAACCTTTGCCCCAATCACGTACTCATATTATATTATACGATTATATCTTGACAACTGTGCAGATTAATTTGCAGATTAAGAGAGAACGCAGAACTTCGGAACAACCTACGACAACAGCGCTAGAAAAATTGCGCCGTGAATTAGAGCTTGAAAAATGCAGAGAATTAGAGAGACTACAAGCGGAGCATGCCAAAGAATTGCGGCAATTAACCGATAGACATCAACAAGTCGTCTCTGACATAAAAAAGAAACAATGGGTAATTTTCTCTCTTTTTTTTTCTAGTCGTTTTTTTTAGATATATTATTCTTAAATGTTCATCATTTGTTATAGTGTTATAATTGCGAAGCTGAAGCGATATATCATTGTTGTTGGAATACTGCATATTGCAGCACAGACTGTCAACAGGTTCATTGGCAGCGTGAACATAAAAGAGTGTGCAGGCGTAAGCGTTAATTTATGTTGACAAATACATTGAGTACAATGACATATAAGAAAGTATATATATATATACTTATATAAAGGTATAAGCACTTTTTAGTCTGACGAAAAGAATTTTCTCTACTTGTTTATCTGAACGCTTTTTTCATACCTTGTTGTATATAATATATGTATAAATGTGTGTGTATGCATGTGTATACAGTGTCCCAAGTTAATATTGAACAGAGAATACCATTTATCTTATTATTTTCCCAACAGTTCTGATAATAGGTTTTGTGTTACAAGCAAAAAAATTTGAAAATTAAAAAAAATTTTGTGAGACAAAACTTTGAGAAGATAAATAAAATTAAATGTGATTTAAATTAATCAAAGACTTCAAAGAATAAAATTGTTTCTGGAAATATAGACTATATGTATGCATATATGCACACATATCAGAGAATAATAGTAAAAGCACATTAATATATTCTTGACACCAATTCGATATGCCTTCGTAAACTTCCTTTCTAGGAAGAACTGTTATATGTACACGCAAGTCTTAAAAGACTATTTTTACTTGTATCAAGCTACATAAAACAAAATAGTTTTTAAACATAGTTTTATACTTATTGATATTTATATATTTACGCAGATTCTGAAAAGATATAATGATAATCATATGCGCGAAAATAATTCGTAAAAGGTACATATATATTTGTTAATCTTTTTGATCTATTATTTTTCTAGATAAGTTTTTGTTCCTTATACAGTATAATTAATAACAGACCACAAAACGTAATTACATCTGTCATAATGTGAACAAATATATATTGTTATTTCAGTCATTAATTAACAGTTATTCATCATATTTGTCTTGGAATGTTATCTTTTTGCAATTCTTACTTTAATTTATCAGAGTGAAATGATTTCTTTAAATGTGGAAACGGTAAGTCACACAGAAACATTCAATATATTTATTTCATAATTCATATGTAACAATCTCTTATAACATATACAAGATGCCTTTATATATGTTATATGTATCTGGTGTATATTATAAAATCTAATTGGATATGTAACTATTTGTGCTGGATCACAGTAAATACTTAAATAATAGAGAATAATTTATATTTGAAATTATTCATATATTATTTATATATTAAAAGTTATGTATATGTTTCTTATATTATTTATCTTTGATTACTTATTTATATTTAAAATCTCCATAATACAGAATCATTTCTTTACATCAAATAACTATCAATATTATATTCCTACTACATTACAGTAAAATCCATAAGTAATTTAATTGTACAGTTTACCACATACATTTCAATTTGCAAGCGTAATAGCATCAAAACTTTATTTTAAATCATGAATAATAAAAAAAAGAATAAAAATCTAAGACACATTATATGAATACAAGTTATTCAGTAAAAAAGCTCTTTAACGAAACTTAAAAAATAGTCATAAAAAATAATTAAAAATAACATAACATTGTTATAACAATTACCAACGATTAATTCAAGTATCTTGTGTAGCTTTAACTTCCTTGCCAACTACATCTAGAGCCATTTTACCCTTTCCCGCTGTTTCGGTAATTTGCACATACCTGGTGGTATCTATATTATTTAAAGATAATCGTTCCAATAACTGTAACTCAGACGGTTCTAATTTTTCTCCAAGTTGCCTCAAAGCACTTAATATTTCTCCTCGTTGACGAACGGCGGCTTCTTTGTTCAGTTTTCCTAATTTTACATCTCGATCGATTTGCGAGAGACGTTCCTTGAGTCCAGTAGGTTCCCTCTTACCAAACATTCTTATTACGGCTGGTGTTTGGAAGGCGGCACTGATGGCTGCTTGAGTTGCCTTAAGAATTTACAGTCAAGTAGAAACATATACTAGAATGTGTCACATTACTGTAATTTGTTAAGAAAAATATACAAGATATATACCAATTGCATTGCTCCAAGTTCATCGACTAAAGTCATATTCCCAGATATCATTCTTTGCAAGCTCTCGTTAAACTCACGGAGTTGTTCCATGGTGTCTTCCTTACTTTCCTGATAATCTGTTTCATCTAGAGTTTCGTTAACTCTGTTAACAAATAACAAAGAAAATAAAAATATATATAAATGTAAAATTTTTGAAATGAATCGGAACGAAACGAAACCTGCAATCTTCCAAATCTTCTAACTGCTGCACGAGCCGATCCAATTGTTCTTCCAAATTCTTCCTGAGTCTGTCGGTTTCTGCTTTTCCGTGAGAACTCATTTTGCAGCGATGAAAACGTAGAACGGGGAACGAAAAAAAATGTATGTAACGATAAAAAGGTAATGTATAGGTTAGGATTAGGTTAAAAATGCCGAAATGATATATATCGCAAAATATTGTATTAATCTGTTAAAAAAAGAGACAAAATTTCTTCATTCGTTATTTATTTACAATACTTCGCAATGTCGCAGAAATATAAAAATTGTATAATGGAAAGTTCACATTAAAGCAGAAAAGCAGAATTTGACAGAATTTCACATTTATTAAAATTAGTGAACCAATCAAAAGTTGCACTGGTACCAAAAAGGTGCCTGCATTCTATAGATCTGTATTTCTTTATGGTTACACTTTTGAAACTTAAAGTGAGATAAATATATGTTTAATCTTTGGTGAGAGCGAGAAGAGAGTTCCAGTGCAGATTAGTGCAGGAATAAGAGACCTGTTAATTTAATTTGGGAGCTTTTCAGCAGAGGCACAAATCAACACAAGAGTTATTCTACCTTTGTTTCTTACTGATTATTGAACAAGGACAGAATGATTCTTGTGTCAATTTGTGTTTCTGAAAAGCTCTCTTTATTATAAAATAAAGTATTATAAAATAATTATTATAAATAAAATAAATAATTTAATCTGACTATAAATATTGGGTTATCTAAAAAGTATCCGCGGTACTTTGTCACTAGATATATGACCATCAACACACATCTAGTGACAAAAAACCGCGGATACTTTTTAGATGACCCAATACCTATTATGATCGATATTTGTAATCGATTTTTATATTTAAGACTGTTTTAAGATATCATGAACCATTTAAAGATTGATATTCATAGTCCGTTCTTATCTTAAGATCGTCTTAATTAAGTAATATCTTAAAATCCCAACACAACCTTCTGATTGGCTTATGATACCTTAAGATAGTTCCTGGATGTCCTAATATTATATATCAATGATATAATATTATGGATTTCCCAAATATTTTTGTATGCAATACTTTTCGAGAATAAAATCTACTGTGTCTCTTGCTGGAAAATACATTCAATTCTATTCAATTTTACAGATTAACTTTTTTGTCCAGTTTGAAGACGTTGATTGGATCTCGCGTACGTTGGATTCCATTCGAATGAATAGATCTGTTCGCGTTGCTTGCACTTTTGGCACTCGACATCTTCGTTTTCTCCCTTTTCAAGGCAAAATATTGTTTTAATTTCATACAACACAAACAGATCTAATTGACCAATACGTCCTTGTTGCGCGGATCAGTTGAAGTCTATTCACGTTGCTTGCACATTTTCCATCAAACATCTTCGCTTTTTTTCCTCTTCGACGCGCGAATATAATTTATCTCATTTTAAGTGCAAAAATTTTGGAGATTTCAAGCAACGCGAACAGAGATTTGTTCGCGTTACATGAAATCTCCAATATATAGCAAATTCACTAGAGTATTCATAATTTAATTGGTCAATACCTAGTAATCTTTGCTCAATTTTGTAATTTTCATTTCCTTTCAAAATCCACAATCGATCCCGAGGGTATCAATCAAGAAACTTTATTCCTTAAGATGGAAAGTGAAAAGTGCAAATTTTTACCATTGAATTATTAATGAAGAAAATTTTTACTTTTCATCCTAGGGAAAAAAGTTTCATGATTGATACCCTGATCTTTAGTCAGCAAAAGAAAATGGCAAATTCCCTAGGGAGGCGAGATTCACCGACTAACATTCACCATTTCCTAGGGTCAATCTCGATGGCGGAAACGTCGAGTGTTCGGAAGCGTGGTCATTCCCCTACGTCATTACGAACGTCGCGTCTGGTAAAGTCTGGTTCGCGACACGAGTCTCGAGTCGCGACGTCGCGTCGGACAGGCAGTATCAGTAGGACCGAGTGAACGATCGAGTACGCGTGGTAACGGCATTACAGACTACAGTCTGAGTCTCGTGATTCGTGACGGTCGCGTGGTCGCGTATTGATATATACAATAAAATAAAACATTGCTCCGTTCCTCATTAACTTAGCCGGTGAACGGTTGATTATGCGAAGAGAGATCGCGTTTAAGCGAAAGGTTCCTCTCTCTGGTACTGTTTGGTGTGCGGACGATCGAGCGGAGATCGCGGGATTACCGCGAAAAACGAACGATCGTCGCGCGGCGGGATATATCGCGGACGCCCGATATACGGTGGACAGAAGTGCGCGACGGGAACACGTAGGAGAATCAAGCGTGCGGTTCTTTTTCCCCTGTTGTCCCCTGTTGTGTACGCGCGAAATCGTATTTATCGAGTGAACTTAAGGGAGTGCGGGAGCGCGCGCGCGCGCTCTTGCTCGTGCTCGTGCTCGGCCCGATCGTTTCGATCGTTTCTGTGGGATCATTGCCGATCGCGTTGCCGTGGCACGATCCGGACGCGTGATCGTTCCCCGATCGCGGAATTATTTATCTTCCAAGGTCGGTGAGGATCCTGAAATCAGGCGAGTAAATCGGCGTGAAAACTGAAGCGGTACGTGGGCGAATAAAATAACGTACCTATGAGTGCGACTCGCGTGAGGTACCAGGTTTCTAAGGACAGTTCGCACGAGGAAGGTCCACGATTGCGATGAGCATGCCGACGAAGGGGAAGCACCACCACCTGTCCCACCATCATCACCCGCAACACCACTCGCAGCCGCAGCAACATCACCAGCCGCAGCAGCAACAGCCCCATCACACCCCGCCGCAACATCCGCACCAGATCATCCTGAACCAGCCCGTCGTGCATTCCCCGCAGACTTATAGCGCTGTCGTTACTACCAACACTCGCTTCCTGAATGCCGGTAAGTCTTTTCCAAGTATTTCTGCGAGGACCGTGTCCTTCCGAGGGACGATTTACTTGTAATTCGTATTTGCCTTGTCGGACGTGAGATATTTTCATATTATTTTGATATTAGTCGACGATGTGCACGAGGATGCCCTGGCGATCCTCGTTGTGTCGTCCGATGATTCTACTCGTCGCGCATGCGATTCCACGGGGGGGAAAAAAGTGTTATTTGAGGTTAGGACGACCACGCGGCATGTGGCACGTACGCCACGAGAAGAGAGCACGTCCTTCGTTTCTCTTTTTATAAACGATTCCTGCGGTCGATCCTGTACGTTTGAACGAGGTGAAAATTGAAAACGCAAACATACTGGAATACATCTATTTATAATTGCATCGGCCAACGCCTAGTAAATTTGCTCACCTTTATAATTCTCACTTCGGTTCAAAGCACGGAATCGACCTCCTTTGTACGTATTATGGATTTATTCGGAATTGTTCAATTATTATTATTCCTTAAATTTCTATTGTGTTTTTTTAGAAAAATATTCGGAATAATTCCGAAAAATTCCCGTGATACCGATATTTTCGATTGTTCGATGTAAAGGAAGCTCGTTCGATATCCGCGTAAAACGAGAGGCCAGAAGTGGATGTACAGTTTTTGTGATGAAAATTTAAAAATACAAATCGGCAAATTACTTCCTTTATCGTAAGTCGCGCTGAAAATTGACGTGTGTATGTATGCCAATGGAAAACGGATCTCCGGAGAATGAAAGTTTAAAGGAACGATTCGCAAAAGAAAAAAAAATAGTTATTTTTTCTCTTCCTTTCTCTCCCGCCTCTGTTAAATTCGATTACGAATGTTAGATCTGTTCTTTTTAACCGAACTTCTTGCATCATTCATCTTTTTCTTTCTTTTTTTTTGTGGAGAGAAAAAAAGAAAAGAGTTGAGTTGAAACAAGCAGACGTATTTCAGTTAGATCGCGGTACCGTTTGATCTTTCGTGATGTTATTGTGCTTGTTATTCTTGGAACGAAGAATTGGATTTGATCGGCTAACGTGTTTGAATCCCCCGAGCTTAATTTCTCTCGTCGATTTTTTTGTTTTTGTTTTTATCGTCCGTCGTTGGGCTTTCCTCTCTTTCGTACTACTCGAATAATAACTTCGAAAGAGACAGAGACAAATGAATATGTAAAATTGTAAACACGATGAAAAGCACAGACAATAGGAACAGAGAATAACACAATTTAAAAAAATATAATATTTATTTAACTAAAGTGACCGTCTGAAATTATGAGGGACTGTCTCAAGTTTTAACTGTTTGTCCCGTTTTACAACGCGTCTTAAATTTTGTTCAAAATTAAAGACATAATTATAAATTGTCCTTTTTTTAAGTCTGAAATAAAAAACGAATAATGAAATAATAAATGTAAAATATAATTTTCGATAACAAATTTTCTAACATAATTTTTTATTTAAAATCCGAGATATTCATAAAATACATTAAATAGAAAAGTACAATTTAAAAAAATAAAATGTGATTTCGTGACTTCGTGTAATTTTTATTGTAATCTCATATAATATTACATTTTAAGTATTATTATTTACAAATATAATAATATAATGTGTTTAATTAATAATTGTGAAAAATATTTATTTATTAAAATTTACAATCTTATTGATATTGAATTTGTTTTTAAATATTCCTCCCTTTTTTCTTCTTAAGGAGTTAATCTCTTTAGATTTAACATCTTGCGGTGTTTATGTAATTCTCACTGTGTTGCTATTAAAAATTATAATATTAATAGTAAAAATTAGAAATAGATGAATTAATTGAACCGAGTTAATCTATATATTAGTGGAAATTGATATAACATGGTGAAAGTTATATAGACACTGTATGGTATTAAATCCAGATCGATATTTTTTAAAGTGCAGATTTCAATCTATCAGAAATCGTATCAGAATTATTCTTTGTTTCTATTGTGTATGCTTTTCAATTGAATCTCGGGCTTTCTACAATAGACCATTATCTAAGCTTTTTAAGTCTCAAGCTGTAAGAAATCGACCAATTATAGTCGACTATTCTTTTCACATTCGACTGTGATTGATCAATTTTTTATAGCTTTAGACTTAAAGCTTAGATTATAACTTATTATAAAAAAATCTTAAATGAGTCCCGAAACACAATGAGTGTAGCTTTAAACCGTAGAAGAAATCAATCAATTACAGTCGATTATTCTTCCTACATTCGACTGTGATTAGCCAATATCTTACGGTTTAAAGCCCCAGACACAATACGAAGGAATAGCGATAGAAACACAATTTCAACCTATCAGAAACTGTATATTCCAGTGTATCTGATTTCTGGAAGGTTGAAATTATATTATTTTTATCACTATCGCTATTCCTTCGCATTATATCTGGGGCTTAAAGTTTGCTACTCCTATTGTGTTTCGGGAATTAGCATTAAACACAATGAAGAAAAGAATAATAGGAGGAATAAGAGGTTTCAACTTATCAGACATGGTGTATATTAAAATACACCGTTTGATAAGTTGACATCTGTTATTCCTCAGTTTCTATTGCATGTGCTTTTCACTGTGTTTAAGGCTTTACTCGCTCATCGCCATCACGGTATGCGATATACAGGAATACAGGTGTGCGTGTCCACGTGAAAGCAAAACCGCTGTTCTCCGCGATGTCGGCTACGCCAAGTTCGACAACTCGGTCGTGCAAGTAGAACGACGGCGAGTTGCTCTTTTCCTGGCTTCCGTAATCTCGTTACATTAGTTTCTTGCAGTTAACAGTAGTAGCAATAATAGAAGCATCAACTTGTTATCCAGAGTAACGATTATCAGTACAGTTAACATCTATCGACAGTCGCTATCGGTATCAGAATGCTTTAGAAATATCATTTATTCATCCGTCTCTATTTACACTCTTTAACTGTCTCTATACGTGTTACATTTATTGAATTATTTAATTGAAATGTAACGTTAAATGTATACATTAAGAAAAATGTCTGGTTGAAAATGGACGAAAATTCTGATCATATCATTGGAAATTCTGATGATTATCTCTAAACTAGAATTCTAATTTAACAAAAAATTCGAATTTTCAATTAGAATTCCAATTAATCTAATTACGTTCTTTTCAGTGTATATTTTTTCAATTGGCACACACACACACACACACACACACATACATATACAATGATGTCATTGTAATCCAAATAATATCTCTGTGAAGTTGGCCCCACTTTTTCAAAAAATTAAAAAAATAAGTAGTTTTTCATCAATTTTAGAAACAGTTCCGTCGATTAAAGGGGTGAAAACACCATTTGAAGTATCAGGAGGGCCAACTTCAGGAGAGCCATTTCATGATTCCGAAACTTTCCAAATAATGTTAATTTCCAATAACGGGATCGTGAATGTTTTTTTGTTTTTCGGATTAATCCAATTAGACATTTTTTATTGAGAAAAATATTACAGATGTGAACAGCCATAATTTTGATTTGTTGAATTATCACAATTTGATTTTAATTTAATTAAACTGTGTTGTTTTGATTTAAATTTTGTTATTCTAACCAAATTTTAATTAAAACAACATAATTTATAAATTAAAATTTTAATTATTCACGTATCAATAAAATTACGGTTGTTTATACCAAACATTTCTCTTAGTGTTCTCTATTTTTTTTTAATTGGTACATAATTATAGTTAATACTAACTTTCAATAAATTTCGAGAAATATCATTTGATCTATGGAATCTTTTTTTCTCAAGTTGATCCAACCAAACATTTTTCTCAATGTATATTTTTCGATTTACACTGAGAAAAATGATTTGGTTGAAAATTGACAAATCAGAAAGTTCTTATTAAATCAATCAAAATTTCGATTATCTCACCTAGAATTCTGATATAGATTTGATAAGAATCTTCTGGTTTATTTATTTTCAACCAAATCATTTTTCTCAGTGTAGCACACTGAGAAAAATGATATTATTATATTATTGTAATCGCGTCAGTTTTTCATTAAGACAAGAAATATGATCACTTGATCTACGGGATCGCGAGAATATCTTTTTGTTTCTCTGAAGATCCAAAGGAAGCGTCGAGTCTCGATACTAGAGATTCGGCTCGCACGCGTGCTTTCACTTTCGTCTCGGCTCTCTAGCCAACGCAAATCATCGCTCGCCGTCGTATAACGTTTTATCGGTACGATCGGCCCGTTCTTATCTCGGCACGCTCGTTCGTTCTCCCCATTTCGACGATTACGTATCGGGGCATAGCGTCTCCCGTCTGCTTTTTCCTTCCGTGTTATCTCTCTCTTTCCTCGTAAGCTCTTGGCGAAACAAGGACGCGGCTTTTCACCGCGCGGAATAAATGGCAAAGAGGACGTGATAAGCATGCGCGGGGAGGAGGACGAGGTGGTGACCACGATTGGCCGGCACGACGTGTAGCAAACTGTTGAATCGCGCCTATTAAAAGCGGAGGTGGGAGACAGAGGAGCTTCCTGCGTGCGAATCGCGACGTAACCGTCTCCGATGGCAATCAACGATCCGTTGCCCGATCTCGGAAAATAAGAAATACACCGAGAATAAATGCTTTGATTGAATTAAATTGTAATTCTGGTGGAAAATGGACGCGAATCAGAAAAAAAAAATTTTTTTCTGCTTAAATCTGGAATTCTAGTTTGAGATAATTAGAATTTTCTGATTGATACAATTATTCTGGTAAAAATAAAATTTTGTAGCAGATTTTACCAGATATATTGTATCAACCAAAATTTTGATTATCTCAACTGGAATTCTTCCAATAAATTTAACCAGAAAATTCTAATATGTACATTTTCAGCTAAAAAAATTTTTCAGTATAACATTATCAAATCTGCTCAAGCAAAAATGCATATTAAAACACAAATAACTGAGAAATATCGCATAAACTGATAAGAAAATTGTATACATCTCCTTTTTTTGGGAATAATTTTACATAGAAATGAAGAACGTTATGCCGCACGATATTTGTAATAAAATATATTATTTTCATAATATTAAGCAAAAATGTTCGAATGAATTCTTTCTTTCTATATAATATTGCTCTCCAAAGAATGGAATGTGTAGTATCTTAATTATTATATTACTTGGGGCGTTTTCTACACACGCTCCGCTAAGCTTCCTGATTCATTACTTGAAATGACTGAAAATTTCCACTGTATGTAAAAGTTTACTATATATAGAAACTTTACTATATAGAAGTTTACTATATACGTTGCTGTCATTAAGCTTATCTTTAGACCTGTCTCAGTCATTTAACGAATGATAATTTGTATAGATACGACATAAATGCGATAAAATGATGTATTTTAATTCTAATGCATGAAAAAGACAGCATCTATTATCATCTTGATTGCAAGAACAAAGATTGCATGTTGTCACTTTCAACACTTGGTGCAATTACAAATGCATATTTAATTCAAATGAGATTTAAAGCGATAATGTATTTTTAAATGGATTTCATAAGTACGATCCCACTTCTGAGGCTTTCGCTGTAGCCATATTGAGAAACCCAGAGATTATCTGAAGTTTCTTCTCACACTATACGTTCGATAAATTAATTTTTCTCGCCACTATTTGACAATATAAGTCGGTGATATATACAAATGAATTATCTTAAATTTTCAGTGAAAACGAATTCTTACAACAATTTAAAGACAATTTAAAGTCTATTAATCCATGTCATTTTATTTGCAAAGATAAAATTATGGAACTAATAATATTAAAAATTATTACTGGTATGTTATAAAAAAAAATACAAAAAATACTTTCTATTTCTACATTTTTTTTATTTTTTTTATCATGGAAACCAGAAATTATCATTATAATGCGACTACACTCAAGTAAAAAATGACATATTGAAAAAAGAATAATATCCTTATTCATAACATTACAAAATCGCTGTCTGCATTTTAATCATTTAAAAACTTATTCATAGTTGTTGACCTAATTCTGAAAATTTAAAATTTTATGTTGAGTTTTTATTCATCTAAAAATAACATTGTTAATGTATAAAGATTAATGATTAGAATACATGTTAATTTTTTATCTTACAACATATTTATTACAAATTTTAAAACATTATTTATGTATTTAAAACAAAGATTTATTTTCTTTAGAAAAATATTATAAAATTGATCGAAGAGGCAAATCGAATTTGTTCTGATTATATTCAATTGTTTAAAGTATCGAGCTCATTATTATTCTATTATTAATTCAGAATGTGTTTCGAATAAATTTGATGTTTATGATGAATTTATAATAGGTTTGCCGATATATAAACTTTCAAAATATTTGAAACAACTAATTATTATTTGCGTATAGAGTGTATTTTTCTGTGCGTAAAGTAAAAGTGACGACCGGTATATTTTGCTAATTTACATTACGACATCCAAATAAATTTGTTTCATACATACATAACATGTACATTAAAAAAATAAAACATCACATGATTTCTCGCCTCTGACTCAATATACGATAACGTAATTCGACATGATTGCGGCAATAAGAAAATTTTATCGACCATTTGTCGCGTGGAAACTGCTGTCGGAAAGAGATATATATATATATATTTTTTTTTTTTTCCGAAAAAGCTTTTTCGTAATTCACGCGTGCGTGTCGTGTGCGTGGTTGGTGCACGGAGGAACGGAGGAGCTAGTCAATGGTAAGAATAAGAGGTTAGAAAGAGGGAGACGGAGAGGAAGGCCACGCGAAGACCGAAGCGGCGCGAAGTCACGCGGAATTGCGGAGTTTCGCGAAGTCGCGCGGAACCGGCCGAGCGGTCGCTTCGTGCGACTTCGGGATTCGGTACATGTGGCAATCGGCGGCTACGCAGCGCCGCGCTCTCGCGTTCCGTTTGCCGTTCGCAACCTCATCCGGCGCGCGAGCATATGGTCGCGGACACGGACCGCGCGTTACGATTCTTCGGTAAAGTGAGTATCCCGTTTTCGCCGAGAAGTTTTCGATCGAGAGTGTCGCTTGGGAACGTACATGTAAGATTCAATCTGCGCTCCTCTCTGTTTTCCCTCCTATTTTTTTTTCTTTTTTTTCTTTTTCCTCCTCTCCGTTAACGAGGACCGCGGGTGGTTGACGGACTCTCGCGTAAGCATGTATAGCGCGTATAGCGCAATAACAGCGACCGGGTTCCGCTCGGATCGCTACTAACGCGTCTGAAAACGTCGCTCTAGGAGAGAGAGAGAGAGAGAGAGAGAGGGAGAGAAAAAGAGAGGTGAAGATAGAGAGAAGAGAATCTCCGTTCCATTCTACGGCGGAGATTATATAATTTCCTCGAAGCGCGTTCCTAAGCGTCTGGTAACGGAATCGGAATAACATTCGCGAATCTACACTACCGTTTCGCACCTGACACACCCGATAGAGATTGACGTCCATGCGACCGCGCGTGTCACCGTTCGCCGACGAAGGGGCGGGCGATATCGCCGATAGACGGTCGAGTCGATAGGGGAAAAAAAAAGGGAGGGAATAGTAAAGAAACATGTGCTCGACGTGATACGGTCATCACTATACCTATCGCCAGTGTAAACGGTCACCAACGATCACTGTGCACGAGACGACGATCTACGGCCGAAATGTCCACGTTGATAGGTGAGTTTATCATGCGCGCGCCGACGCCGCGCCAGTGCGTGTTTCCTTATGTTCTTATCCAATGTTTCTTCCCCAAACTTTCCGCGCGGCGCAACTTTGGTTTCTCTCGCGATTTCCTTTAATTTTTGTGTCATTATCGACGTGTAATATTATTAGCGGATGGAAATATTACGCAAATTCGTGTTGCTTGAACCTTCTGAAGATGTCGCGTCGAATGGTGTCTGGTGTCATAGCCACGTGACAACGTCGTCGTTGACCTGCCTGATGTTTACCGAATGGCAAGTACCTACTCAATTCGCGCGATCGTTGGTAAACACGTGTCACTTCGTTTTGATAGCTGTTTCTTTCGATTTTTTCTTGATATTTTTCCACCGATGTAGATTAACTTTAATCTCTGTTTAATTTACTTTTTAGTTTTAAGACCCGCTAAAGAATAAAGAATAAATTGATTGAAATTTTTTTTTTAAAGATTAATTTATCTTTTTCTAATGCTCGTTTCTACAGAGTTTAATTTTAATCTCTCTTTAATCTAACTTTTCATCTTTTTTCAATTCTAGGAATTAGAAAAAAATGAAGAGTAAGTTGAACCAAGATAAGTTAATCTACACTGTTAGAAACGGACGTTAGAAAAAGATAAATAGTTGTTAAACCGAGATTAATCCGAAGTTAATCTTATATTGGCGGAACATCGTTAAAGAATGATAAAAAAACGAAGAGTAAATTGATATTAAAGTTAATCTACATTGATGGAAGTGGGACATCTTCCTTTTATATTCATTTCTACCAATTTTAATGTTGATTTAACTAGCCCTTCATCCTTTTCTAGTTCGAGAAAGTAAAAAAGATAAACAGCAAGTTGAATCGAGATTAAAATTAATCAGGTACATAAAAACAGGCATTACTCATCTTGTTCTAATTTTTATTAGACCAAGAAAAAGGTAAAAGGTCGAACCGAGATAAAAATTAATCTACTCTTGAGAGAAACTGGCAATATTTGTTGAGAATGAAGAACCTTTATCGCTTCTTCCTCTCCCTAATCTCTACAGGCCTGCGATCCTACATTCTTTCGATAAAATGAAATACAAAGAAATAGCATTTCGTAAATACTTGGAACCTTGGGAGAAAAATGTTTGGTATTTATAACCACAATTATATAATTATTATTACTGTTATAATAATGATAACAGTAACTGTATAGTTCTAGCAACAAATATATATAGTTGGCAACCTAAAATGATTATAATTATAGTTATTATAACCATAAAATAATTAAAATTACCATAAAAATGATTCAAGTGACTATAATTTTACATTTATATTTATTATATTTTGGGACAACATATTTTTTATGTTCGTTTCATTGTTATGGTAATTTCAACTATTTTACGGTTATAATAACTACAATTATCATTTCAATTGTCATTTTAAAAAATTGCCAACTATATACATTTGTTGCTAAAATTATATACATAGTTACTGTTATTATTAATATAGCAATAATAATCATAATTATAGTAATATACAATATAATTATGGTTACAAATACCAAACATTTTTCTCTCATAGTGAAACGTTATCTCGGTTATGGTTTTCTCAGTCGATAGCGTTCTACTGATATTTTGTCGATATATCCCAGTACACTTGAGACGTCTTATCTCTTTTCTATTTGCCAGATAAGAATAATCTCCTTGCTTCAATCTATCGGACCATGCAGGAGGGAGGGGGTCTTGGAACATCGTGTCACCGAAAAACTTTCTAGGAACTCTGACCATTGACACGTTTGTTTTTATGAGGATGATGCGACGCGACGCGACGCGACGCTCCGTTAGGCGTCCAGCGTGTTTACCTAGCTCGTCAAGGTCTCGCGTTTCGAGTCGCGTCTCGTTGAATAAGAAATCCGCTGCAAAGGGCAATACAAATAAAATTGCGTAACGCGCGTGCGAGTCAGAGTCGAATCGGAACGACGGCGATAGCGACAAGTTGCAATTTTATAGCTCGATATTAATTGAAATTGGAATTGATTTGTAAACAAGGAATGCGATAAAACGCGAAAATTTCTCCGTTTAATTAAAACGGGAAATAATTCTGAAAACGGTATGCCTCGTATACAGAGAAATTTTAAACCTTCCGGTCATTGCGGCGCTTTTTAGTTGATGTTATCCAATCTCGTTTATTACAAATATTTATAGCGTCGCGTGCCCGAATATTTTCAGTTTTACATTCGATCGATGAAAAATACGATACACATATATATTATATTTTTTTCGTCGTAAACGCGTCGATGGTTTAAAATTCGTGTCGCTTTAGATTCTCTCTCTCTCTCTCTCTCTCTCTCTTTCTCTTTTCGTAGCGTTGAAAAATATTAGATAAAATTGTTTTTGTAGGGATACTAAACTCGAATACAGCAGCTTATATTGTATTTGTATTGTACACGAGGTACCTTTCTCTTTCCGATTCGCGAATGGATATTCGTTGGAGTAAGATGGTCGACTAAGTAATAAGCGGTCAGATCGATTAATTCCGAGATCTGATGTGCATGCCAAACATTCTGTCCATTGTCGGTTGATGCACTTAACGGTAAATTGGAAACCGTTCTAAACCGTTAAGGTAGGACGTTACACGTTTTTGAGACGAAGCAGATGCGAAAGTAAATTTAATTGAAATTTCTGTCTTTCGGATGGAATTCGAACCGAAGTCAGATGACAGATGTTTTAGTTTTGACCATTCTATAATCTTTTCAGGCAAAAAACATGTCATTCTTTTATGATTTATTCTCTCAGGTATACCCAGCTTAGAGAAAATATTTCAGCGACGTGAAAAAATACAGAGATGAATTTAATACCATGCGATGTTTATAATTCTCATTCATATTTGTTTGAATAGTGTTAGTTAAATATTTACTAAAAGTAAAAATATATTTATTTATAAACTACAAGAATACATTCATTTCACTTAAACTATATTTTTCTATTTAGTATTTATATATTTTTTTCTCTCAGTGCATTATATTGGTTATTAATATTAATATTAATATTAACATCAATGTAATGTACTAAGAGAAAAATGTACTGAATTTTAATAATTAATTACTTGAATTTTGGACTGTACGAATCTGTGCAAGTGCAGTTCGTTATTATTCGTTTATATTTCATAATTCTTGTTTTATTATTTAACATTTTATAATTCGTATAATATACATTGTGTAATTTTTACATTTTTGTTTTTCAAAGATAAATACGAGCGTTTATTACTATTCTAGGACAAACTCTACACTGAGAGAAAAATTTTTGGTATTTGTAACTTATATATATATTATTTATAATCATTATTATTGCTGAATATTAATAATAATTGTAATTATATTTAGGTTACCAACTGTATATTTGTTCATAGAGAGCTGTACATATATTATTATTGCTAACATCGTAGCAGTAATAATTTTAGTAAGATGTGTAAGATAATTACAATTATAAATATTAAAAATTTTTCTCAGTGTAAGAAAGAGAAAAAGAAAAACATACAAATAAGAAAAGTAATACAGTAAAAATAATAAAAGAGACAATTTGCACACATCCGGATGTCTAATGTCCGACAATCGCGCAGGTAGATGAAGACTTTAAATAAAAGCGAAATATTCCCCTCGTGGTCATTCATCGACCTGCGTTCGATTATGCAGTCACTTTAAATATCTATCTTTAGACGGTTTAATGGATATTTTTCGCACGTGGCGATATTTGAATTTCCTGGTGACGTAAAGCGACTTTGAAGTCGTTCGGTTTCGAATAATGAGGCTCGCTACTCGCGGACGACGCGACGGCGGGTGAAAGGTGGCCATCGGCGCATATAGATTCGAATCGAAGCCGGGATAGACGGAGAACCGGCAGAAAATGCGCATTCCTGGCAAGGCCGCTCGCTCGAGAAAGAGGCCACCGAACATCCGGGGAGAAACTAACCGTACTTCATTCGCTCGCTTCTCCCGTCCCTCTCCCTCTTCGCCGACCGATCATTTTACGGTTACGTTACGTCGTACAGATAGTCGGATTATCTAGATCACGTGACGTTCGTTATCTTCAGTTTTTACCGATTTTACGATTGTTTCTGTCTGCGGAATCTTCCGCGGTGCTACTTACCTCCATCTACACACAACAGAAATGTTTTGTTTGAATAACCATAATTTGATTGACGTGTGAATTGGGTACGAAAACTTTCTTATTGTTTAATTAAAGAATTGGGTTATTCCAATTAAAATTTGCTTATTTCAACTAATTTTTGATTGGAATGCAATACAACTTTTAAATTAAAAATGTGTTTGTATAATTTATGTATGAACTACTTACGGTTATTATATAAAACATTTTTCTCAGTGATTATTTTAATCAAATTTTTATTGGAACATTACGATATTTAAATTAAATTAAGAAATGAGAAAGTTTTTATAACTTCTATATGGAAACCAAATTATAGTTATTTATATAAAATCTTTCTCTCAGTATGTCGTCATACAAAACCTTTCTCTCAAAATCGTTAAAGTTGCATTTTTATTATACCTGAAAAAAAGAAGGGATGTTTTTTTCTGGATTTTTTTCAATTGACATTGCTTATCACATGATTTATCTTCATGTATGCACACAGAAAAAAATATCTGGTTGAATTAAGGAGGCATTTGATGAAATATAAGACAAGTCTATAATATACATGTAATACAAAAGTTAATAATATCAATAATATCTAGAAAAAATTTTATTGACTTTTGCCATACCATTTTGAAGATACTTAATTCTAAATTTATAAAATTTTACATTACAAATTGAAAATATAACCTTATTCTATAGTTATTCTCTTTTAAATTCAGACACTGCATAAGATAGCAATTTAAAAATGATTATATAATTATGAAATAAACAATTAAATTTGTAAAGTTTCATTTAAACTAACCGTACAGTTTACAAGAAATTTATATTTTTCAATGAAAGAAAGCTAGAATATGTCAAATAGACGATGCGTATACATCAAATGAGCATCTTACAACCTTTATTTTAAAAATATTTAATAACATATAAAATGAACAATTATGTATAAAAGCATAAGATATTGTTAGTAATCTTTTTATTCTATTATTTTAATTGTTTTACATATTATTATGAATAAACTGTCTATTGACTAGGAAGTAGCGCGAGAAACTCCTTAAATAGAATTTTGGAATTGAAAATGAACGAATCAGAATTTTATGGTTAAATCAATTACAATTCTTGTTGAGAAAAACGGAATTTTGATCTAATCAAAATCTTATTATTATTATTTTTTTTTCGTTTTCAAATAGATGTTTTTCTCAATGTATAGATACATCATCTTCAACGAACGTTACTCGCTTATTTTATATGTCATTCGATTCGAATGTGAATTACGTATGACTGCGTATATGTAATAAAATAGTTTGAAGCAAGTCGCAACTGTTGGCGGGTTAAATCGCATGCTCTAACATTGTGACATTTAGCACGTGTGCGAAGTGTACCGGCCATTCCGTTGAACCAGCTTCTAAACAGTTCCTGGTAGAAAGTGTACTTTTATACGCGACTGGATAATTTTTTAATTTCGTATATCTGCGCGAGTTAATGTTAGTTAAAGCTCGCCTTAGACGATTTACAATCCAATCGGGATGTTTTTTTTCTGGATTTTTTCCAATTGACGTTGCTTATCACATGATTTATCTTCATTTATGCACACAGAGAAAAGTATCTAATTGAATTAAGGAGGCATTTGATGAAATATAAGACAAGTCTATAATATACATGTAATACAAAAGTTAATAATATCAATAATATCTAGAAAAAATTTTATTGACTTTTGCCATATCATTATGAAGATACTTAATTCTAAATTTATAAAATTTTCATCCAAAATTCAAAATAGAATTTTATTTATGTCTTTATAATAGGCCTGTTCGTTTATCTGAATTTCTTGTATGGTTCATTTTTCTCTCTTTTCTCTCCACATTGGAAAGAAAAAAATATTTATACCCTCGGGACTGCCGATGGGTTCAAATATTTTTCTAATCCTATATACTTACAGCTTACAGCAAGAAAGAATTGAGAGAAAAGAATTGAATTCAAAAGAAAGCAACAATTCTTGTTTTTGTAGCAGAATTTCTTGTATAAGTTTGTCCAAGAATTTCTTTCATACAGAACATAAATTCGAGTTTTGTTGATTTTCCTTTTTCAAGTCAAAGCTGAAAAGATGATTAATGATTCCTTTAGAAACGAAACTTCTCTTTGTGCGAAAAGTTCAAATACTGGAAAGGTTTACCTGAACTAAATAATTCCTTAATCCCTGACAAATTCTTAAAACAACTTCCGGTTCTTTATGCAGAAACTTATTGTAAATATAGAAATCTGCTAGGAATAATTCTCCCTATTTTTTCTTTTTTTCTATTTTCTGAAATCATTTGTATAAATCTTTCTTTCGATCGTATTATCTCTGCATAAAATTAAATAAAGAATTTGCTTGAAATGGAAAAATTCTTTCGAAAGTTTAAATTACAAAAGACTTCATAAATAAATCAAATTATTAAGTAAAAGAAGCATAAGAGCCATACTGGCTTTTATTCTTATTTAGGAAGTGTTCTCGTTATTTCTCGTAAATTTTTCAACCAAATTGAATGGTATGGAAAGTTTTGTTCTTCGTGAAGATGGGGAGGAACGGGCTAACTTTCTCTCGAGAATTACGATTGTATGATTGGCAACGCACCGACACAGTTCGTTATTAAAGGCCGTCTGAAACACGCACGTGACTGTTCAACAGCTGTGCTGTGAGTCGAGTCAAATCAAGAATGCATTACCTGTTTCCATTGTAATTTCTTTATTTTTACAACAAAATTTGGATCCGCTACAAAGAAAGAAATCCGAGCTCCTCCATCTATCTTAGGATTTCTTTAAAAAAAAAAAAAGGAATTGAAGAATTATAATGAATAAGGATGTATCGGATAAAACTTTGTAATTTCTACGATTAAACGTGGAATAGTTCCACCACGTGGCTGACCATGCGCTGATAAAAAGGCGAATGTTATTAGGTCGGCGAATATAGTCTCTTTACTTCCGCTTGAGTTCCGTTCCGCTGTGTGCACGTTATTTGCACGGATTTATTTACTAACGACATACAGAGTTACAGGATGTTAAATAATAAAATAGCTTTAAAAGACAGGCAATACTTAATGAAATAAATAAAAATAAAAGATAATTTTATATCTCTTATACTTTGTTAAAATTTGTTGGAACATCTTGTATATTTTGTTAAAGTAATTTGAAATAAATTTTGTTAGAATGTGTTAGAATATCTTTCATATTTTGTTAGAATAAATAATTTGAAAGTTGAAGTATTGGATTTTTCAGTTTGTATCGAGTATATTCTTTAATATTCTATAAATCGCTCATTTGCTACAATGATACGACTAAAAAAATGTCATTTTAAAGTTATTTATAGAAAAGAAAATATAAAGAAAAAAGAAAGAACAAACTTATATTTCTTTAACATCAGTTATACTCTCAGAATTATATTTTGAAATTAATAGGTATTACAAAATTTTAATGTGCTTCACAAACTCATTTTCTGGTTTTGAAAACTTTGCTTTTTGAGTTGTGTCGTTCTTGTAGCAAATAGCGATATTTACTTTCGCTTTAAAAAAAGAAAAGAAAGAGTAGTCACTCAATTGTTTTGCATTTAATCTTATGGAGAAAAATATTGAAGAATCTTTATTAGTACTAAATTTATTTATATCAAATTTACTTAATGTCACATTACATTAATATCGAATATCATTAAGCGCCAAGACATTAAAGACTGATATCATTTATTTTTCATGTTTCCATTTACTTATTTCGACTAATAAATATTATACATTTATATTTTCACGCGATCTACGAGCTTTCTGCTTACCGGCCGAGTTTCTCGAGATTATGTAGTTTCTCAATTCACGGCGTGGCAGCGCGATACGTGCGTTTTCCATGTAAATTGTAAATTTCACCGAGCGATATCATCGGTCACTGTCAGACCGTATCGTACCGTGAAATTTCAATGTTTAATTTGTTCACGACGTAACGCAGCTTTAGCGTAACGTTCACATCTTTGGCGAGAGACGGTGAGAGAAAACGTCTCGCACGTCATCGAGATAGGCGCGGTCGTGGAGTATCATTCGGGGACGTTGCACGTTCATGACCACGGTGTCGTTCAATTAGACGGAGTGGAAGGGGAAGGGTTAGGACGCGACGTAACGCTGCGTAGGGCAGGGCCGCGCGTGAGCAAGGGTGGCGAAGGGTGGCGAAGGGAGACGGACGATCTGCAACGGCCGCAACGCAACGAGGGGGATGATGGTAGGTCGTTGCCCGGTGGGGACGGGAGACAGGGGGATGACGGCGGGGGCGGGAAAGGGGGATGGGAGAAGGCCGGTAAATATCGACCCTTTCCTCGCGTAGACTTTCCGTCTCCCATCCAGACATTCGTCGGCGCGTGGTTAACCCTCTTTCTCCACCTTCCTCCCCTCCTCGATTCGCGCTGTTCATTCTCTCTCTCCCACCTTTCGCAGGCTGCTAACCTACCGAACACCCACACGGGGATGGCGAGAGACAGACAGAGAGAGAAAGAGACCGACTATCGTTCGACACCACGAGGTTTCCATGCTACCTTTCCAAGGTCAACGAGCTCGAGAGCTCAAAGACCCCGAGAAAAATGACTTTTATGGTCCTTCTTCCTCCCCTTTTTCGCGATCCTCGCGAGGTAATGCGAGAAAAACTGTCGGTCTGTCGATTCGCGACCGATCCATTCGAAAGTTCAATCGCTCCGACGGACTCCGAGATAAAAATCTATGTCTTAGATAAATGACGAAAAAAGACTTGCTGTTCGCGCTCGTCTCGACGAGTCTTCGAGATATGTATATATTTTCGGTATGATTCAGACAGAGCCATGTTTTCGCTTGAGGACTTTGAACCTCCGGTTGTCTCGTCTGGCTGAAACCTTCGGGTCGAGATAGCTGAAGGTTGCCTGAGGTTACAGGTCTGCGCCTTCTTTCCTTCTCTTTCTTTACCTTTTTCTTTATCTCCCCCTACGTGAAAAAGTGTCTGATTATATTAATTGGAATTCCGGTTGAAAGTGAACAAATACCTGAATTTTCTATGATTGAGTCAATTATAATTTTAGTTGAGATAACTAGAAATCTGATTGATATGATCAGAATTTTCTGGATTCTGGAATCGTTCGTTTTCAACCAAAAATATTTTTCAGTGTGGATGATTTCCGATTTTTTTAAAAATCTCATAGAAAATCGGTAATCCTTATACTGAAAAAAAGAGTAACAATATGAAATAATGAAATTTTAGTTAATATAATAAGAACTAGATAGATTTTAGAAAAATATTGATTTAATTTTTATAATAATTTATATTAAAATATATTAAAATATATATTTATAATGATGATATGTAAAATATTTTGCAGTGAATGTTTTTTTACAAAAACATTTTATTATTCATAAATAAAATTACATAATTATTATCAGCTACATAAATTGATTAAAAATTAATACACATATATCTGATTATTTAAAATGCTGCTAACACTCACAAAAGTAACTTATTAAATTTTTATTTGTATTTCACATTTCTTATTTATTTCATATTTTTACTAAATATTAATTGTACTAAATAATATAAAATATAGACGAGGTATGATTTAAACAACCAATATGCACTCGGCAACTTTTCCGAACTAAATTCTTTTTTTAGTACACATTTTTTCTCGCATTTTTCAATTTTTTCCCAAAGGACAATTGAAATTTTACTATTTCAATCGTTCTATAGAATTTTTTTTCCATAGAAAATGTATCGGTTATTCAAAGAATATGCACGATCATTTAGAATGAGAACAAAGCAAAAGAAAAAGGTTTTGGACAATTAGGCTCTGTCGCATACCTGCTTTATAATCTATAAACCAGCCCATAAATCAATCTTATTATTATGGTCACGACCATTTGAGAATGTTTTCGAAGATGTTTTTGAGGAACTTTCTCGACAGGAAACAAACGAGAGAGAGATACTTCCTAAGCCCGGTGTGCAATATCTCGAGTTCTCGTAATCGCGACGGAACAAAGTACGGAACAATGAGCGGAACTGCGATTCGAACGGATCTGAGACGATTGACAGCGCAAACTTCTTCTCCCCCGCGATGTAGGTCACGGGGGTCACGCGGTGTATCCCCCTTCTCGCGCCTATCCTAGACCAGAGTCGGCGAATCTAGGCTGTGGGCAGCGCGCCGGGTGCATATAGGTATCGATCGGGTTCACGGCAGTGCTGCAGCTTGGCCTGGTGCACTGGTGAAACTGGGTTACCGCCTCACCTATACACGATACCGCGATTCGCGAATCCGCTCCCCCTTTCGTCATCTCCCTTCGTTCATCTCTCCTAGGTGCTGCTGCATCACCCTTCCTCTCTTTCACCTTCCACCTTCCTGTCTGCACGCGCCCTTCGCTGTCATACGCCCAATGCTGTCATACATCCGCGCTCTCGTATGCCTTTGCGAATCGTTCGATGACATGTCTAATTGCGCTCCTCTCTTTTTTTCGTTTACGGAAAAAATTTTTAAATAAATAATACAGGAGAATCGATTGACGAGATTTTTCTATATCTGAATTTCGATTGTGATACGGAATCTACAATAGAAATCGTAATGGTCGTAGGGTTTTAAGTCGTAGATAATTGACCAGTCAGTCTATTATTTTTCTCATATTTGACTGTGATTGATTAATTTTCTACGATTTAAGATTCTACGTCCACTACTTCTATTGTAAACCCCGCATTATTTTATATATAAAAAAATGTACACTGTGTGCAAATAATAATTACTTTTTTTGAACGTTTCAAAAGTTCCATAAGTCTATTCATAAATTTATCACAAACATAAAATTTATTCAAAATATATTTTTAATAAATTTAAATTTATCTTAATAAGTTATAAGAAATTACTTCACTCAAGATTATTAAATGAAAAGAAATTTTATTTGCTTATTATATAGTCTCGTTTCTTTAATCAATTTTATAATATTCTTGTAAAAGAAATAAATCTTGTTTTCAATATATATTGATAGTTTTTCTAAAATTTATAAAATAAATACTTAAGATAAATACTTAAGGTTTTTCTAAAATTTATAAAATAAATACTTAAGATTATAATTAAAAGAAAATTCATATTTTTTTCTTTTTATATTTTTATTTCTCAAATTTTTGTCTCCTATTTACCTCTTGAATTTTTTGGTCTTTAAAGTTTTAAGGAATTTTCTCTTGAAAAGTTAAAACTTGCTTGAATTCTAAAATGTTTGAATATTTGAAATGTTTAAATACGATGATCTTTTACTTTTTATCAGCAAAGTTTTATTTTTACAAAATTCTACTCTCTTCTAGACTATATTTAAAATCGTACTTACGAAATACAGATACGATAAAATAGATAATGTCATCTTTGCTTTCTTAAATTATTATCTTGACACTTCTATTAATACTCTTAAAAGAGGAAATTCAAATAAATAAGGAAGGAATTATATAAAATGAGAAAGTGTCAAAATAAGTTTTTATTAAAGTACATATATATCAATTAAATTGTTTTGATTAGTTATTATCTTTTCTCTGGCTCTTGAAAAAATAATTTGAATATTTAAAGTAGGAAAGAATTGTATGTATATGAAATGTTTACAATTTTTGTAAAAAATTTATAATTTAAAAGATTAGTAAATTGTCCAATGATTCATTATATACAAAAAATTTATATTAATAATACATAAAATTATATTATTTTTTTACATAAAATTGTATTATTTTTTAACAATATTGAATTTTTTAGCTCCAAATTGTAATGCAAATACAATAAAATTGTTAGAAAGGTCAAACAAAAATAAAAAATTAAAACTAGTTATATCAATATACAATGTATCGAACTTTTCGACTATACTAAATCTTTATCAGTCGATAAAAAATAAGTTAAGAATTTGGAAACAAATAGTATACATGAAATTCGTAACTAATTAAAACGTTGGGAAAAAATTATTAAAATATAAATAAAATATAAATATAAATTAGGTTAGATTAATTAATATTAAACAATTGATATTAAAAATAAAACTCAATGAATATTCTTTTTTATGCATTATATTGAAATCCATATTAAAACCAAAATTATTCCTTCATTGAAAGACGAGAACGAGTAATCAAATAATTAAATCTTAAGAATATCTTCTGTATAATATGATACTTGATGATAGCATCATATTATTAAATTGCTTGTCAATTTAATTCGCGATTATTAGAGTAATTTTAATGTTTATAGTCTGGAAAAACAATTCGGCGCGCAGTTCTAAAAAAACTACAATATGATATATGCAAGTACATATATAGTGTATATTAGTAATTCAAGATTGAATTATTTAAAAGTAATGAAGATCCAGCTTTGACCAATGTTTAATAGGCATTTTTCTAGTATTGATTGTGTTTCTCATATATGCAGTTTAAAATAAAGATTCTTAATATTCAAGTAATTAAAATTAATCTCGAGAATTTCAAAATCAAAGATTGAAATGGTAATCCTAAATCACCCAATGGAATGTGTGTCCAAGTATTAAGACAGAACTTTATATCATAGCGAACGTTAATAGATGAATAACTAGTTTTAATCTTTTCTTGATGATTTAATAAACTAATTTTGTAATCTTTAATCTAATTGCTCGTTTGTTTGACCTTTCTACTAATTTTATTATTTTCTAATTAATTTTTTTATTATTAAATATTTATTAAATTTTGTCGTTTTCTCTTTATATCTCTTTGAATTCATACAAGCATTTCCAACTCATTTACAAAATTCATGAGAAGATCATTAATTTTCATGTTCTTAAGAAAATCGTTGGAATTTGTTCGTGTAAGACATTTCAAGGTAAATTGCTTTTACCAAACGAGTACAAAAATGACCTTTGCAGGAAGAGAGAAGACGAAACTATTTACGTTCTAACAATAGATTTACATGTTAAATCAACAATAACAAGACTCTACAGGAGTTTGTTTTGATGTGAATTAATTTCATGCCTGTCTCTAGTCTTCAATTTCTTTAAAATTATCAGTCTTAAAATATTTTTACATATATTATAAATGACCATCTTTGTATCTACATATTATAAATGATCAGTAAACTCTGATTTCTCTTTTCAGAGAGACGAAAATTTAAGAAGATAAAAGAAAATACTATTGAAAGTAATGTTCAAAGGAAGATAGTAAAACCGCTTTTTCAATTGTTTCATATCACAAGAATATTTGAAATTCTGAGAAAAAACTCTCATAAATCACGTTTTGTTATAGTTAGGCTATAACAAAAGGCATACAAAAAACTGAAGTAGTAAAAGAACGTCTGTCACTTTTTATTATACCTTTCAATAACCATCGAATTTTCTCGTTGGACCATTCGTTAAAATTTTCGAAATTCTTTATAGGATTTGCTTCAGATAATACAATTCATACAAAAAAAGTATAAATGAATGGAGAAATTGTTTGATTGAAATTTTTCACTTTCTTAAATCGAAGGACGAAACAGGGACTTCGGAGAATCTTTTTAATTGGTTTAACATAGTTATTGGGCTCTGTATTTATTCAAAACATTGGCAAATCATTCACGTTTTCTAAAGCTTCATTGTATTATATTCATCTATTGTCTTTTATTTGAATTTTCGCATTTATAACGCTCGAAGGGTCGTACTTGAAGGGTCGAGTCCTATACATAGAATCGTTGTTCATTGTACCTCACTGGTGCGATATATAGATATTACCAGCATTTCTTTGTGACAATTTTACAGGTATGTACAAATTAGCATCGTCACGCTATTAGAGCGATGACGAAATACATTTACTGACGGAAGCCTCAACGGTTAAGTTGAATCTTATTGTTAGTGCTTAAATAATATTTTCAATGCGAATTTATATGCACAATTGCAAACATACATTCAGTTCTATTAAATATATTTAATTTTTTAACATTTTTCGTAATGAAATGCATACGTTGAATAATATGTATGTTGCTTATACAATAAACACACGATGTGTATTTTGACAGCAAGGAACCAGAAGGAAGATTCTCTTTACTATCGCGACAAATGAGAGCAAACAAATCTAAAGATATTTTTCTTAAATAAATGTTGTCTTAAATAAATAGTTCGGAATTAAGTAAAGAGATTGGGATTTCAGAGGAAATATGCAACATACAATCTTATCGGTGATATTTCTTTTTTTAAAAACGATTCTGAGTAGAACTGATAATACAACGTGATAATACGTCATGATACAGTTATATCATTTGCTACAACGATACAACCAAAAAAGAGAAAGTTTTTCAGAAGATAAATTTTAATTTTGTGAATCATTAAAAAAAGTTCGCAATATTAATTTTGATATAATTGACTGTAAAGGAATAAAAATATATTTTTTTAAAGTATGTTCTTTATTTTTTTGTTAAATTTTTGTTAAATTTTTTTTTTGCCAACAATTAACAATGTTTTTTAATTTTTTAGTATTGTAGCAAATGAGCTATATACTTTGCGCTATTAGGAATAAAAATGTGTTTTTTAGTGGTTATTTTTTTAAGTTTTCGTTTTTTTTTTGCAAGCAACTATAAATTAATAATTTTTTAGTTATGTCATAGTCACTAAGCTATATAAGTTGCATTAATGAATGTAATAAAAATGTATTTTTAATGGTTTTTTTATTTTCATTTTTTGTAGGCAACTATAAAATGACAATTTTTTAGTTATATCGTAGAAAAAATGAGCGATATATATTGCGTTAATAAGGGAATAAAAATGTGTTTTTTTAATGGTTCTTTATTTCTTTGTTTCCGTTTTTTGCGAGCAATTAAACAAATGATAATTTTTTAATTATATCAGTATTATAAATGTAACAAATGAGAAATATGTTGCGTTATATACACGTTGCACATGTATATAACAAATAAAATAAGGAGCGTTTTTCTTCGATCAAATAACGAAGTATCGCGTAAAGTTTTGCGGGACGAGCTATAAAACTTCATATCTAAAGTTTGGGCAGGAGCAGATTTTTGCATAACGCATGGACATAAGAAAATCAACTGGAATTTTTTATTTCAAGAAAAGAAAGAAACGGAGAACTCGAGCTTATATTTTTATGCATTATTTTCCATTATTTTATGCAGGATTTCTCTCTCTCTCTCTCTCTCTCTCTTTCTCTCTGTGTGTGTGTGTGCTCCTGCTCTTAGTCCTTAAATACAATAGATATAAGATTGAATAAAATTTAATGGAGTTTATAATAAGCCTTAAATCTTAAGAAATTAGTGTGAGAAATTAATGTGAGAAGAATATTCTAGAATTATATTAGATCAATTCCTTAAGCTTAAACCTTATTATACCTATCGTATTTCTTCACTCTAACACAATAGATGTAGTAAACTTAGGCTTACGAAGATGCATTCTAGCAAGGACACAGTGAAAAGACACTGTGTACTCAGTGAGTCATTTCATCCTTGTTTAACGTGAGCAAATAACAAGAATGTAATGATTGTGCATTGTGTTTGTCTTTCTGGAAAGTACCGAGAAATTCAAAACTTTGGAAAAGCGATTGGTGGGGAGGGAGGAGGGGCTAGGCTCCCAATTCCATCGTTACGTTCCTGAACGTCTTTTATTTCACGGAGCAGGTAGATGGCGTCGGAGTCAACAGGCGGTACGCGATTCGTCGTAGGTCGGTATGGGAAGGGCTCGTCTACTCTCACTGGTTCTCAGTCGAACCTAACGCGTCCCTTGGAAGGGACGCTCGCGTCACCCCGAGTATATTTGGTCCGTCGACGCACGACTATCGTCATTCATTCGAAGTTCTTCGTAGCAGTAAGTGAGTGTGTGCCATAGAACGAACGACGCGTTCTATCAGTCGCGCTATCTTTCTTTCTTCTGTTTATTCGTCGGTGGTTCTCGATCGCTCCATAGGACATTCCGTGTACCGTGTCGCGTAACGTTCAGCCCGCGCCATTATACGTGCGTGTGCGCGCGCTGTGTGGAGGCAGCGACTGTGCGTGCGTGCATGCGTGCGTGCATGCCGTGCGTGCTGCACGCGGGTGAGAGAGAACGCGTGACGATCGACGCGAAACGAGCGATCTCGGCGGGATCTTGTTTTTCCTTCTTGCTCTCCCTCTGTTTTATCCCTCGTTCAAAGACGCATCATTCTGAGGGGCAGGGTTGAGCATCAAATAACATTCTATACACGATTTTTCTAATATCACACATCGAACGTATCATACTTTATACGTGTTATATACGTATTACACCTGTATTATACAGACGTATTATTTTCGTAAGTGACTACTTGTAGCGGAAAATTGTCCAACTCTATTCCCGACGTATAAACGCGAGAGGGGTTACACGCTCGAGCTCGGACGACGACGACGAGTTGGCGCGCTCGGGATTTCTCGGCGCGCAACCCGAACACGCCCGATTCACTAACAACAGTAGCCTCGCCGCCGTCCTGATCTCTCACGGTCGTAGCAGTAGAGGGCTAAAAATTGTCTCTCATTCTCATTTTCATCGGCGACGCGACGGAACGCAACCGCATGGTCGGCTCCGACCTGGTAAAATAAGCCGCGTGTTCCGCTCCGTAGAATTTTAACGGCATCGGAGTGTTAAACTCGTAGCGCGGGAGTGGGCGATACACGGACACACGTATACATTGTACACATATATATAGGCACGTAGAGACGAAGGGCGCGCGCGTGAGGAGCAGGGAGGAGGGAGAGACGACGCGCCGGTCGAGCCTTAAATATCGATTTTGGACGGGCCGCGATAGTCCGCCACCTATACCGAGTACGCGAGCGACATTCACGCGCGACGACGACGACGACGACACGACGACAATTCTCCCGTGACAGTCGGCGACGGCCGCGCGACGGTCGCGCGACAATCCTCGTAAGATATTCATTTTTCGCAGGTGCTGTACGAGGTCATGTACGTCAAGTGATCTTGTCGAGCGAGTGATCGGACAGCGTTCTCTTTCTCTCTCATTTTCTCACTCACTCTATCTAAACGTGAGAATCCCGACCACGTGTGCGTTCTGGTATTATCCCCGTTCGGCGAGACGAGTAAACGACAGACTCGCCGGCGATACTTGATGCCGTTCGTGGGGAGAAGTGCGACGAGGACCATCATCCACCGAGGACGGCGGAGATTTAGAAATACTTAAGAAGCGAGTGGAGTAAGAGACGCGCGCGCGATCAGCATGGCGCGCCATTGTCGACGATCGACGAGTTGACGGGCCGCGCGCCTGAGGTGTGCACGTCGAGGAAGAAGTTAAGCAGAAGGAAACGGAAACCGTGTAACGGTCGTGGTGACGTGTGTGTGTTTTGTTGTGTGTGTGGATGTGTGTGAAGCGCGCCAGCGAGGAGAAGGATCTTGCTAGCTTATTCGTGACAGTCGTCGGCAATTCTAACGTCATCGAGATACCTGGTGACAGAAGAGGTCTCGAGAGAGAAGACGACGGAGGCGACGACGGATCGCGACGATGCTCGCGAATTCGTTCTATTGCCGCATTTACCGTTACGTAAATATACCGCGTGGAGGCTCGTCAACGACGACGACGACGACGACGACGACGACGTTGGGCCGTCTCTAACCATCGACTCCAAGGAAAAACGGAGAGGAAGGGAGGATCTCAGCCGTGTGGACGAGGCGCCGAGGGTGAGGCAGCCTCTGCCTCTGTGGCGGGGAAAAGAGGAGAGGAACGAAGGAAGTGGAGAATAGTGCGAGAGACAAAGTCGTTCTCTCGCACGAAAGAAAAAGCCTAGCAGCTCTCTGAGCTGCTCTCCATCCGAAAGAATGGTTTCGAGATATGGCGTCTCGAAGGAGGGCGCAGTGGGTGTCGCCGTCGGTGCCTTAGGACCCATGCATTGTCTATTGCCGCACTGTGGCGGTAATCCCCAACATCACCACCCTCTCACGGCGTCGCATCCGCAAAATCCCCAGCCGGGTCACAACCACCATGTGCATCCCAGCCATCAACCGCCGCCACCGCCGTCACCGAGTCCCCATCTCAATCAACTGACGCATCCCCAGCTCGCCGTTAACATCAGTCACCTCGGTCATCACCATCATCATCATCAGCAGCAACCACAGCAGCAACAGCAGCCACCGCAGCAGCAACAGCAAACGCAAATGCCGCCCCAATACCGAGTCGCCGCGAATAGTAAGTAGATGAGGGAGACAGCGTGCTCTCGCCCTCCCCCGAAGAGACGCCCCGCGGAGAGACGATCGCGTAAATTTACGCTTTTTTACGCTTTTTTAGATATCGATTCTCTAATTATCTTTTGTTTCTTTCCTATTGCAATCAATCATTACCGAAGACTTGAGTCTTAGGGCGGGAACACAGTCTTCGATAACGCATAAGAAAATTAACCAACCGTAGTCCTTCGTTTCCTTCCTTTCCATGAAATATAAGACTCTGATTGGTTGATTTTCTTAGGCTTTATGCAAAGGTTTGTGCTCCACTTTTTAAGTTGTAAGAATATTAATTAACCAATCATGATCGATTATTCTTCTCACATTCACTGTGATTGGATAATTTCCAGGGTTACCACAGACATGAAAAGCGAGAAAAGTCAACAAAAAATATAAAAAAGTCTGGAATTTCGAAATTGCTCAAAATTCCCTGAAACTGCTCCTATTCCAATTAATTGTTATAATTTTTTAAATATTATATCTTACGTTTATAGTCAAATACGTTCAAAATTTATGCACTTTAAATGATTTTAATAAAATAATTAAAATTTATATATTATTCAGTATTTTTATTCGATTCCTCTTTATTGTCATAACTGCATTTTTTTTCCAAAACTAATTTATTTTTTGCTGACTTGAATTTGTACTCAAAATTGCACTGTGCTACTAAGTTTGTTTTTAATAATATAGACTAACTTTCCTGCAATCCTCGAGTCTAAATGTAAAAATTTACATATTTTATATTATATATCGTGATTTGAAAATTTTCCATTTTCATCTGGAAAACCTGGAAAAGTCAGGGAATTGTAAAATTCATTTTCTACAGTGACTCTGATTTCTTATGACTTAAAGCTTAGGTAATGACTTGTTGTGAAAAACCCGTTAGACAACTTTAATATTTTCCCCCGCTGGGAAGAAGAGGTGAAAATTGAAAGATTGATTATAGACGTATTTACGACGTCTGAGATCTCGACTTTACGTTAATCGATGATACTTCTTGATGGTTAATGATCTATAATTATTTTAGCCAACAGTCAGATACCACTTTTCGTAGTCCGATCGCGAGACTGCTTGCTGGATGTGCGCCAAACAGCTGACCGAAAGTCAGTGTAAGACGATTCATCGATCTCAAAAGTCGTCTGTCTGACACCGGATGTGTATCGCTCTGAATCAATTGTCGTTCTTGTCCTCGCTGTTTCAACTTCCGCCCTCCGTAGAATGCAGTGTCAGATTTATTTACCTAATCTCTTAAGACTGATACTTGTTTTTGCTGAGTATTTTCACACACAGTGGTTTTCAGTTCACATTTCTATGCGAGGTAGTCTAGAATCGTACTTGAAGCCCTTCACTCGATAAACTTGATCATCCTGTCTCTAAACTATCCAATACTTTAATTAATTGTTAATGAAAAAAGAGAGAGAGAGAGTTTACGTGTCTTTAATGCTAATTTTATTGATTAAAATTCCAATATGAATGCCTATATCAGCATTATCGTTATTATATTATATAATATTAACCTATTATTAAAGATTTCAAACAGTCGTATTATAGACTTGTGTATTCTACAATAATTCTTAAATCTATACTTGACTAAAAAAAATACTGAAAGTTATACTGAAGAAAACAAATACAATTAGTTTAATAATTAAATTAGTCTAAAAAATCATAGGCATTTTTTTTATTCGAAATAGATGGAACAAAAGTTGCTCAAATCTTTAAGGTTTAATATAATTAATATATAACTCGATTAATATAATTTGAAAGGATTAACGTAATTAATTTATGAGGGTTCTTTGTATCGTGAGAATTGATTCTGATTATAGCAAGTGCGTTTTAAATATTGGACTGTGTATACATGCTAATTGTTGATAATGCAAACAATCATCGTGAACGATAACACGGCGCAAAATGAGACACACAGTTTAAAGCATCTATATGACGTGTAGCTTGATCTTATTTTAATTCGAGTTATTTGATTCACGCTTGCTTTTGCCTTGCAACGCATCGAATAGCCTCTGATTTTTATCAGTAGTCCATATTGGGCTATGCATTGAAGATCGAGGGTTGCGAATTGGAGAGTAGAATTCAGCCAATAGGATAATTTTAATCCTGACACGCTTTATCCTAAATTGAATTTCCAATTTGCAGTCTCGATCTCCAGTATATAATCCCCGGATACGAGTCTAATCGCATCGCGATTTCTTTTTGCATGTTCAGATCCACGCACGAAAGGAACTACTTTGAAGTATCTAAAAATTTAGATAGATCCAGATTTGAGAAAATAATCCTGTTGGATTATCAAAATAATTACGTAGAAATCCCAAAAGAGTTTCGACATTCTAGCAACCAGTTTAGAGAGCCCTACATAATTATTTTGGCAGTCCAACAAAATTATTTTTCAGATTTCTAGCAAAATTTTCATAACGTGTTTTCGATTACAATGAACTTTGAACCTATCTGGGTTGGATTAATGACGTCACACATGCTCTATTAATAATAAAGCACGCAACGTCATTAATCCAACCCAGATCGGCTCAAACTCACTGCGGTCGGAAATATATTATGAAGATACCTCAGCAAAACCATCCTTTTCGAATGAGCTTCCATATAGAATGCCGTGCAAAAAAAAAAGATTGCGCAGTCATTGGCTGGCTCCATCGTGGACATGAAAACTCGCGACCGACGATGGTAGCACAGTCTTCGCTTCTCTGCTTATTGTTTGTATATTTATTTATTATTTCCAACGTTCTCTCTCGTAGAACTCGTCCTTGACTCTGTCAGGCGATACGATCTGTGCTAATGTAATTCGAGAAACGACTCTGACTCTCGGGCTGTCACATCGCGATCATTGAACCTTTCCTGCTTCTTTTTTTATCGCGCGCGAATAATCCAACACGGACGCCCGAATATATCAGCGCGCGTGTGCGAGCAATCACGGAGCGGAATGATGCGAGACGCGTTATTTTCGAGCGCACCGGGGGTAGTTAATCTGACCCGGTGACCTATCTGTCAAGAGTCGAATCATTCGTGTCTATTTGCAGACGCGCACGGGTCCGTCGTGCCTTTCCTCTCCTCTCCTTCCTCCCTTTCCTTCGCGAGGAACGAATAGGTACAATGCCGCTGTCACGTTAAAACGATGACGTATTTAACATGTATGAAGCTCTAACACGTATATGAAGCTTCAACATCGATTTTAATCCCGTTGGTGTTGTCGAAGCTTCGCTTTTGCCCCGTTTCTACCAATGTGAATTAACTTTAATCTCGGTTCTCCACTTACTTTTCATCTTTTTTGTAATTTTCAGAACTAGAAAAGGATCAAGCGGGATTAGTTGAACCGGGATTAAAGTTTAAACTGCATTGGCATATTCAGAATTTCAATTGGAAGATAAGAATTTATCTTTACACAAAACTTAGTGAAATATTTATGTGTATTAAAAGCAGCCTTAGAGGTGAGGATCTCTAACGAACTTTTTAAATAATGTGTGATGTGTTTAAATTTAATTTTGGTTCTAAAAATTAGAAAAAGATGAAGAGTAAATTGAATCGAAGTTAAAGTTAATCTATAATACATTGATAAAAATGGATATGAGCTACAAATTAGGCGATGAGCGGTTAATTTTTTATTTAAATAATTTTCATAATTTGTGAATTCTCTTCTCTGCTAAAATTTAGGGAGAGTAAGGAGCGAGTAAGTGTCCTTTCTTACTTTTTTTGCACTAAAGAATCTAAAAATTTAGCTAGATATAGATCTGAAAATAATTCAATTGGATTATCAAAATAATTTTGTTAAAAGAAATATCAAGTATGACGAGCAATGCTGTAAAATGTTATGATATTATAGCAATCAAATTTTGTCCTAAATAAATTACCTAATTATTTTGATGGTCCAGGAATATTATTTTCATCTGTATTTAGATTCTTCAGCAAAATTGCTCTTTCCGTGTAGAAATTGTAGCAATTTCCTGTAGAGAATGCGGCATTTTTATTATTATTATTATTATTATTTTATCGTTATCTGTGCTCTTCGTCGAGTAATCGGAGTCACGAATTCGTCTCTGGAGGAAAAACATTCTGGACGAGCTGAAATGCACCGAGTGGAGATTTATTCAAATTCTTTCTATCGAACACGGTCGGGCGTTTTTCCTGGTATGCGGATATCGATATATCGGGGGCGGGTTGCTATTTAGGTTAGTTCTTAGCGCCCCTGGACGGCGCTTTAGACAATTCACGATATAGGTCAATCGATAAAACGCTTTCCACCTTGTACCGTCGTGAAGGTACGTTCGATCCTTTCCCTTCGTGCAATACGTCCCGTTTCATCTCGCCCTTCTCTCTTCTCTCCTCTCTCACGTTGAAAGATGGCATTGGTAAATGCTCCGTGATAAGCCAGAACATAATTTGAACATCTCTCGAAACGCTATTTTCAAACTCGTCTTATCGCGCATTATTGACGTGTTCGGTCACTAACTTGACGTTAAATTCCAAAGTAAAGTTTTCTTTTTAATATTCTGCTTGCAAAGGAAATAGCCTTTGAGACGATCTAATGATCGAAATATTAGGTAAAGTATGATTAATGGCGCGAAGACAATCTTTGACAAATCGATCTACGGCGAGTTTCCGCCTCGCGACTCTACGATATCATTCATTACTATGTGACATCGACTGTCGGTCGTTCGTTTATTACATTCGCGACGTCTTTCTTCTTAAAATCTTCAATGGCATCGCCTAGATGAACCCAGACGACCAGCCAAGAAATTAAGGACCGTGGCACACAAAACTTAGGATACTTTCCATTTAGTAAGACAAATATCTTTCTTTTATCTTTCTTGACATTCCATTGAGTAACAAAGATAGAAATCATTTGTATCGAAGATGATACAACACTCGGACGAAAATACGTCTGTTCTGATTTCATGAAAAAAAGATTCTTGAATGTATCTTGCGAGAAAATAGAAAAAAATATGCAAAGATAGGAAGAGGTCGGTAATTTCTAAATGAGTCTTAGGTCTGTTCTTTTCTGCTGAGTTTTTTTTGCATAGTTTACATTTTTTTTTCTCTTCTTCAACCTAAAGAGAATCCTTTTCTTTTGACATTAAAGAAAAAGGAATCAATTGTGAAGCTAAAGAGAAGGCACAGGACTGAGACTTATTAATTATTATCGACCTCTCTTTACATGTTTTTTATGTTCTTTTGAGTTTAACTTTCAACCCATCGAGAACCTTGTTTGTGATATGTCTTGGTCTGTTCTTTTTAGCTAAACTTCTAGTATAGTTTATTTTTCTTTTTTCTTCAACGTGAAAAGAATCCTTTTAAAGGAAAAAAGAAAAAGACGAAGTATGTAAAAAGTTTAAGGAAGAGGCTTTTTATCTCTCCACAATACTAAAAATCGTTCCGAAATGTCGGATGGAGAAAGCAATGACAGTAGTCAATTGGCTGAATTGTTTAAATGTGATTCGTTAATTTTTTCTCCATCCGAGACCTCGGAGCGATTTATATAGCATCGTGGACACGAAGCTTTACGAAGAGCAACATTTCCACGATCTCTCTCTCTCTCTCTCTCTCTCTCTCTCTCTCTCTCTCTCTCTTTCTCTCTCTCTCGTTTCCCTGATAATATCGATGCCGCGCGCGCCACGTGGCTTCCCGAGCGGCGAGATTAACCCTAACCTAACTTAACCCTCCTCCACTCTCGCGACTCTCGGGCGTTCCGCATTCGCGCAGTGCCGTACCGCTTCCGATCGGCGCGTTTAAGGCTCGTTAACGTTACACCCGGAATCAAAGTCTATTTGGAATCGTTGCGCGCGTCGAGCACGGCGCGACGCATCGCATCGCATCGCATCGCATCGTATCGTTCGGCGCCGAGGGGATCGGCGATTCGGTGGGTGGGATGTGAGAGACCTGCATACGTCATTCATCTCCGGAAATGACGTATGGCGAGACCAGGCGCGGCGCTCTGCATTCTCGATTGCGCGTACCCTAGGCCCCATTTTCCTTCCTCGATCGTAACTTGGTACTCCGCGAGTCCGCGCGAGATGCATTCCTAGGTCTGTTCGCATTACTTGCACTTTTTGCACTCGTCATCTTCGACCTCTCTCTCTCTCTCTCTCTCTCTTCAACGCCTGAATACATATTTATCTTCTTTTAAGGGCAACGATTTTTCAAAGTCTCAAGCAATGCGGACTTCTTTACGCTACGAGATTTCTCTCCTTGCTCCATAATTTTTGATTCGTGATCCATCACGAGATGCGACAGGAAAGATATCTCGTATCGTGTAAAAAGTGTGATGTTTATTTCGCCAAATGACACGAATACTTTGCAGCGCTTCTCTCGAAAATTTATGATTCGCCTACAATGGAAGTAAATTTGTATAGTAAATTGTATGAAATTGACCAATCGTGATCGATTATTCTTCTCATGTTTGGCTGTGATTGGTCAGTTTTTTATGGCTTACAACTTACATCTATTTTTATCTATGTAGATTAACTTTAATCTCGGTTTAATTTTTATTTGTTGTTCTCTTCTAATTCCTAGAATTAAAAAAAAATTAAATCAAGATTAAAGTTAATCTGCATTGATAAAAACGAGCATTATTATACCGTATTATTCCCATTGTAGATTCTTTATGACACGTAAAACAACGTAAAGCTTATTTTATAATAATTACGTAACTATAGTTGTAAGAATTGATTATTCACAATCGAATATGAGAATATTTGATCACTTAGGTAACAAAACATAAACAGTAAACGACAGTTCGCTAATCACAGAATATAATAAAAGAAGTAATCTAATTGATAATAAATTATAAAATATTGATTTATTTATTGTTCCAGTTTATTTGTATGCCATAATCTTTATCCTTTGAGAGATGTAAAATTGTTTTAGGAATAATATCAATTTTCTAGCTGAAAATTACAACGCAAATAATAAAATTGGTAGAAAGGTCAAACAAACAAACAAACAACTAATAATTAGATCAGATTATAAAATTAGTTTATTAAATTCTATTTTAAAAGTCGATTAAGATCAGGATAATAAAGAGACTGCATTTCTTTCGGAATTTTCGGATTCCCGTTTGCGAGATTGACGTCGCTCGTTCGATCGAAATCTATTCGGATCGAAACGTAAAAACGTAAGGTACAGGAAACGCGTGTTGGTGTAGCGGAGTAGCGCGCATTTCCGGCGGGGTCGCTTCGTTCACGGCTGCTGCGAATCGATGCCTCGGCGACGTGACAGATGGCAGCGCTGTGCCCCGGTCCCTGCCCACATGTGCAACTGGCAACATGGCTGTCCGCGAGGTCGGACCGTCGGTGCGTTTGCCCACGTTTGAGTCTCGTTGTCGCGCTTACGGTGTTACGCTTTCGTAACGACACGGCCGTCATCCGGAGAATCGTCGCGCGGAGACGCGCGGCTCGCATCAGGAACGGATCAGGCACGGACGATATCGCAAACGGGTGAGAGAGCTTACGACGTATGGGGGAAACGATCCCATATTTTTCCTCGACTTCGAACTGTCCGTTTCTCCCCTGCCTCCGTGCCTTGATTTAACGTCAGAGAAAGAAAATGGGGAAACGTCCGTGCGACAGATAAATACTTTTCCTCGCGTCCGAGCCGCGCGGATCGCGACCGACCATCTTCTCCGGCGGGATTTATTATCTTGATAATCCGACCGGGGAACGGTTGACGTCAACGTTTCGTGCAACGGTGGCAAGTCGCACGTATTCGTCTTTCGCGAGTAATTACTAATTGGTTACAACGTGGAAACGGAGTGGGACGAAGGCGAAGGTGTCAAGCAGACATTATCGAAATTGGACGCGACGTGTTTCGGGTGCTTCTCCGTACTCTACTTATTTATGCTACGTAAGCGTTGACGCCTTGTACATTATTAATTCATAAGAACTTGGAATATACTTTTCTTGTCATGTCGATTCGTCTTACTTTATTAAGAATTGCTTTTAGAGATTAAGTTAAAGTTTTAAGATTATTACGAATTATTTCAGTTTTATTATGTAGCACATTTTGCTTTTTTTTTTTACTGTTCTGTTGTCGAAACCGACAATTATTGTTATGCATCGATGATTTTGCGTTTTCTAAAGATGAATAAACGAATTTATCTCTCTCTTTATTATATGGTGTGTGTGTGTGTGTGTATGTGTGTGTGTGTATATATAATATATATGTGTATATATATTGACGTATGCGAGTTAAATTTGAAATATAATTGAAAAGTACGGGCAATAGAAACAGGAAATAACAGATTTTAATCTATCAAAATACTATATTTTTCAGAATACACTTTTGATAGGTTAAAATCTGTTATTCCCTGTTTCTATTGCCTATGCTTTTCAATTGTACATCAGGACAGGAACACAGTATCTTGCATAACGCATAACGCATAATGCATAAGAAAATGAACCAATCCTTTCTTTCTGCGAAATAAAAGAATCTGATTGGTTGATTTTTATGCATAACGTATTATGCAAGAAACTATGCCTCTTTCACACACATTTTACAATAAGTCATTACTTAAGCTTTAAGTCTTAAGTTGTAAGAAATTGAACTGTCGCAGTCGAACTTGAGAAGAATAATCGACTATAATTGAACAATTTCTTACGACTCAAGATTTAAAGTTTAAGATTTTAAGCTTATTGTAGAAAGCTCATTAAGGCCATGGCATACAGGAAGACTTGAGCAATAAAATGTAAGCAGTAAGCGAATTAATCTATCAGAATGGAGATTGTAAGGCCATAACGTAAGCAATAGTAATCCATATGTTGTTTTCCTTATTTCTTACATCTTACTGCTTAGGTAAGTTTTTCCGTGTATATAAGACTATAGTCTTAAAGGCTTTTTTTAATTTTTAGCGGAACAATCCAAGATATGTCACGTCTAGATGTAACGAGATTAATTAGTCTAAACATAATGATTCATTTCTGTTTCCGGTATATGCATCTCGCGTCGATGGTCGAAGCGATAATATTCGCTTGATAAAAGATGTTTAAACAGAAGACATAAATTTTAATGACAAGAGCAGTAATTTATTTTGTGTTATTATTTTATACACACTATGTTTTTATTTTATGTAATAATAATATCGGTTCTTATATATTTGTTGTATATTTTATATATTAAAGATCGAGAACTATGCAACCTGTTATTATACAACTCTACGAAAGATTTAAATAAAAATAAATTATATAAGATGATTGTATGAAAATGTTTCATGGAAAATAAGTTTTCGTGAGAGTAACACTGGGAATTGTTGTTTTATATACCACGCGTACTTTTATCGTACTATAAAACGTGAACAAACACCTGGTCGTGATCTGCACATTTTCAGATAGCGACTCCTATGAATTAGATGATTATGTAATTGTTGTACAAATATAGACATGTTGAGTAAGTTGTAAATTTTGTTTCAGGATCGGAGTTTCATGGAAACTACAGTGCCCAGCCAGGGAGTCAGGTGGGTGGAAACGCCGCGAGTAATGTAGGAGTACCTACGGGTAGAGGGCCCCCGCCGCTCGGCGGTATACAAACGATAGGACAATCTGCAGCGGGTATACCACCAGGAGGTCCCGCTGGAGGACAAGCACCCTCGCAGGCACCGACACCTGGAGTACAGTCGCAACCGCCACAAGGTCCAGCGCCTACTACGACACCACCTGTGCATACACCGTCGCCTCAGGAAATGGGAAAACAGGCCCACTTACAGACGCAGCAACCGTCTTTACAACAAGTTTACGTGCCGACGCAAAACAGACCGGCGTCTCAAGTATGTACTCGTAATAGCGAAAAGATATATTTTCTTTTAAGTGAATGGCAGCACCTCATACTTTTCTTTAAAACTTTATTCTGAAAAAGAAAAAAAAAGAAAAAAAAGTTTGTCTAAATCTTGAGTTTATGATTTTTATATTTTTTTTAAATCTTATAAGAATATAACTATAATGTAAATTTAAATGTAATATAATATATTAGTAAAAAATAGAATTATGAAATTAAAAGTTTTTTGGGACGTTCTGAACATTCCAATTTTTGTATCTTTATATAAGTATCTATCTAATTTAAAATAAGAAATTGATTTTGTGAAATTAATAATTCTCATCAATCTTGTACAGGGTTATTATCAAACGGGTCCAAGGCCACAACAACCGCGAGGTCTGAGTCACAGAGGTGGTCAAGGTGCCAGTGGAACACCAGTAGTCGGGATGGCTGGGGTAGGTGGAGGCGGAGGGCAACCGCCTGCTATATACCCTCATCCGGCTGGTTTACCAGTGCAAGCATCAAGTGCAATGTATTTAAGTCAAAGTCAAGTCCATGGTCTTCACACGGGGCCTCATCAGCAATCGGTGTATCCCATGAATAGTCAAATACCGATTCATCAGGTACACATATTATATTGATATTTATATTTTTATTTAATTAAACATCACTTGTCTATACGAATACACTCTCTTAAGATATATCCAATCGAATAAAAAATAACAAATTTTTTCCGTTTGTTTTCAGTTTTCTGGTCCACCTCAAAGGCACCAGCCACAAAATCAGTCGTTTTATCAAACATTTCAACCCCCTCCACAAATTTTGCCAAATGTGTTCGCTGGATATGCTCACGCGCCCACTCAGCACGGCTGTGAGTTCACCAACGGTTCACGTTCCATAGCAAATAGTCAATACAATCGTAATTATGTTGAAGTACCGTTATATCTGTTGACAGATTATTATGCAGCGTCAAACACAATGAGTTTGACTAGGGCGAGTACAAGTGCGGTCAGCGGTGGTGCGCAACATGTCGCAGGTCCGCTGGCCGGTACTCAAGGTGCTCCAGTTGTACCGCAAGGTACACTTCAGCAACCTACTCAACAAGCCCAACCTCTGCCTCCGATGGGTATACCTCTGTCACAGACTGGTAGGTTGCTCTCAAATTTACTTGATATCTATTTAACCTTCCGCTGGCAACTGGTGTCTTTAAATTGATAACTTTAAATATGTAGAAAATAAATAAAATATCATTCAATTTCTATGATGGTAAATATTTGTTGTTAAAACTTTGTTGTTAAAACATGTATATCAGAATTTTTTTCGGATTTTTATATAATTCACAAAATAAGAAATTCGCTGTATTTTTCGAAAACAGACATTTGCTGACGGAAAAATTAACAAAAATTTGTTGTCGGCGGAGAGTTAACATATTATTACTTGTGTTAATACTTTGTTTATATTTTTTGACCCAAAAAGACATAACTAAAGAATACAGTATTACGTGTACACTTATAAACTAATGGGTCTATTTTTTTTTGCGTAACAGGATCTGTATCTAAATTGGAATATGTGTTCTTCTTTTAAAGATGTATATTCGGGACATAATGGTGGTGTGACAAACACTAACAGTACCACCAGGTCTCGAAAACCTAGAGGCCAGAATGCCATTTTGGACATAGTAAATCCATTAACGGGAAAAAATATAAGTGACGAAATTTATAAGGATAACGAAACTACACAGAGTGGTGAATCTAGTAATCGCGAGACGCCACAACCACAGGTGAGTTGCATTAAAATATCTTTACAATTGGCTAAGAGAGTTTAGCATTGATTAAGTTTATCTATGTTTGATAAATAGCGACACAATGTAAGAGTATCTTCTATGTATGTTCTGTTTCTGGTCCCCCCGCGGGAGCCATATCCTCTATCAAATTATCAAGTGTTGAAATAACACTCGAATGAAAAAAATTGATCGATTAGTAAGATATTAAATAAATATAAAATATCTCCGCGATGACATTTAACTTTAATATCATTCAATTTCGATATCAATTTTTCTTCTCTTACATTTGTCCAATATATATTATTATATATTATTATACATATTATTATACATATTATTATTTGAAGGAGGATTGAATGGCTGTAGGGTGACAGATTTGTAAAGTCTTGAATATTTATTTTGTTCGTCCAAGTGCTTTTATTTTGATTTCTCTCGCCCTATGATTTGAGTTTGGAGCCAGTTTTTAGTTACCAAACGTAATGCCTGAATGAATAGTACGTGCCACCGTCTATCACGCAGATTTGGTGATTGTTACAGAATAACGGTGCGGAGGTGATAGCCGATTTCGCGGCTCGTGTCGCAAAAGCCGCGACCGAGGGGTCCGAGACGGTATCGACGAGTGCGTCTGAACCAGCGCCTAATACAATACAAACAACGGCGCAAACGTCGTTATCGAACATTCATAGCAATTCCGCTAATGACACAAATAGTCGGTGTAGCAGTAGTCCGCCTATGACAAAAAATATAGCTGGTGCTGGCGCTAGCAAAACGGTACCTACGATAAATAGTCAATCATCGTTAGGTACTTGTAGTAACGTAACGCAAAGCGACTCAAATGTAGCTAAAACAGAGTCGAAAGCGTTGCAACTCCCCGTGAAGGAGTTCCAACCGAGGAGTGAAATAAAAAGTGTGACGATCGAGGAATCGTCACCCGTCGTATCCTCGGTGGTAGTCGCGAATAAAGATACTATTTCCGTACAGCTTACCGCGCCGATTGTTAACACCGAAACAACGTCTGTGGCAGCGACAGTGATGGCCGAAGCTGAATCAGAGACCGTCGGAACTACTGGCGCTGTAACTGCAGCCGGAGTTGGAACTGCAAGCGGAACTGGATCTGAGACCGCCAAGCATCTCAGCGCCTCGTCCAATGTAATGCAGACACCGGCTACCCCATATTGGAGTAATGTTACCCAGGAAATCCCGAAACCGTCCGCCACTGCCTCGAGCGCCAATCCCGTTCCTACTAGGGAGCCGTTCCCTAATCTCGTGTCAAAAACTTCATCGAACTCGCCGCCGAGGAGGAAACCCAACGCTACCGAGCTGCCTTCGAATACCAAAGAGCAAAAGGAGAGGAAGACCCGGGAGAAGAGTCTTGGTTCTCGCGGTGCCACTCCCACGCCCGTCATTCACAATCAGGCGGCGGATCACCATCATCAGAAGACGAACGGTGACGCAGCCGGTGACAAAACTGAAGCGGAGGTGGTGCATCCTAGAAATGAGATACAGCAGAAACCATCAGATGGTGAGTGCTTCGATTCATTTTACGAGAAAGTTTTAACTTGGCCTTCGTTCGAAATTATCTCACCGGTTATAGTTTTCATTTCGTATCGCTTCAACACCGAATATCAAATAACTCTGTTTAAAACTTTTTTTCCACTTGCAATCTCCATATATACAGATACAATATTTAATCATACGTAAGCTATTATATTAAACGATGAAATAGCTTGAAAATTTGCAGAGAGGACGGATGAAACAAAGTGCGATATCTCTCCATTACACGCGCTGGGACTTTGGATCGGGTTACGCTTATGCGAGCGCAGCCTTGAACGAATTTACTCAAAGATACGTCAACCGTCCTCTCTCTTTTCTTCTCTCTTTTATTCGCGACTGGAAATTCACTCACAGGGCACGATATCTGTATAAGATATTCGATGCTATCGATCACAAGCAAGCATATGGTTATTATTTGTTAGTAAGAATCGCGATGCATTTCTTAAGAGAATGTCCTCGAGAATTCTAAACGCCACTCGTTTCGCTCGTTTGAACTTTGCGCGTTCGCGATAGCACGTCGAGATAACAGACAGCAGTTTCGACTGCGCTTTCTAGATAAGAATGAATTTTCAATTCCCTCGAGAGATTTTTGATGTTTGCGTTTTGATTTCTCGTTATCCGATATTTATATGGAAATACCTTAAAAGGAAGTGTCAATCGCGCAAATACTGTAACTGTGATTAATCATCAACTACAACTGAAAACTACAACTGTTCGATATATTAAAGAAGCTGTGGTAACCCAATCCCCAACATTTTTTTTTGTTATTTTTAACTTTCATGTGAAAAAGCAAATTAATCTATTTCTTAATAATTTTAAAGTAAATAATGCCCATATTAACGTATGCACTTACAATTAATAAATAATGCATTTGAGTCAAATTTAATACATTTTGTTCAGTTAAATTGTCTAAAACTCTATTGTTAGTTAAATCAACGACATAATAGGAACAGTAGCGACTTATAAAAATGATTAAAAATGATACAAATTGGATATAATTTGACATTGTGAATTTAATAATGTTCTAAAGCATTTTCTTTGAAAAAGTTTGATAATAGTTACTAAATGTGTTGAATATAATGAAATAATTTCAAAGTTAAAAATAATTTTACTTTTCTAAATACTTAGTAATTATTACTAAACAGTTAACAAATATTCAGAAAAGTAAAATTATATTTTAGTCGTATTAATCAAATATTTGATAGAAATTATTTCATTCAATGGTAATTATTATATTACCAGATTCTTCTTTTTAATGTACAGAATGAACTTGAACTTTTGTTTTTTTTTATGTAATTGAAGAAAGTTTACAGTTCTTTTAACTACAATTTAGAAACTTACAGTGCAGATCATACAATTCTCTAAAAATTTTTCTTTTGGATTCAAATGACTCGTGTAGAGTTAAATTGATATCGCACGCAGAAAAATGTCATTCTATTGTTAAATTCTATGGTTGAAAAATAACTACTCAATTTACTGTCTTTGAAACAATAATTATTTTTAAAAAGAATATTTTCTTGAAGAATTCTTTGTAATAATCTTAAAATGTACTTATTATAAATTATTATAACTAGAAAAAAATATTACATATTTAAAACAAGAAATTATTTTTTAAGAATATTATAAAATTTGAAGAAGCAACTTTAATAAGCAAATTAAATTGATTTTATAATTTAATAATATTGATTGAAGTATTAAACTTAAAAATATTTTTGAAATTAAAATTCAGAATATATTTTGCTCGCATCTTTTGCACTCAAAGTCGCTTTTTCACTCTTCAACGCCCGAATACATATTTCTCTCATTTGCAAAAATTTTGAAGAACTTCAAGCAACGCAAACAGATGCTCGTTTTTATTAATGCAAATTAATTTTAATCCCGATTCGACTTAATTTTCTTCTCTTTCCTTATTCTTAGAATTAGAAAAAGATAGAAAGTTGAACCGAAATTAAAATTAAACTACATTACAGAAACAGGCACAAAGCTCGGTCCCACTAATGGAAGATTTACTTTAATCTCGTTTTAATTTATTGTTTTAATCTTTTCCTAATTCTTAGAATTATAAGAGATAAAGAATAAATAAAATTAAGATTAGAATTAATCTTACATAGGAATTCTATTTTATTTTTTTCTAATTCTTAGAACAAGAGAATAATGTGATAGATAAAGAGTTGAATTGAAGTTAATCTTACATTAGTGGACCCGGGCTTTAATAAAATCCGACATTCCGAACACATTGCCGGAAGACACCGTGAAATATTCCCGCGCGCGCGTTCACGTGCCGTTGCTAAGCTCTGCGTCGGCGTCGGCAAATCTCGGCACTTGCTCTGAAGAGGGCACCCTCCAAAAACCCTAACCTGACGTAACCTAGCTTGATCTAACCTAAAAACCACGAGGAGAATCGGTGTCGTCGCGTGCCGTTAGCCGGGGTTTTACAGGGTGCCGTTGTTGCTCCGACATATCCGCGCGTTTCTATCACGCGTCTCTTCACCGGCGAACGAATTCAACGCCGAAGATCCACCGCGAGGACTACAAAAATTACGAAACGTTCGATTTTCGAATTCGCGGACCGTTGCTCGAACAAAAGCGCAACGTGGCCTGAACTACTTCGGCCGTTTTTAATTTTAAATGTTCGTCCACTCGAATTCGTTCTCACTCGTCTTTATTTGTGATTATTTATATTGAATCGAATTCGCGCTCGTCGGTTTTTTTTTTATACTTTGCTCGATCTTCGAAAAATTAATTGAGTGTTCCGCGTAGTGATTTGAAGCGTCGTTAATTTTTCGTGACACGTGACTTCAGTGTGATATGTATGTTTAGTGTTATTTGTTTATTATTATTTGTAAAGTCATCCTATTCGAATTTCGAACATCGGTAAATTCGTACTTCGACCGATATCAAGGAATACAAAATGAAAAAGGGTAAGATAGAGTGTTCTACTTTTCTTTTTTTTTCCACGCTCAATAAAGATATTGAATTCGTTTCTTGAAGAGAACTATTTAGAAGGCAAACAGCGTCTCCATAAGGAAACGCGACGTTTCCCATCAAATGTATCCGACATAATTAATATTTCCGAATGTAAATAATTAATTTTTCGGGAAGGATACTCTCGGGTCGTCACTTACTGATTCGAGGGAAATAATCGATACCGTCGGCTTTTTTCTCCTCCGTCCTACTTTGCTTCGAAAAATCATCGTTGGCATCTTCGCGTCTAAACAATCGGAATTCTTTCGACGACCGTTACGGACGCCGAAGGTCCCGCGATTCCTTCGTCTATTTTCTGCGCTATGATACGATCGCGTGGTAGGTAAGTTGGCGAACGAGGGAGAGGTAGGCATTGCATGGCAAGACAAGGCAAGGCAAGGCAAGGCGAGGCGAATCGGAGGAGCCAAGCTAAGCCGAGCCGAAGGCGGACGGTGACGCGATTGCGCGAAAATGGCCGACGGGTCGCGATGACGAACGAAGCGGGATTAACCGGTGGACCGGCGCTGGAAGGAACGGAAGGAGAAGGGAGAGGAAGTCCACCATCGTCGCCGAGGGAACCGGACGGCCTTCAGTAGCCAGCACGTGCTGCGCTAGCCGGTCGCATTTTACACCGCTCTCTTCTCTCCCAATTCTGTCCCTTCCTCCTTTTTTTTTTTATTTTTCTACCTTTTTCCTTTTTTAAATTCGTCTCGTCCCACCCTTCCCCGAAAAAAAAAAAACGACACTCCGAAGATCGATTCGACCACCACTTTCAATCCCCGGGCTTTTCTCCGCGGCCTCTTTCCTATACTTCCCGCAAATTCCCGTACCGCATTTTACACACTTGCATCACTTTTACCGCTCAGGCAATAAAATACGCTTATTATACCTTTCTCACCGCGCTGTGTTTTACAGTCTGATTTTACACTCCAACGTAACGACCTTCGCAATATAATTTTGTACATACATATATATATATATATATATTTTTTTTTTTTATCAAACTGCGCCCTATACACGCATCGTTTTTAATCGAAATCCTTTTCCCATCTGTCTTTCCGTTCCCCGAAAGTTCGGCTTCGTCCTTCCTCGTTGGTCCCCGAGGAATGAATTTCGATCTAGTGAGAAGTTGGTGTCGCGCATTCGAAAACGCGAAGCAGTGAAATTAAGTGCCCGAAGATTGGAGCGATTGCAAGAAAACGGGAAGCGTGAAAAAAAGGACGAGGGGCTCTGCGTCGAGAGATGTACGTACGAATTGCATTTATCTTTCTCGGTCGCGTTGCACCTTTCGGCAACGTGATCGAAGATGGTCGCTATCTGGCCCGACAACGTGGTTCCCGACATCTTGTGATCGGCGAGACGAGACGAGGCGAGGCGAGACGAGGCCGAACGCAGCGCGAAACTAACCGAAGCAGCTGAAGGCGAGGCACGACGAGAGGCGGGGTGCGTCGCATTCGCGACGTCCGCTTATCTTATTTGTTTCATTAGATTTGTAAATTGCATGCGCCGCGAACCATACGTGGCGCAGTTTCGCTTCGATAAATATCGCTTCTGTACGCGAACCGTCCGCCAGAGGAAGGCGGCCGCCGCTCAAATATGGCCACCGAAATCTGGCCGTGCGCGCGCGCGCACTCACTCACTCACTCGCGTAGCTACTCGCCACGGGCCCCCAGGGTGTAGTCGCTCCGATTTTTTTTCCCCGCCCCTTTCCGCCCGTTCGTCTCTCGTTCTCGCGAAAAATTAAATCGCGCAATTTCCCGGTTTTATCGCTCAATCGCGACGTCATTTAGCGTTTCAAGATTTTTCTTTTTTTTCTCTCTCTTTTTTTTAATCATTTGTTAAGAAAAATGTTTGCCTGGATCGATTAGAAATGAAGTCCGGTTGAAAATGGAGTATCGGAATTTTCTGGTCAAGTCTGCTAGAATTCCAAGTGTGATAACCGGAATTCTGATTGATACAATCAGAATCTTCTTCTGGTTCATTTATTTTCAGACATTTTTCGCAGTGCATGAACGCGTTTTCATTTACATGGCTCGTTTCGCCAGGTTTCGTCTCGGAGAATCGTTTGATTTGGGAATCAGTCGATTGTTGTATATTTTATACCGGTCTCGAAATAGTCGAATTATGTGCGACAGGCGCGATCAATGGCATTGTCTGGGAAGACGCGTCCACGCGGTGGCTGGCGCGTGGCCATTTTGTGGAATGATCGAAAGAGAACGCGCAGCACCATATTGGTTTCGCCGACATTCGTCTCCGATGGATGGATCGACCTTCGTAAAATTGCGCTTTCATTCCATTCTCGAGAGTCGTCGATCGAGTGTTTACGAATTCAAAGTCCTTCTTTATGATAAATGTTCTACGAATCGATCTTCCAGTTTTTCCAGTCTTTCTTTGATAATAATACACTAAGATTTTTATTCAGATTATCAATATCGAAATAAGTTTTGTTTATTATTCGCAATTAATATTACAAGTAATAATGTATGTATATTGAATGTCGCATATTACATCAAGGACATACAACATGCTTATCTAAAAGATATCATAAAGACGTCATCTAATCATGTTGCATGTTTTCTGGATAATAATAAGTCGTCTCTTTCTAAATGAATTGCTTACACGATCTTTCCTTCTTTTCTCTTCAAGTTGGATAGGAAAGGAGAAAACGGTGCAAGAAATTGAACAGAAGAGAACAGACTTATTCCTGTTTCCGTCAATGTAGATTGACTTTAATCTCAGTTCAACTTACTCTCTTTATCTTTTTCTAATTCTAAGAATTAAGATAAGAGTTGGTTGAACCAAGATTAATTTACTTTCTAAAACTATTAGAATGAATCTTATTCTGAAGACTGAAATTTCAATCTTTAAAGATTGGAAATTGAGCCTCTCTTTTTTTAAGTCTGGCTCAATTTTCACTTTTTGGGCTGATATTCTTAATCGGTTTTTATATTGTATTTTATAATGTCAAAATTACATCAAATTTGAATTATTTCTCTAGAACGCCACTGTCGTATTCAGTATATCGTTAATTTAACTGAAAACAATGAAATTGACAATTTAACTCAAGGAAATATATTTTGACTTAAATTTAATTTATTATTTATTAAAGGCATACATTAACATAAATGGTGTTTACTTTGAAATTAACCACAGAAATTTGCATTTTAATACATGTGAAAGTAATAAAATGTTACTTGTGTGTGTGTGTGTGTGTGTGTGTGTGTGTGTGTATATAACTCAAAGATTTGGCTATCATTGCTCCTTTAATGCTGATAGTGTATAATTAGGTCTGTCTTAAATATAGTTTTATGATATTATAAACAAATCACAGAACTATTTTAGCTTCCTATGACATCGCTTAAAAGATGATTTTGAATTATAGATATCGGTTTGACAAAAAGAAGACACAGTATTCTTCATGGATTTTGATTTTTTTCAGTAGAATGAATCTATTATATATTGAAAATAAGTTATGCCGTTCGAACGTTATGTTGAATAGGCTTTGTGTGCACGCGCGCGCGCGCGCGCGCGCGCGTGTGTGTGTGTGTGTGTGTGTGTGTGCACATATATATATAGTATTTTTAATGTGTGAAGCTCCGTACTAATTATAGAAAATTGAATCTCGATGAAATGAATTTTCACGTAGTTTATAATGTGGCAAACAAAAGGTACCATAGACACAAGGCTCAATAACAGATAGTTCTTAACCTGTAGTGTATCAAATGTGCTCTGTGCACAAGCTTTACTTTGATACACCACAGTTAAAAATCTATTCATTATTGAGTCTTGTATTTATGATGTTTTTTTTGTATTATCTACTCTTTAAAACTTAAAGCATGAATTGTCACTCTGAAATGAGATAGTTTTTACATATAATGTGCTTTATAAATTTTTTGGAGAGGAATCTTACTCTTAAAAATGAAAATTGAGCCATTCATTTTTTAAACTGGCTTTCACTCTTTAAGAGTGTGAGATTCACTCCAAAAAATTTAGGTAGCAAATACATTATATGTGAAAACTAACGTATTTCATCGCGATTTAATTTTTATAATTATATCTATTAAATAATCATTAAATTTCAATTTTATAGTTACAGTTAATTAGTGAAGGGTGGATCTTTTATACATTGAAAAATGCTATTAATAAGGCCTTCATTCACAAAACGTTCACAGATGCAGCATAATTTATTTTCGATGTAGACTCATCATATTGAAGGAATTCAAAATCCATTGTGTCATCTCCTTATATGTATATATATATTAGAGTGAGATTCCACTCCAAAGAATTTAGATAGTACATAGCGAATTAATATCTCAATTCAGTCTCCCTCATTCGATGGAACATACAGAAACGACCCGGGAGATGCGTCGTCGATAACAATACCGTCGTCGAAATCAGGCGTGTATGCTCCCGATCACGGTAAAAGAAGTCTCCTCGGCAATCCGGGGTCACGGCCGCGTGTGGTAACGCAGACATGAGTGCGTGCGTGCATGCGTGCATGCGTGCGTGCGTGCGCACGCGTGCGCCCTCGGCTAACGCCATTTCACAAGAGCACGCGGCGTGCGTGTGCGCCAAAAAAATATTACGAGACTTTCGGCAGGGCAACCTTGGAGCCGCGCCGCTCGTCATTCGGCCGCGGCGATTCGAGTGAAAGTCTTCCGTGGCTTGAAAAAAGTTCAACCTCAGAAAACGCGTCACGCAGCTGTTCTCAAATGTTAAGAAAAAAAAATCCTTCGATTCGAAGGAAAAGGATGTCGACGTTAGTTCTGTTCGTGTTACTTGACATCGCCAAAAATGCACTCAAAATGAGGTAAATATAATTTGAGCGTTGGAGAGAGAGGGGGGGGGGGGGGGGGGAGGGAGTCGAATGCAAAAAGTGCAACGCGAACAGACCTATTGTTTCGAGACACTCCTTTACTCGAGCTTGTTCGACTCGTACGAATCGGTTAGTATCGATAAAAAGAAAAAGTACGATGTCATGTCACTCGCGCTGACGTTGTATTTACTGTACTGATAAGGAAATTCAAGGAAAAGAGTGATTTTATATGCGAAAGTAGATATTTGCATAATAATGAGTACGTTTGAAAATCAGCAGTTACCGATTTAAACGTATAAAACTAATATTTCGTTTGTCGTATGGCAAATTTTTCAAGTATGTTGATTGGCTAAAAAAAAAATAGAGAACTTTTAGAGATTCGAGAATTTATCTATTCTATACCCAAAGCTGATATTTCATGTGTTATACGGCAAATATTTCAAATGATGGGGCATTATGTTAATTGGCTAGAAAACAAAGTTCTCAAGTTTCCAAAAATTCTCTATCTTGTAGTCATCACATCTTGAAATATCCAGTCTTAAGATTTTAATCCCATCTCAACTATTTATCTTTTTTCAGTTCTAAGAATTAAAAAATGAAGAGTAATCGAGTTAATCTACATAGAAATAGGTATTAGAAATAGATTGGAATTTTTTGCACAACAAATTTTTCAAGCCTGTTGATTGGACCGAGAGATCTAAGAACTTTTTCTTTGCAATTAATTAATACGCTTGAAAAATTTGTTGTATGAGAAATGTAGTATTAGCCTCTGATGTTTGAGGCACATTTCAGATGTGTCTTTTTTAACACTTAGACATTCGAGACATTAATGTCTGTTTCTACTAACATAGATTAATTTTAATCCTGATTGAACTTACTCTTCATTTTTTTCTAATATACTTAGAACTAGAAAAAGATGAATGAGTTAAGTTCAACGGAGATTAAAGTTAAAGTTAATCTACATTGATAGAAACGAAGGCAAGAGTTCGTTTTAATCCAAGAAAGATGTGACGTTTCGTCGTCCTCGAAGGAAGAAAAATCATGATTTCTTAGCAACTTCATTGGAAATGGCGTATTGATAAACGTATCGGAGTAGAGAAAGAGAGAGAAACTTTTTCCGTTGTCGAGGCACGATGTGCTCTTTGAGCTCCGTCGATGTCCGACAGCGATAGATGATTCCCTCATCGCTTCCTCCGCGAACTCACCATCTAATTATATCGTTTCCTTCTAAAATCCGCGTCATCGCGTTTTCAGAGTTTGTGATTCTCATCGTCTCTCGATTTTTATTTATCTCTACGGGATCGAATGAATCTCCTTCGTAAGAGAGGGTATGATGAATGACTCGTTTTTAAGCGATAATCACACTAGTGGTTGCCGTTTGAATCACGATTGGTTATTATTACTTTTCAACCTATCAGAGCAAAGCAGTCACCGATTGAGATTAGCGACTATCGTTTAGACAATGCTCCATTTTATAATCTTCAATCATGATTGACGTTGGCCAATCATAGCCAATGAAGTGTTGTGATTTATGCTTTGAAATATGTTTACTTTCTCGTTGCACACTCAATATTTTAGCATAAAATCTAGTCACGTTAATATCTTCATAAATTTTGAAACGTTAAACAAGAGAGAATACTTTCAAAATTGTTTAGAGTAAATCTTATTCTTAAAGATCAAAAATCGAGCCACTTTTTCAAAAATCTTCATAGAATTCCAACACTGCTTTAATTTCGTATCAAACTTGATTTTTTTCATCTACAATTATTAACATAATTTGACAGTTATGGATCACCGTTTCTTTTATTTCGATATGTTTTTATTCATTGACTACGTTTGTAATTATCTGTATTGCGATTATTAACTTTAAGATGAAATATTTAACGACTATTGTAATCGTCGGTTACATCATTGTGGGATTCCTAATCATTCACTACCATCCATCGTTTCAACTGAAGACTTTACTCTATAATGAAAGAATGATCACTGCCTCACAATGATTTCGACCGGATAACAATTTACTGTAATTATTTTTCTTTTGGTTTGAACTGCAACTAAGATAGCAAACTAGAATAGCAACCTACATGTACAATTGTTAACTCTTTTTATTTGAAATAAAACTTTCAAAGCAAACTGCGCACCGTCTACAGCACTAATTGTCAACTGTTTATTTGTCATGTATTTTTCAATTTTCAATGTTTGGAGAACTTATTTTCTTTTTAAAAATATAATATTGATCAAAGAAGCGATATTATATGGTAAACAATTCGATTTAATTTAATATTCTTGGTTAAAGCATTAAACTTAGGATTCAGAATGTAAGTATTTTGAATAAATTTGATGCTTGTGATAAATTCAATGATAGATTTGCGGATATATGAACTTATAAACTTTGGCAATATTTGAAACAAGTAATTATTATTAGTATACAATATGGATTTTTCTGTATGTATATATTCGTGCATTGAAGAGAGGGAGAGAAAGCAAAGATACTGAGTGCAAAAAGTGCAAGCAACACGAACAGATACTATGTAATGTTTCGAAGAAAAAAATAAATTTAATATTCTACACATTAAAAAATATTTGAAGTACATTTATTGTAAAAGAGAGAAGAAGAGACGAAAGACGGAGTTTTGCGATCCACGACCAGCTTTTATAAAACGCGACCAACCTACTTTCATGCATCGAGAATCGAATTAAAGACCGGTACCGAGGATGGTGAATGCGCGTATCGCCCACGATAATTAGCCGGTTTAAGACTCGCCATTTCGAGAGGATCCACCGATCGAAAAAGGCACGTTTGCTGTTGTATTTAATCCGCGCTTATTCTTTTTTTTATCTGCCTAATATTTCTGTCAATCATATCATGTCACTATTATTTTGTATTCATAATGTACTTTAAACAGATATTTAAATTTCTTAAATATTTTATATACATATACTTTAAAGTATAAATCGTCAAGTGTTTTAATATTTTGTTTAATTCTGACAAAATATAAGCCTGGAAAAATAATTTGAAAAAACGTTGAGAGGAACCAATGAGATTCTTTTAGATTTTCTAACCTGTAACTTCAGAATCTGCAATTTTTGTCCTTTTGAAGAAAATCGAACCAGATTCTAATTTGATTCCAAAAAATTTTCGGGGTCGATATTATCAGGCAGATTTATAACAGTTTTGCTGCGGTCTCATCTTTTGCACTTGCAATAATTTAAATTGAATTAAATCTCGTCCGATTCGACGGAGTGGGGAGGAAGGAGACGCTCTTTTCATCCGAGAGATAGTAAATCATGACACACGGGAGCGGATGTAGGAATTTTTTCAGATGATATTTATGCGCGGACACGAACATTTGAGTTAAGCGGCGTCTGAACACAGGAAGGAACTATTTTTAAATATTGTAATCTTGTAATCTTGTTGCAAAGATTTTAGGCTTGATTGAATTTGTGTTGATGCAAATATTATTTTGCATTCAAGACTCAATCAAAATCTTACAACAATACTAAAATCTTTAAAGCAAGATTTTTGTTTATATGAACATATTATTTGATTTAAGAATAATCTTTTCTGTGCAGTAAGCAAAATTCAATTCGTGAGAAATTCACCAACCACAGTCGAAAGCGAGAACAATGACTGAATCGACTGATCGATTTTTTAAGACTTGAAACTTAAATTTTACGTCTTAAAATCTCGTTACAGACGCTGCTTCAAGTGGCATCAATAAGATTTTAAGACTTAAAACTTACGAAATTGACCAATTGCAACCGAAAGTGAGGAAAACAATCGACTGCGATTGATCAATATTTTAAGGCTTAAAACTGAAATTTTACATCTTAAAATCTCATTGTAGACGCTGCTTTAGGTCGAGCCGTTGAAATTGCACTCAGTGCGCCTGCTCCGGCGCAAACCGACCGAACGGAACTAATTTAAGAAATCCTATGTCGTGCCTGTTGGTTTGCGCCAGTTCACAGGTTAAAATAGATGCGTGAAAGTCGTCGGGCGTCGCGGCCGGCCAAGCCCGAGGATTTTCCAAAGTGTCTTTTAGTCGGGGACAATCGTTCGCGGACGCTGTTGATTTGTTGCGCGGATCAATCATCATTATCCTCATCATTATCATCGTCGTCGATTATCATCGGCGGCGACGTTTCCTCGGATCGAATTTCAAAACCTAGAGGCCCAAACCTCGCGAATTCAAGGCGATTCATTTCAATCCAACTTCGCCGTCGACTTCTGAACGCGGTGCTCGACCGAGAAGGAAATCACCAACATCATATGCTCGCTCATCGACGGCAACAATAACGACGTTGTCGTCGTCGTCGCCATCTCGTCGCACCGATGAGCTTGTCGATGATGCGATTCTTCTCGTTGTCGTTGTTGCGCATCGTCGCGTCTACGTGTCGCATCTACGCCGCGTTTGGCAGGGATTTGGCAGATTTATAAATAAGTACTGAATCAGTGCCCCGCGCGCTCGTATGCGCGGCCATCGGAAACTCGAGCCATCCGAAGATGTGAGTTGCACGTGCGCGCGCGATACAGCTCACGCGAAACATGGGCGACCGAAGAAGTGACGGCGGCGGTGGCAGCCGTGCCAGAAGCGGCACGAGATCCAAAAGCCGTAATCGACGGGGATCCCGAGATCACGGTACGCGCGCCGTTCTGGACTTGGCACGTACGCCGATACGCGTCGAGAGCGTTCCCCGTTGAATGAATGCTCCTAAAAATCCAGAAAGACTCAGTCAGCTACCTGCCTCGAAAGAAAGCTCGCCGAAGGAAACGAACCAAGTGCGAATGGCTGTTTCCTTCCTTTCTCTCGAGCTTTTGATCGAGCTTTTGATTCGATCATTGATAATAAATATATTATAAGATAAATATAAGATAGGTGGAGCGATTGTGAATGACTGCGTTTAGTAGGAAGCAACTTTGTAACTGTCGTAAGATTTTTTTATATGAGTGGTTTGTACGTTTAGATCTAGCGAAGATCTGCGGACAAGACCTTAATCACACTCTCTTAAACTTTTAGAGTGAATTGTTACTCTCTAAAGAATGAAATCTCACTCTTAATGATTGGAAATTGAACCATTAAAAAATTATTTGCAGTTTTTAAGAGTATCTTATTAATATCAAATTATTAATATTCTTATAAAATGCTTGTTAGCATAAAAAATTATTAAATTACTTGTCAATGTTACTATTCTAGTTTTGTTCATGATTACATTTCGAGATCGAAAATTATTTCGGTCTACAGAATTGGATGTATAGATAAATTCTTATCAAAATATTTAAGCACTAAGCTCCGTTTTGACCGAATATAAGATTTCTCTTGTTTAATTAGATTCACTCTTTTTCAAGACAGGCTCAATTTTCTCTCTTTGACATTTACTTCAAAGAATTTAGAGAATATTAAAAAATCCTGCAGTTGGAAAGCTGCTTTTTCTGCTGAATGCAGCTAATGTATTGCATTTCTCCAAATTACGCGATCTCTTTTTCTCCTTGATATTCATGTTTTCGTAGCGTAGTATAAGTCGTAGCGTGCCTCACCAGTGTATTTCTTTTTCTGTTCCTCAGGTAAAGCTATGCAGAAACAAAAAAGCAAAAATAAAGTGAAACTCCGCGAATTGAATCGCAAAGGCGCGGAGAAGGAAGGCACGGACATGGATGCCTTTGTAAATACCGTATCAACAGCGAAAACAGCTGAGATCAAGCAAGACAACAAGGAGCAGCACGCACCCGCCCTGAAAGACAGTAATAAAGAACCCAGTAGAGAGATCAACAAGGACATCAAAGAAAAGGACAGTTATGAGTCGAAGAAGGAAAAGGAGATTTTGCCGGTTCACGCGAAAACCGAGAAACATGTATCCACGGAGGTGTCTAAGGACAGCACTCCCGCGCAACAGGCACCTCACGTTGTAGAAAAACCTCCGACCAGTAAAGAATCCTCGACAAAGTCGGAAAATAGTACGTTTAATGCTCTTCCTGCGACAAATCCCAATGACGTCGTCGATCACGCGGCGGTCATCGAAGAGATGCATTTGGAAGCAATGGTCGCGCAAAAAAATGAAGAAAACTTTAAGGTGTCGGCTCTTCATGCGTCGAACGACGAAAAAGCGACGACGATTCCATCCGTGACTACAGAGAAGAAGCAAGAAGTCGAGGTTTCCAGTGATAGTGGTAATGCCCCGGCCGAAATTGCTGCACCTAGCGTTAATAAGACGGCTCCTCCATTACTCAAGTATTTGTACAAAGAGGGCCAGTGGAGTCCGGTTAATATGAGTGGAAGGAAGTCCTATGATCGGGAATTCCTGTTACGTTTACAGTTTGATCCTAACAGTAAACAAAAGCCAGCTAATCTACCAAATTTACAAGCTGTTTTGAAAGATAGCTTACAGGTACGAGCATGTTACTTCTTTGTGTATATAATTTATGCACGTAAGCTTCAACACACACACACACACACACACACACGCACGCACACGCACGCACACACAATTATTGTTTTATAACGTATGTCATGTTTGATTTTTACAGAATGCGCATAATACTATGGATCTGAGGGCTTTTAAGGATGCTAATATTACTAGACATGATTCGTTAATGCCAGGATTTGCAAAGGCAAATATGAGTACACGTCCGGTAAGTAAAATTAAAATAAAACGCTTGCAATGATTTCTTATTATACGAAAGAAAAAAGAAAGACAAGATAAATGATGCCGCATAATGAAAGTAGTGATCTGAAATCTTTTGACGAATAATCCATTCTGATTAAAACGTTTATTCTTTTTCATATTATTCTATTGATTGTCTCAGCTTTGATACATGATATATATGAGATTTTTTAAATTCTGTTTTACAGCCACCAACGAGTCGTAAGAGTGAAAGTCGGGGTAAACCAAAACCGAATAAGCCAAATGTAATAACATTTTCATTGTCATTAAGAGAGGACGTGAAGCTAAGGGAAACAGAAAATGCATGGAAACCGACGAGATTAAAGCAGATTAATCAAACTGAGGAAGAGGCGAAAACGGAAGCCCTTTATAAAAGAGTACGAAGCGTATTGAATAAACTCACTCCGCAAAAGTTTAGCACATTAGTTGAACAGGTTCGAAGTTTACCGATTGATACGCAAGAACGTCTACAAGGAGTCATTAATCTCGTTTTTGAAAAAGCTGTCGACGAACCCAGCTTTTCCGTTGAGTATGCGTTGTTGTGCAAAGAACTGGCCCAAATGGAAGTTGCAGGCTACGAAGGTCAAGATAGTTCCATTAGCTTCAAGAAACTTATTATTACACGTTGCCAAAAAGAATTCGAAAAGAATCCAATTGATGATGTCGCGAGAAACCGAAAGCTAAAAGAAATTGACGATTGCATTGATTCGGTAAGCATCTTGCATTATATATTTTGTTTTTTAATTTTTTTTTCTCTAATAAACTATGATTTTTATATCTTATTGTTTTATTGTTTTTATTAGGAGAAAAAGAAAGAACTCCAGTTGGCACTTGAAGAAGAGGAGCGTAGGATACGAATTAAATCTGTAGGAAATATCAGGTAATTTTTTTTGTATCTGACATATTTACGTCATTAAAATTTGTTTAGAATTGTCTTATAGAATTGTATAAATATAATATTATTTATATAATATATTAATATAATATAATATAATTATATTTATAATTATTTGTGATTTTGTATGATATGATATAAAATCCTTATCAAATTATAATTTTCTTAAACATATCTTATTCGTTTAGATTTATTGGCGAGCTGTATAGACAGCAGATTTTGACAACGAAAATTATGCACCGATGTATTCGTCATCTACTAGACCAAAACGATGAAGATAATTTGGAGTGTCTATGCAAACTGTTAACAACGATTGGCAAAGATTTGGAATTGAAAGGACAGCAGGCTAATACTGATGTAAAAATGCTATTTTTATTATTCATGTTTAATTGAAACGTTTATGTTGGAAATATTTCAACATAAACGTGCGAGTTGACGATAATATATATTATCTAAATTTATTTCTTATTTATTTTTTTTACTAATAGGAAATGCAAGAATACTTCAATAGAATGCAAGAGATTGTTGCTCGAAAAGGCCACAGCAAAATTAGTTCTAGGATTCGTTTTATGCTTCAAGATGTTATCGATTTGAGAGCAAATAAATGGATTCCGAGAAGAAATGATAACAATCCTAAAACAATAGATCAAATTCAAAAGGAAGCGGAATCCGAAAGACTAGACATGCAAGTGAACAGCGTTCCGTTAAATACTGCACGAAAAGACGATCGTAATAACGATAGGAAAAGAAATCGTGGGCTAGGTGGTCCCACTGACGATGGTTGGAGTCAACCAGTAGGAAGAGTAAGACCTGCGACATATTCAGTGGAAACTGCAAAATTGAAAAATAAACCAGTTAGTTATTTGAGTTTATATTATCATGTTAAATAGGATTTTTTTTGTAGAATCACTACGAAATATGATGCCATTTTTTCTCATTATTTTATATATATATAAAATGTATGATAATAATGATAGAAAATAATTGAAATAAAAAAACATACACATTCAAAAATATATACATAAATCGCATTCCGATATACATTAAAAATTTATGATATACGTAATATAGATTGTAGATTAACAGATATATTGCACGGTTTAACAATATAAAAGATTTAAAGTTCATATTAATATGTTTATTTTTAGTACTATTATTTTGGAATGTAAGATAAATGTACCAATTAATTGGACAAAATGACAAAAATGTTAAATATTAACCTTTTAATGATATGACTAAATAAATTGTTATTGTATAAACGAATTTATTTAATCATATTATTAAAAGCTTAATATTAAAATTTAAAATTTTTGTCATTTTGTGCAATAATTGAATCATATCCACTAACTATCGACATTTATCTTATTCAATTTTCACAAAAAATATATAAAATTTTATATTGTAATTTATAAATTATAAGTTTTTTCTTAATCAAAAACACATACATCATATCTAATAAATAATATAATTGCTCATTTAATATAAATAGTACTTTTGAATTTTTAATTTTTCTAAAATTATTCGATAACAATGCATTTGTTAAAAGTATTCAACATAGAATTAAAATGATAAAATATGTAAAATTAAAAGTGAAAAATAATTTTTTGGAATCATGCTTAACAACTATCGAAACATAATGTCCTATGCTGATAGTTTCACAATTTAATGTAAGCAACACAAGAAAAACAATTAGCATTGTGGAAAAATGACAATAAAAAACCATTTTCAAAAGTGAAATTTACTAACATTTTAAATTATTTTTCAACAGCCACCAATGGACGACATGCAACTTGGCAACAGAGCGTCTTATTTATGGAGGAATACTAACCCGTCCAATAGCTCTAAGACGATAAGTTCCAACAAATTTGCATGCTTAGAGAATATGTCCAATTTAGACCAGGACAAAAGAATGCCACCTTTACCGCTCTCTGGGTGAGTTTTAGATTTTTCATTTAAACACATTTGGATTTTGTCCGCGACTGTTTATTAATCTCATGTTTCGCGCTTTTCTATGATGATACATAATTACAGACTAGAGTTTCTGAATCTTCTAAAAACTTAAATGATTTCACAAATTAATACTGATATATTATAAATTACACATTAACATTTAGAAAAATATTGAACAATCGCTTATATATTTTTATCTATTATTTCAGATCACGATCAACTGGTCCAAGAGAGTGCAGCAGCCGGGATTACAAGTCTTATGGTATGTTTTCCTATATGCAAAAATATATGCAACTTACTTCAAGTGACAATATATTATTAAACATTTCCTTTGAACAAGTAATTCTTATATAAAAATCTATTATTTTTACAGATGGTAGGAGCTCTCGTAACGGCACTCATCAGTCGGGTAGTGCTTCGAGCAGGGAAAGTCATTCATTACTTGATAGTTCTCAAAGCCGGAAAGTCCCGATGGTTGCGTCTGTAGTGAAGTCTGCTTCTCAGTCTGGAGCTATAAGCAGCCACAAAGCTCCAATGTCGGAGCAAGAATTTACAAAGGCTTATAATTCTATACTGAAACATTATATGGAGGAGCCGATTATTGACGTAAGTACTCTTGAAATTGAATATGTATACGCATCACTTCCTCTTCTATGTCTTCATTTTCCGTCATAGAACAGTATTAGTCTAAACATCTTCTCGGCTTACACCTATATTATTGTTGCCAATATTGTAAGAACTGAATAGCTTAGACATAGTACACAAACGAAAAATTAAGCTTTAATTTCTAGATTTACTACTCCAACTGTGTAACAATTTCAAAGTCCTTGTCCTTTTGTTGTAATATAAATAATAAATAATAAATACTTCAGTTCAAACCTTCATTGTTAAAATTTGCTATTTACGAATTTAGATCCTTTTTAGATTATAATTTAGCTGTATTGCTTTATGGCTTGCCGATAAATGAAACCAAAATAAATTACAATTACATATCTTAATTGATCCAGAACAAAATATTGACAAGAGATCTTGCGATATATTACTTTTATATATGTATATACTCCAACGCGATAGAAATACTTCCAATTAAACAGCGCACGCTCCTTAGATCTATCTCTGGTTCAATAGGAGATGTTTGAGTCATTGGCGTGCAATAATAGGCAATACTTTCTTCTTAGTTTCTTGTGATAACGTCACAATACTACTCACATTAACTAAAAAGAGAACAAAATATTAAAAAAAAAATTTTTTTTATTATTATTCTGAAACAGAGAATTCAATTGTTAATGCATATTTATTTTTGTTTGCAGAATACGGCATTAGAGATTCAACAGAAATTTGATACCGCTACATTTGCCAAACTTACACGCGAATGTATCAATCACGTTCTCGAAAAGTCGCCCATTGAACGAGAACTGATCTCAAAATTGTTATCCCATTTGCTTAGGAAAAATATTTTGCCTGTGGAATGTTTCAAGAATGGGTAAGTTACTTCTTCGTTTGTACAGTGAATTATTGCAAAGTAAAAATAAAGTTAGTAAATTATGTATTAATTAGTGATGAAAATCCTTAACAGAGTTAATGAAGATCCCCCCCAAATCTGATGTTATTTGCATAAAGCTAATCTTCAATGCCAAGTTTTTTCACCAAAACTGTTGCAAATACAAATAAATTTTGTTTTAGATTAGGAGAAGTGCTGGAAATAGTAGATGATTTGGTCATCGATATACCGAAAATTTGGACTTATATAGCTGAAATACTGTGTAAGTAATACATGCATCTCTATAAATTAACCATATAATGATAATATAGAGATTAAAATGTTTCTTTTGTGATGACGATTACATTTTACGCCATAGAAAAATATCGTGCGGGTAATAAATAGCTCAACAGGCCTGAAGAAATATACATAATAATTAATTTGCCTTATTAATTTAAAATCGATTCACACGCATGGCAATCTGTGTTGCAGCACATTCGATAGAGGACGAAGCTGTCACATTATCTGAATTGGAGAGTACATGTAAAAGTTTGAGGAAGCAAGGCTTTGTAGGAAAATTCCTTGGAGAACTTCTAACGAAAGTATCTCGTAACAAAGGATGTAAGTGGGTTGCCGAAAAGTGGTACCAAAGCAACCTACAACTACACACATTAATTGATCCGGAACGAGAAAATGCTGAGAAGATTATACAAGAATACGTATGTATACATTGCATCGCTTTCTCTTCCATGTTTCATTTTCTCTTGTAGGTACATACAGTATTAATCTAAGCGTTCTATTATTCTCAACTTACCCATGTTATTGTTGCCATTTGTTTGTAAGAACTGGGTAGCTTAAAGATAAATCAGATAAATGAAAAATTGAGATTCAATATCTTTGCTGTTCCAACTTGTGTAGCCAAGTAGTAATCTTGTCTTATGCACATATAATCTTATTGGTTCATTATTCTTACTTTTAGAATTTGGAGTTTCTGACTGGTGATTATAATAGTGCCAAAGACTCCACTACTATCGAGCAACTCTCGTTGGAGAAAATTCAAGAAACCCTTGTAAGGCTCATGAAAGAAAATACTTCTTTTGATGAAATTTGCAGTTGGATAACTGTAAGTATAGTAAAATTGACATATGTGTTCTCTGTTCTATTTATATCGATAATTTTCTCACAATCAACTTATTGTTTCAGGCAAATATTGGTGATAGAGAGAAGGATCCCAAGTTTATAAGACATTTGATAACTGCCATCTTACAAGCTACATTAGGTACACATCATAATACAGTATTTTTCAAAATATTTAAAATCATGATTTGTCTAACTTCATAATAAAGCATGATGATAATCTTATTTTTTAGAGTAAAGATATATGTGAATTATTCTTTGTGTTGTTAAGCCAAAAGGATACTGATATGATTTTTTTGTGAAAATAATTACTATAAAGTTTTTCATATTTTATAAATCGTTTTTCTCTTTGTATGTGCAGAACGACATCATGGTACTTGGAAGCTGAACGTAGAATCTTTTACTAGTTTGCAAATGTTGATTCAACGGTTTGTGGACGCGAACGAAGAATTAGAATTGCAATGCCTTTATGCAATTCAAAGATACATTATGCTTATCGAGTTTCCACCTGGTAAATAAAATGTGAAAATATTTTTATGTATTATCACATCGATGTTTTGCTTTATTTCTTAACATATTTCTTTCTAAATAAAAATTTATATACGCACATATAAATTTTTTTTCTATGGATATAAAGACAAATTGTACGAAATTTATGATGATAACATTTTGTTTAGAGCAAAGATATAATATGTAAATTATCTTTGTGTTGTCAAGCCAAAAGGATTCTGATATGACTTGTGAAAATAATAACTTTAAACATTTTTAGATTGATAATTTAAATTGTTTTTCTCTTGTGTTTTCAATTATAGGTGCTCTTGTTTCCATTATGAATCGATTGTGGATGGACAATGTGATATCAAGCGACGCGTTCCTGGCATGGCAACGGAAAGCGCCAGAAGGACCTGATGTCGAAGGCCATAGCGTCTCACTCGTCACTCTTACGTCATTTTTCACCGACTTACAAGAACCGGACGATAATTCCAGTGTCGAGGAATTGTCAACTAGTGCGAATCAGGGCTGTTGACGATACTGTGATCGATTGCATTATCGTCTATTAAAAAGACTTAAATATGCGTTTCCTCGTTGAAAGGAAAATACAACGCCCGAAATCAAATTACTGTTGTGTTTTTTTTTCATAAACATTGAAAACGCATGAACGCTCCAAGTATCGAAGGAAAGAAATAATGAAAAATAATGAAATGACAGAGATGTATGTAATATAATCTATAACTCCAACGACTCTCTACCAATAAGTAAAGAGAAGTGAGAGTGTTGACTAAATAAACAAACGACAGCTGTATTTGAAATACAGTATACATAATGAAGATAAAGTTTAACTATTAATTATTACAGAACTATGCAAAATAATTATTATATATAATTCAATAAAATGGTTCAAAGTTTAAATAAAGCAAAAAAAAAGTGGCTCGAAAAATAATTATTATCGTGTTTCTTATGTAAAATGTTTCTGCAGCGCGAAGTAGGTCGATCGCTCAATAGAACCGGAACATGCGTCTCTTTTTTTCCATTGCTTGGAATCGGGAAGACCAAACGTTACTTCCAATTATATTAACGCTAATGTCGCAGATCACAAACCGAAGTGCTTGTTACACGATTTAGATAACAAATTGCAGATCGGAATATGCAATCTGAGAGTATAGGTCAATTTAAGTGGAATAAAAAATTCGGAAAGTAAGGAAAAATAAAAGATAACTACCGAAATAAAACCAAGTCTGATACTGACAGCGATATGGTTCTTCCTATTATTGTAACGGAATACGGTATATATAACAGAATTACTAATTTATATCTTTGCAAATAAGAACTCATAATGTATCATATTATAAGAAAGGACATTCATGAAAAAAAAAATACAAGAGTACAGTGAAAGTGAAGGATATATATTGCGAAGATAGGATCTGTAATCTAGAACACATTGAAGTTAGGAAATGAAAGATGAATGGTGTGCATATATACATATATATATACATATACATATATATATATATATATATATATATATATATATATTAAGGTACTATTTTTTAACACTAGCTATTTATAATCACAAGGAATAAGAGAGAGAGAGAAAACATGAGAGAATGATAGAAAGAGTGAGAACAGAGTGCGACGCGTGGGAACATAGGTATGTATCCACGTGGCTAATGCTGTAGCGAATTGTATAAAATTGTTATTAAACTAATTTGAGGTACAGCGTTGAGCTCGCCTTTGTTTCGAACGTGCTCGTATAGGAGAGACTGATTTTCCGTGTGCATGTGTGCGTGTACAGCTATCAAAGAATTATGTTTATCCGGCAACTATCGTTAAGTGCCGATACCACACGATTTATCGCACCTGTAAAAGGTATCCACACTCGGGAAAATGCGAATTTCATAGAGGATGGACGCAGACTATATACGAGATATACTTTTGCAAAAGTATACAGAAGTCTTTGCTTTGGTCTCTCAAAAGGAATCGTCATCTGTCAGAACCTTCGATCTACCATTTTCGAAATACGAAACACGGACGAATCGATTACAGACTTGAAATTACATGGAGCATACCTATATATTGTATGTAAATATATATATTATTATTTAAGTATATTAACAGAGTCTGCAATGTTTCATAATTTCTTCTTAGTTTGAAACATACGAGTTACAGTATTCATCTGTAACGTTTCTATATATTCTACCCCTTCCTGAACCTTTTTATTAGAAAATTTTTTTTTGCGACAATTCTTTTCGAAGATTACTGCAAACGCACTTTCTTCAGGTAAACTCAGTTGAAGAATGCAGTTGTAAAACACGGCACGAAAATCATCGTAGACAACTAAAGCATAGGACCAATCATAATTCAAATTTAAATGACAAAATAACGAAGCTCATCGAATCTATTATTCACATTTTCACGAAAGGGATAGGAGGGAAGGGCTATGCGCACATGTATATTGTACGCGTTTAAATCTGCTGTACATCTCGTATTAATTTATATTCATACGTATACATTTATATTCAATTCGAGAGAGATCGAACATATTAGATTTTCTTTATTAGTTTTCATAATACATAATATGCGCGAAATCAAATATATTGGCATCTTTTCGTCTTAGCATGCGCGATTTTTTGAGATTGCGTCCTTGCGAACAGTCATGTTCATCTATTGTAAGCCGGAGGCTCGTCTGAAATGCGCAGATGTCGTGAAAGGACCCTCGTCAGCGAATCCCGCGATCTCCTGAGGTATTATCGCGTACTCTTCCACGCTGGTGCACGGTCTGCACATGCAATCCAGCGGCGCCTTGGTGACCATCTAGTGTACAGACAGAGGTAAAGTTACATGCAAGAATTAATGTAAAATTTAATATTGCTAATGAGTATCTTATTAATCTACAAGAAAAAATATCAACCAGGATTCCAACTTGATTTTTCGAATCTTAATTTGCGGAATAATTCCGGTATCCCGGAAAATACATACTTTAAGCAAAAAGAGGTAATAATCGATCTTATTTTATCGAGAAGTTTTTAAATAGTTTAAGTGACATGTTATTCGTATAAGCCTAAAGTTAAAGTTAAAGTCTTTATAGCCATTTATATAAAATTAAAATAAAATTGTATTATTAATAATAATATACTAACAATAATATTATATTAATATAATTATTAATAAAATTAATAAAAATTATATAATGAATTAATTATTATTTATTGTCCTTCCCACGAAAGAATCGAAGGATAGATAATCGAAATGAATTTTTCAAAATTCCTTAGAAACGATAAAAAATTGATTTTTTTTCCTTGTTATCCTAGAGAATTTCGTAATACTCGTTTCGATTGTCCATCCTTCCGCAAAAAGCACAGCCAACCGAAAATCTAAACGATGATAGTTAGGAATTCCCTAGGAACCGCGGGAAAGAATTAGGACCCTCGGTCGGCTGCGCACGAAAACAATATGGCCGCGCGAAACTCGTGGTGTCAAATGGCTTTGCTGCGAATCCCATCGGCGTGTAATCGGTGAAAGAGCGAGGATACGGCACTCGACCGCGTCCACGTTCACGCGATCCTGTTTACGACCCGGCTGACGTTCGCGCCGCCGCCGGCCGAGCCGTGTCCGAGGGCGGCCGCGCGATTCAAGGGTGGTCTCACCTTCCTGAATTTCTTTTCCCCTGGTTTCGCTCGTGGACAGAACAAGGAGACACTAGCCTCTCTCTCGCCGCTTTCCTGACAGCACATGCAGCTCCTCTCCATTTGCCACATTTTGGACCCGGACACCTGTGTGTATCAATAAGCCGCACGTTTATCGTACACGTTTTCTCTCTCTCTCTCTCTCTCTCTCTCTCTCTCTCTCGTTTGTGTTACAAGAGATAGAGCGAGAGAGATAAAAAGGAGATAAGGGACTATGTCATACGTCAGTCATAATAATTGCAAGTGTTTCGTAGTATCAGATTAGGCCACGACTCAACTTATATATTTTTAGTGTTTTTGTTTTATGCGCTCATACATTTTCTACAGAACGCACGAGACTCCTGCTTGTAGTGTTAAAATTTAGAGAATGTGTCTTTGTATAGTTTTGGAAATGTTTATGCAGGATATTATGTCTCAGAGTATTTTGTGAGTATTAAATATGATAGCACGTTCATTATTTTTAAATATGGATCTTTTGCTCATGCATTGTATCGTTATTCATAGAACTGGGTATTAGTTAAGATAAACATTGGATACTTTTTATTTTAGTAACACAAGTTTGCACAAGTATTATTCTATTATTCATGGAATGCCAAGAAAGATGGAATGTTGATCAACTTTAATCTTGATTCAACTTATTCTTCATCTTTTCCTAATTCTTAAAATTGGAAAGAAAAGAACGAAGTTAAATCGAGTTTAAAGTTAATTTGCATTGGTAGAAACAGACATAAAGCTTGCATATATACAATAAAAAAGATTTATAATATATGTAACATGAACTGTAGATTGTCTATTTAAATATAATGTTGATAGTGTATGAGCTGGAGTATGGATCTTTGCATGATGCATAAAGCATAGAAAATCAACTGGTCAGAGAGGAGGTCTTTGAAGAGGAAAGACTCTGATTGGTCAATTCTCTTATGCTTTATGAATTATGTGAAGATTTGTACTCCAGTCTTATCTCAGAATACAGCCCAAATAAAAGACACCCTGTGAGTTCTATGTACTGGAGCGTGCTTTTCCTACACTAAAGAACACTATAGAAAACTATTTCGATTCAAAAAAGGAATGCAAACAAATATTTATCTTTCTCCCATTTATAAGTAAATCAATAAATAGTCAATCAGCGGACAAAGAAAACAGTACAATCTTTACATCAGAGTGTTTAAGAATTGAAACACCAATGGCTTGCTTCAATATATTATAGAGCTCACTGACCCCATATTTCGTGTGTGCTTTGAGAGATTCACTAATATATTTTGGTTTGGATTCATAATCTGTTCTTATCTTAAGATTGATTTAAATAATGTATTAAGATGCTAATACAATTCTGTGACTAATAACATCTTTAATTATTATATACATAAGTGAAAAACAATATATTTAATTAAGGCAATTTTTCTTGATAATAGTTTTTATGAATTTATAGGATTTACAATTCAAACAAACTGTATGCCAATTATTTACCAGTTTTTAAATGTAATCCTAAACTGCAATAGTACTACAAATTAAATTGATAAGCAATTTAATGTTATTGATGTTAACAAGCATCTTCAAAATCATTTAAATAATTTATTGTGAAAAATATTGTCTCTCTAATTATACATAAGCCAATATTTAAATCTTAAGATATTACTTAAACGGGCTTGAAATAAGAACTACCGACTATGAGTCGGTACTAGTCTTAATGTTTCTTACCTGCAGATAACTACTGCATCGTCCTCTACACGCATAACTGGGAATCGGCTTTGGAACACAGCCTGGATACTGAAGGAAGTGAATCACACGCGTCGCCTGACACTCATCGACTCCAACAATTGCTTCTGTAGCTCCATACAACAAGCATATCAGCAATCCATTGATCACTGTGTATGGTAAGTACAAAAATACTGTATTATTATAACATCTATTTTACTTGCAATTTGCAAGAAATACAACTGAGGAAATTAATTTTATTTTGCAAATATACTGTTAGCTTATTTACCAAAGTAACGAAAGAGCTTGCTTCTCAAACGGTACATTGCCTTTTCTTCCTGGCACCTTACTGTGCTTATAAGTCTTATGTCGCAAGCTTTTATACACCATAGGTGGTCATATTTTTCCCTTTCTTCTACTATATTTTAGCAGTGTTAAGTGTTATATATTAGAAAATCTATGTATATAAATGTATAAAGAACGTACATGAGAAAATGCTTCCTACATGTTCGCTAAATTTATATATACAGTACTTGAACTAGAGCTTGTTAATTAAATTTTATTTCATAATTTTATTTAAAAATTATTATATATATTAGGTGTTGGAATTAATTCGTAGCGTTTTACAAGTATGGGAAGTACTTTCATTAATGTATTTTTTAATGCTCATGTGAAATAAATAACATTCTTTCATTAAAAAACGCTACGAATTAATTCCAACACCTAATATGTAATATTCTTATGTGGTAAAAATAATTGTATTCACTCATGATCAAATATTTGCACAATTTTGTGCACATAATTTAAAAATTATGTAAATTTTCAGTAGCCAAGATAAGAATTTATAAATAATAGAGAAGGTCAAATATTGTTATGTAAAATATTTCCATATACATATATTTAGTTTGAAGAATATTTAAATAAGAATATTTAAAAAAAAATTAAAAAAAAGAATAATTAAAAAAGAATATTTAAAAAAGAATAATTAAATCAATATCTTAATTCTCTTAAATGTATTTCTATTTAATTTTGTTGCAACAATATTTTGATTTTGGACTAAGTTTTTTGAAGGTGTTTAAAATTTCGAAAATTAAAAGCTTTGTGAGATTAAATTTGTAAGATTAAAATAAAGCATTTATAATATCTTATTGCTTTAAGCAATAATATATAATGACAGACTAAACTATGAATATATTGTAGAAAATTTACTATAGCACTTACACATACATGTGTATAATTTAATAAAAATGCTGAAATAAGACAGACTTTGAAACAGTTAAGCCGTTTAATTTTACCTATATTATTAAAAATCTTATTAATTTTGATTTTTGACCCTATTATGGTCAACTGATTTGACTCATGTCACTTTGTTTTGATTCCTTAAGTTGCTTAAGTATCTATTATCGAAAACAAAATTTTGAACAGAAAAAATTGAACCGCTTCTAAGAAATATTGTGGACGGACATTCGGACAAACTAACGGATGGACTAGATTTATATTGTGAAATTATATTATAAAGTAATTAAATTTATTCCGCTGCACTATTAATAAAGCTTTTTCTTATATTATAATACATAATAAATATTTTAAAGTGAAATATCTTGTATCGAAAACTGAAACAATTTTCTTTTTCCCAATTTTCTAAATTTTTCTTTTAACTTTAACTACTAAAGGTACCTTTTCATGGCACCTTTAATAGCTGACGCTCGATGCTCATTTTTGACGTCAAAATAAATCACGTGATAGAAATTAACGAATATTAAGCGTCAACGTGACTTATTTTGACACTGAAAATGAGCGTCAGCATAAAAAGGTTAAGAAGTGAAAACTCAAAAAGTTTAATCGCTTAAAAATGTAAATTTATATTATTTATGACGTGCGCTAGCGTTTTTATTAAAGGAAAATTGTTATTTTTGGATTCAATATTTATATATTATAGTATTCAGAACATGCTTTTATATATTTATAAATGCACGCTTTTATTTCTGAAATCCCAATAATACAATATAACGTGAACTATATGCTAAATGCACTCTAACATTATAAATGAATACGGGTCTTATATGTAACAAATACTCTATACATATAACAGGTACGTAAATAAAGAATTGTGAAAGTATATTAAAGTATATTAAAGTATATTAAAGTATATTAAATTTTTATTTAAATGATGTATATTTATCTTAAAGTGTACAACGATATACAAGATTAAATTATATACATGTATGTATAAATATATTTAAAGAAAATTAACTTTTGAGGAGTTTTGTATTTATCATCACATATAAAAATGTGCATATTCATATATTTTAGAAGAACTGTATAATTGGGGTTACAAATAGATTCACATCACATAAATGCATCGGAAATACTATTTATTTTTACCGTCATTACAATATAATAATTTCTTTTCTATCTGATATAATTGTTATATATAATTGTTGCAATTTCACTGCTGAGAAAATGTATAATTTATATTTCAAGTTGTTGCTGTCTTATCTCGCGAAATCGCCGCACTTTATACATTTACATTCGGCGGGTTCTTGTATCTTAATTTCCATTGCCTCGTCATCCGTGCCTATCAATTTGATCCCATGCGTGTCGTAGCAATGATTTAGGATAACAAATCTTTCCTTCAGATAACTCTCACGGCAACAGTAGCACTCCTGTATGTGTTACAAAAACAAGATAATTAAAAGCAATATATTTCTCATACGTCTTCCCATGCGCGAGATGCTACATGATACTATACTTTTGAGAAGCCTGTAGTAGTGACGACGCTTGGCTGTACTTGCGAGTTACAGAATCCTTCGCATTTCGTGACCGATACATCACCGCTGCATGTTCTTCTCAGATGTGCTAATTCATCATATTCGTCTTTAGTGATACGTATTTCCGATTGTAAAGTCTCGCAACTTTCGTCATCTATTTCGGTTATTTCAGCATCGCTGATTGTAACATAAACCACGAGAACTAGCAGAGACTTTGGAACTACCAACATTATATTGTTTTTATTGATATATTTAACAAACAAACAAACACCGTACAAGTTTCCAGGTAAAATGAAAGAAGAAAGAATCAAACAGATGCTTTTATAGGTAATTTTTCACCCCTCTTCCTCGTAGTCTATAAAAGCCAAAGGTCGTAATGATCCCCTGCTGCTTTAATAGCATAGTTCAATCGAAAAAGGGTGAGGAAGTAAAAACTCTCTTGTTCGTAGTAGTTGCTCAGTACTCGATTTTTTCTCGTCCTCTCGAATATTGCTTTTTCAATGTTTTGCATTATATCCGCTAATGGGGTTTTTATGTCTCGCATATCACATAATGGAATTGACCATATATTTAAGTAATGTAATTTTACTTAGGATTCTTTTGTTTGTGTGTTTATCATGTTTTGACTTACACGCTCGACAAGATTGGAGAATGTTTTTAGTGATGTCCAAAATTTATTGATATCACTTTTCTAATATAATATAAATATAATATTATTTAAGTAATTATAAATATAATATTCTATTTAACGTACTCAATGATCGTTTCTTGTACTTCCCGGACAATTATCTCTTAAATCATCTTCGTCGTTGAATTTCGTTCCGCACCAGATACAGTAAAAGTATTTTTTTCTTAAATATTTAGTAAGAATGTCAAGTTTTTCTAAATTACTGAGAATTTGGTCATCCTCGATATCGTCATCAGTGTCATCATCTTTTTTTTCTTCTTTATTTTCTACCCAAAACCATGACTCTTCGGGTTTTTCGACGTTTTCTTTAGTGTCCAATTCTTGACACACCTTTTGACTTTTGTATAAATCAATCTTCTGCAGCTGTTCCGTCTTTTCTTGAGCCAACCTGTTACGGAAATCTCTGGTATCCATATTATTTAATTTTGCATTTGTATTTTTAGGTTTGTATGTATCTTTCTTTAATGTTTTGCCTAGACCTTGTCTATCCGCTTTCACTTCCACAGAAATTGGTTCAGTCATTCCTGATTGAGTCTTGCCTATTCCTTGACCAGGTTTATACCCCATTTTCATCAACATTTCAAAACCTAAAAATAAAATAATTATTTACCATTTGGAGACTCTATGACAGAGTCTGGCCACAAGCAAATTTTATTAAAATCTTATAAGAGAGAAAGATACATATATCTTATTCCCTGTATATGTATATACTATTTCTACTTTACATATGCTTGTCTCATTTTATTTTACTTAATTACTTAACTTTAATTAAGATTATAAGTAAAACAGTATACTCTCATATTAGAAGTAATAAAATTATTATAAAGGACATATAAGAGATTTAATAATACTGAGTGTAAAAAAATTATTAAATTATTACTCAGTATTATAAATTAATAATTTTAATTTTTTTTTACACTCAGTATTGCTAAATCGACTCTTATATGCCCTTTAATCATTTTATTGTTTTTAAAATCCTATATTGTTTTATATGATTTGTACAAAAAAGTATATACTATATTTCTCATAGGATTTTGACAAAATTGCTTGTTACCAGACTCTGTTACAGTTTAATAAGCATACAGTCCAAATTAGCATTTTTTTTACATTCTTATCACATTGTGAATTTATCTGTTTGATTATGTATTTTTCACAACTTGATGAAAATTATAAAAATGAATAAATTTATTAAAGTATTTATAACTTCATTGATCAATTTTTAATATATTTGCTTACTTTCGTAATTTTTACCAAGTCATGTGACACACAATCAATTCCTACATATAATATGTACAAAATGTAGACCTTTATTTGCACTAGTAATAGCAGATGACAAGCCTTCCTCCCTTTTTTCTGCTTCGACTATATGTATTGACTTGTTTCTAGATTGAATTTCAGCCTTTTTCTTCATTAATGCAAATTCTCTTTTATCAGAATGTCTGTATATAAGACTCGACGAAACATTTCGTTCGGTATCTTGTAAAAATTTATCAGACATATAATCTTCATCGTCTGACATCGTTTGAAGCGAAATTGATTATTTATAGGAAAGTACTGAAACACTGGAAATGGAATAATAGATTTTGTCACAAAATGTATGCAGTTATGGCGATTATTATCTTAATCACAAATGTAACACCTCAGAAATTCTCTTGCGATGACGTCGATGATCCAAGCTTTCGAATATTTATATTCGCTTGTAAAAATACTCTTTCTATAAGACGCAACGTTCAACGCGCTCTTTTTTTTTTTTAGGTTATGCTTGAACTTGAAAGGTTATATTCTCTATGTTGGAAAAGTCGATTCCTGTAAATTTTCAGGCTGTTTTCTTTCTGACGAAAAACTTGAGTTTAATAATTTAAATTGAAATAAATTATACGATTAAAAATCGTTCTATTTATTATACAACTTTTTTTATAATTAACGTTAGCGCATTTTTTTTTAATTCTGAGAATGATTTCTTTTTTGCTTATATTATACATACATGCATTAATATATACGAAGTCATTTTATAAGAAAAAATATATAATTTACAATAATTTGTTTTTATTTAAAAATTATTGTCACAACTTCGCAGCGGTGTTTTTTTGCACGACATAACGAACACATATGTTACATAAGCTTCCATATAAAAGATGTTAGGTAGCTTATAATTATGATGCAAAAAGAGAGAGACTCAATGTATCTTGTGTACTTTGAAACAAGATGCTAATTACAAAATTGAATGAATTCATCATGTGTTGACCAATGAAATTATAAATATTCTAAAGCCTATTCTACAATGTGCTTTTTGTTTTCTGTTTCTTACTTTTTGCTATTTTTTTACAACTTGTCTTTTTGCTTCTTATCCGGTTTTTTGTCGCTCGAGATAAATTAACGAACTTCGAAAAAAACAAGAAATACATAGCAAGAAATACAATTGTCAATAAAACGGTTGCAAAGGGGACAAAAGCAAACCTATACTAAGTTTAATGAATTTGCTCACTTTTGTAATTTTTCATCTCGTTTCAAATTTTAAGAAAGTCGATTCCCAAATGTAACATTATATATATTAGGTCTTCATATTACTTTTTGCATTCATCATTCTTCACTTCGCATTCTCTTTTCAACACTTAAATATATATTTATTAGACTTTACATGCAAAAATTTTTGGAGATTACAAGAAACGCGAATAGACCTAATAACAGCTGAATATAATTTAAGGAGGTTCTTGCATTGGATGAAACATAAGACAAATCTATAATATACATGTAATTTAAACAAAAGTTAATAATATCAATAATATCTAGAAAAAATTTCTTTGATTTTTTTTACCATTTTGATGATATTTAATTATAAATTTATAGAATTTTACATTACAAATTGATGATATAACCTTATCCTGTAGTTATTCTCTTTTAAATTGAAACGCTTGCGTTCGAAACAGCAATTTAAAAATAATTATAATTATAAAATAAACGCTTAAGTTTGTTCTCATAAAGTTTCATTTAAAATTGACCGTACAATTTACAAGAAATTTATATTTCTTCAATGAAAAAAGCTAGAATATATGTCAAATGGACGATACGTGTACGTCAAATGAGGAAACTTACAACTTTTATTTTGTCATTTTGAAAATATTTAATAACATAAATAAAATTAACAATAATTATGTATATAATGGCATAAGATATTGTTAGTAACCTTTTTATTCCATTATTTTAATTATTGTTTTACATATTATTATGATTAAACTTGTCTATTGACTAGGAAGTAGCGCGAGAATCTCCTTAAAGCAAATTAGTGACTTAATAAAAGCGTCTTTATAAAATTCAAGGCCAATCTCTTGATTGATCACAAATGTCGTCATCACTTTGAACGACTGCTCTAATAATTATATTATTTTTTTCTCCGGATCTTGGCTGTTAGCGCATATGGCTGACGCTAGGTAGGTAAAGTAGATTATTCCGCATCGCTCGCCCTTCCCCTCTCACGTGGTTCGCGTGTGGGGTAACAGTGGAACACGGAACTGGAACGGAGGGGCTGTCTGTCGAACACGGGACACGGGGAACAGCGAACCATTGTATTTTCACAGAGTCTGTACGTCGTCCGTGCTTGATATTTTTCGTATCGAAGGTAGAAGTCGGTGGTGTAGTGACGTGACTGATTCACCCCGGTCGTCACGCTCGCGTCGGCAACGTCGCCGCCGCCGCCGTGTCCCGGTCTCGCGACCGACGGGCCAGGTTGGCGTGAACGGAATCGCCACGGGTCGGGAGAGCGTAACCCACGTTCACGCCTGCGAGAAGAGGACGACGTCGCGACGGTGAGACGTGTGTGTTTTCGCTGACCCTATTTTCATCCTGGAGGCTCGCCGGACGCGACGTCGACTTGGAGATCGGATCGACATTCGCCGAACGGCTGTTTCTGGAAACCGGAACACCGCGTTCGAGCCATTCGTTGATCGAAAGAGGAAGAAGAGAGGGAGAGAAGGAGAGAAGAGATAGGAAGAGAGAGGGAGTGTGAGAATTTCTCGACGAAAATAAGGGAGGTGCTGCGGGAGAGCGACGGGCGGTGAAGTGATATTTCATTGAGGAAGAAAAACATGACGGATACGATGTCGTCATGCCTCGTCGTGTCGACCGATAGATCCCGAAAGGTCACGTCGGGATCCTCGTGACCGAGCTCTTAGAAACGTGCTCGCGTATTCGATACACGTTTGACGTGAAGCGAAGCGAAGATCTCGCTACATCAGATCCTAGCTCTATCGTACAGTGTCGGTTACAATATATCTCGAGATTAATAATTTTTCGATAATTCCCACCGACGGAATTACAACGGCTCGATTTACGGTACGTGAAAGGGACTCTTCCTCGAATTCGCTCGGATTTACCATCCATCTCGGCTATGGTTGTAGCTAGCAGCGGTGGTTGGGTACAAAATGCCAGTTCGCCCGCTGGGCAGAACAACTCCAATGTGAGTCAGAACAACAACACGCCGAACAACAACCATAACAATAACAATTATCGTAGAAATACAATATTAAAAAATCCAAGCATAAAGATGACCGCGAAAGGCGTGCTGATCTGCCGGGACAATTCCCATCCCTTCCTAGAGCGCACATTGACGTTGGAACAGCCGATGAAGATCGGCCGTTCGGTGGCCAGGGCGAGAGCTGCGACGAACAACGCGATCTTCGATTGCAAGGTGTTGTCCAGGAATCACGCTCTACTCTGGTACTCCTCTGGTAAGTTTTACCTGCAGGACACGTGCAGCAGTAATGGCACGTTTGTGAATAATCAGAGACTCAGCGCTTCCGGGCTGGAATCAACGCCCAAGGAGGTATGCTCCGGGGACATAGTGCAATTTGGCGTGGACGTTGTGGAGAATACGAAGAAGGTCACCCACGGGTGTATAGTCGCGACCTTGAAGCTATATCTGCCAGACGGAAAGGAGGCTAAAGCCAGTCTCAGCACTTCTGTCAGCTCACCCGCTGGGAACGTATCCCTGGAGGATCTTTACAAGCTCAATCAGATAATGCAGGAGGCATCGAGACGGGAGAAAGCCTTGTATTCTAAACTGGGCTACTTGCAACAGCTAGTGGAGAATACTCGGAAAGCCGCTAATCAATCGTGGAAGGCATTGATCACGGAGGATCGTCTATTGTCATGGGTGATGACTGTGGAGAATCAACTGACAGTGTATTCGAAGAATTATACTGAGGATAAGATCAGAAATGAGCTTGCGAAGCTTCAGGATGAAAAGGCGCAGTATCAGAATGCTGCCAAGGAGGCGTTGCAGAAGGTCTTGCAGGAGAAACTGGAGGTTACTCAGAGATTGGTACAGTTGGAAGGACGTTTGAACGAAACGGAGGAGGAGTGTCAGAGTTTGCATAACGTAGCCAAGTATACTCAAACGGAGCTTCAGGAGCTCAGCGCGAAATACGCGGAGGCGCAGAAGAAGCTCCAGGAGACCACCAACAAGCTCATGGAAAGCGAGGAGAAGGTGAAGGATGTGCTGCTCAGTGCGGAGCAAGAGAAACGGGATCTCTCGAAACGGCTCGAGGATCAGTCAAAAATCGAGAAGAATCTGCGGGCGAAGTTGCATGATTCGCGATTAGATTCCGTCAATATCTATAAGCAAATCACCGCTTTAAGAAATTACGCGCAGACTCTGCAAGATATGAATCTAAAGCTCGAGATCGGTGAGAATTTTGACTCGAAAGGCGAGGATCCCATAGAAGCCATAAACGCTATCCTTAACAAATTGAATTCCATTCATGTCGATAATATGGATGTGGACAGTGAAATTAATTTTTACTTCAACAAGAGCGAGCAAGATAATCAGTTTAATTCGTCAGATGTCGATCCGAAGCTGAAGTCCGATTTATCTTTTACCAAAGACCAGATGGACGATCTGCAAACAACCGACGATAGTCTCACGGAATATATTCTGCCACCGTCGTTATCCAGGCGAACTTTAGTCAATGGAAATCTGGGCAATTTGGACAACGGCGATACTAACGGAGACTCCGACACAAACTCGGAAGCGACCGATGACGCGAGTAGTGTTACAAATGATGATACAAGTGAGAAGAGCGTTATAGAGAATAAGAAGGAAGAGCTGGACACAGTTGGACAAGAGTCCATGCAGACATTTGTGCCCTGCAAGATGGAGGTGCGATTCGCAAACACTGAAAATGGTCAACAATCGGAAGTATATCACGAGCCAATAAAACAAATTGCCAAAGACGATGAAGTGAAAATTTCGATGGGAGTAGATGTCTCTATAGATACCGAGGATGCGTTAGACAGTTCTATCGTTGATCCTGTGATAGATAAGGTCGACAAAAAAGATCAACAACAGGATAATAATATCGTGCCAGAGTGTGAAGAACGCGCGGAAGGAGATTACGTTAAGACTTTAAAACCTATTACGAAGAACGATACCATACAGCAAGCCTTTCATTCCAGGGACTACATCCTGCAGACGTTGATCGGTTCTCTGGATTCGTTAAGAGGCGAAGATAGCCTGGAGGCGCGGCAGATAGTACAACGTGAATTGGAGGAGTTGAAGGATTGGCTGATTCGCGAGCCAAACGAGATCGTCATCGACAGGCTGAAAGAGCTGTATTACCGCGCGAAGAACGAGGCACAACGGATGCAGGAAGTCAACGAGGAACTGGTTATAGTGAAAGAGAAATACAACGCGTTCGTCGAGGAGAAAGCGGAGCTTTCGAAGAAATACATGTCCCTCAAATCGCAGTGCGGTGATTTGCTCAGTACGACTTATACTGTGCCAATACACTACGTGGCACCTATCGTGATCATGCTGGTGTGGATGCTGTTGGAGAAAATATTCTAATCACATCTCTCTCCCCTGCCATCAAACATTCTTTTCTGTACATATAACACGCGCTACGACAAATGTTTTAGTCTTTCCACTTCTCTTCATTCTTTTACAATATCGACTGTAATTGATTGTAAATTATGTTAAGCTTATCCGTTTCGTCGTTTGGAAACGACCATATCGAACACAATTTAATGTTTTTTATACAAACAATCGTTAAGAATTGTGTGTACATATATATATATATATTTGTTTAATTTCCCGAATCGAATCTCGGGGTTAAAGATAAGGAGTTTCTCGTTAAATAAAATGCGATGTTAAGCATAGAATGTGTCGCGTTAATACGCCTTATAAAAGGGAGGAGCAAGATCAAAGACGAGGAAAAAATTGTTTATTGAATGTATATGTATGTATATCTTGAACACAGAAGCTCGACTTACGCTCTCTGGAGAGTAAAAGTAATTGGAGAAAATGTAGGCACGATACCACGTAAAATGTTCAACATGCTGCCAAGCTGCTGAGTATCATATCTTATAATATGGCTCAATTTTATAATATATCACATATTTTTTTCCGTTGCATATTAATTTGTTTAAAAATGATATGTTTTTTCCATAGCGTATTCTAAAGATTGAAATATGTAGCCTTCACTAGAATTTTTTCGAGAATACTCTTTTTGAAAATAAAAAAACAACACACACGCACACATATTCTCGTTTTCAATTGTTCCATACTTTCTTCGTACATACATTTGTATATAAATAATTGTAGAAAGCGAATTTGCGCGCGAAACGATAACTCATTGTACTCATCTCATTCGAATCAAGTAACACGCTTCTTTTTTAAGTTCTTCTTGAGGGCGATTTGAAAAATTGAGAACGATCTTTGCAGGTGAGTGAGCGAGTGAGTGAGTAAGTGAGTGAGTGAGTGAGTGAGTGAGTGAGTGAGTGAGTGAGTGAGCGAGTGAGTGAATGAGTGTGTGTGTGTGAGAGAGAGAGAGAGAGAGAGAGAGAATTGATCGTCACGTTTATATATACATTAGCATGCGTATATTATATATATTGCGTTAATCTCGCGTCTTTTTTCTGATCATAAATCCATCATTGTCAAGCGAAAATTTGATCTTAGTCTTGCGGCGAATCTTGGGCCCTCCAACTTTGTTGCATAATAGTACTTTAATTTTCCTTCTTACGTATAATATTTGGGTAGCATGACAATAGACACACAAGAGCATATCTGTTTGAGCGACCTAAATGAACTAATAAGATACGTATGTATTTACTTCTCGAAAGTGAATTTCTCAGCACTTAGTAACCGTTCTATCGATCCTACCTTGGAATGGCCTTGATATCGTCTAAATAATGTCTTAAAGCGAGAAGATCCAATATAATCGTAGTTTTCTATATTAATTCTTTTGATACGAAACATAATGGGAAATTGACAGTATTTTCTTAATTCGTTAGTTTAGTTTAGAGAGTGCCATGTCTACTATATCGCATTAGATAACGGATCATTGTGTGTCGCGGCGAACTAGAGTGTACGTGACATTTTCCAAAAAAGTTAACGCCGCAAGTCGGTCGCTCGCTCATTTAAGCGAGCTCACTTTCTTGGCAGATCAAGCGTATATATCAAATTATCAAAGTACATATGATAAATAAAAAAAAATACTGTACATAATAATGTTGATATAATCTTACTACCGATGTAATAGTCATACGAAAAGGGGAAATAAAAACTAACTTAATTAATTAAAGAGGATTGTGGCAAGCTTCTTGTACTCTCAACACCCATTCCACATCCATCTTTCAGTTTGTAGAAATTAAAAAGTAAAATATAGTGATTTTAAATGTAAATCACTAGCTTATCACAAGTACGTCGTATTTAGCGTGACACAAGTTTCCTTCCTGGAAGCTAATAATATCGTTATACACCTTTAATCTATCATCTCTTTTTTTTTTATTCAGGGACGCGCATATTAGCCACGCTTAGCCAGTTCGTCGATCAATCAAGGGTACAACGATAATCTCACCGACGTGCGATCGCTATGTGCCACCTGTGGTGAAATGTGATGAAAAAATTGAAGGTAAAGTTGGAAAGCAGCGAAACATCAGGGACATCAACGGGGCATCAACAGGCGATCGGGATGGCGGGCGGATTGAATGCGACTGATAGTACCGATCCCGCTAATCGGATTTGTCGAGACTTTCTGAGAAATGTCTGTCACCGCGGAAAGCGTTGCAAGTACCTTCATGAACGTTCCGAGGACGATCCCGTAGAGGAATATACCTTTTGCCATGACTTCCAGAATGGCAAGTGTAGCTGGCCAGGCTGCAAGTTCCTGCATTGCACGGAGAGCGAGGAGAAGCGTTTCAGGGCAACCGGTGAACTGCCGCCTCACGTCCTCAATCGATCCAAGATCTGCAACAATGATAAATCGGATCCGTTTTGCAAGGATTTTCTGAAGGGCAGCTGCCAAAGGGTGAATTGCAAGTTCAGGCATATGAAAAAGGAAGAACCGCAGCATAATCTAATGTCGCCGTCGCTTCATAACGCGTCCAGGCCGCAACACAACTTCAACGGCACTAGCAACGGCGGTGGTGTCAGTGGCGATGGACGCAGATACGAAGAGGATAGAAAGTAAGCATCGTAATTGAGTCTATAGATTTTTTTTTCTCTTATGTAGAAACTTATAACATTGTAATAATTTTGTCTCTTTTCTCTTTGTTTCATGAATGGCAGCTTTCATTGGCAACTGCAGGATCATCATAACAATTTGATCGCTAACAACGGTGGTTACAACACGTCGCATCCAACCGATTACATCGGACCGCCGGAGCCGAAGAGGCGATTAGTATCGGGCGAAGCGGTCGTACACTTCGAAGCCTCTCCAATCGTAGGTCAGCAGCATGCGACTCAACCGACAGTCACGCCAAGTTATTATTATCCCGTGATACCGCGTAATGAAGCACGAGCCATTGTACTGGAGGATGAGAATGCACTGTTGAGAAAGAAAATAGAAGAGTTAAAGAAGCAGGTATATCAAAGAAAGAAAAAAGAAAGAAAAAGATAAATACATTTGAAATATCGATTTTGCTTTTAACTATGTATACGCTTTATCTTGCTCCAGGTTAGCGACTTGACAGCGACGAATGAGTTTCTGTTGGACCAAAATGCCCAGTTGAGGATGTCAGGCAAGCGAACCGCGAACGTAACGGCTGTAACAGTCCCGGCAGTCACGATTACGAATACGGTTCCGCCGTCGCAAGCTCCGACACCTCAACAAATGGTCAACGCAGCCGTGGCAGCGGGTACTCTCCGAACAGTCACCGCCAGTGTGGCTACCGTTCCTGTGAGCATCGCGACCGTAGCACCCGTCTCTATCGCGGCGGTTTCTATGGCACCAGTTTCGATACCACCACCGATCGTCACCATGGCTCAACAAACTATCTCGATGAGCGGCTCTGGGCCTCCTCAGGCAACTAATCAACAACCACCGAACACGCAACAACCCGCCAGTTTACCCTTGTCGATATCTGGTGCGACCGCGCCTCTCGTCTCTTACCCTATTATGACGCAAGAACTTAGGCCTGTCTTGCAATAAATGCGTCATGAGAATAGGAAAAACTTTTATTTCTGATAGAGGATATCTATGTACACATACGATATACTACCTACTCGGCTATGTAGGCGAATCAAGGATCATAATGTGCATCCATCTTCCTCTATGTGAAATTGTACTTCCCTTACAAGTACATTTGAAAGTACACACAGAAGATAGAAATCAGCGGCTGTGGGATGATGCAGTGTATCACCGTAGTAAATAGATACATTTGTATTGATGTAATATTTATTATTTTTCCAAATCTTTTTACATTCTATTAATTTGTGCAAAGATTGAATCAAAGAAAACAATTGTTTAATTTAAAACCATTATTTGATTATATCATTTTTCTTTCATCTCTTCGTGTGTATGTTTGAATATGTAAAATATAATTACTTTCTCTCTGTGAATAGCGCGATAAGAATATACGATAATATACAATTATGCAATAACAATCGTCGATCGACAGCTATATATATGTTCAAAGTGTGTATAATTGTAGAATAACAGGAATGACAATCTATAATTACGAGGTATAATTACGTCATGACATTATGTTCCTTTAATATGTTCTCTTTTCTTTTATTTACGTTATATATATCATGTGTAGTATCATATTAATCTCATCTCTGTGTAAAGCTAAATTGGAGAATAGTAACAGACAGAGCACCGACGAAAAAATTGTAAAATGAAGGAATATAATTAAGGGATATCTCTTAAATAATATGTTAACGTAAGTACAAAGAAGCTTGGAAGAAAGAATATAAATGTAATATATTTAAAAAAAAAAGATATCTAATATAGAGAAGAGGTTCATGCTTTATTGGTCCAGATTTGCAGAATCTTACTATTCCGTATGGGATATTGTACATAACATATTCCATTGCCCCTTTATTTACCAAGAGTAATTTTGTACTTCTACTTTAATTAAGAAAATTGGTTTTATATATATATATATTTCCATTAAATAATATTTTAATTAAGTACTTATGGAATTCTTTCCAGTTTCTATAATTTACTTAAACAAGCAGCTTTTTATTAGAATGATTAAGTAATTTTAAATTTACATTTATATCAATATGAATGTATAAAATACACATGATATTACAGGAAATTACAGTGTGTAAAAAAATGCGCTGTACACCAAATGAGTATGCATCTGATTTTAAATCATGTTGTTAATCATGACTCGACATTTGTATATATTTTGCGATAGTTAACATAAGAAATTGAGCACTATGTACTCGCGTATTTTATATATGCATACAAATGTATAATCTTTTACGTATAAATTTATGTTAAAAAGCACTTTATTAAAAAAGAAGAAAAGACGAACGTGATTTTTATCCTCAAATACTTGCGAACGCGAGATATCCATGTGACTAACAAAGTTGTTGCAAATTTCAGTTTTTCATTATCGATTAAATAAAAAAATTTTTTAAAGAATGCTATCTTAGAGAAAAGTCTAACAAAGTCTACAACAGTAGTATATATTACTCGGTTTTTATTTACATTTATCATTACATAACTATTTGCATCTAGTTTGATAAATGCATTGTTAATTATACAACTCATTTACAATCGCATTTTTATAGACGATGAAAAAGTACCTTGTAGCGCTAATTATCATCATAACAATTGTACTAGAGCTGTTTGATCGAGTGCTCACTATGTATCTCTTTTGGCAAATTCGATTGGAAGCGCACTCATATATAAAAATATTAAAGCCGTTGTATACTGATTTAATTTAAGTATAAAAGTGAAGAGTGCGAGTGTAGTGTAGCAGACAGCGCACTGGTCTGAAAAATCCCGGGTTTGATCTTCGATAGAACCGAAAAATTTTTATACATTTGTAGCTCCTCTCGGAAGGCAACGGCATACCATCGAGTAGTATACTTGAAATCTCCCTACTAAAAATTTGCCGTTCGAAATCAGCGTTTAAACTGTAAATCCCCCCATATATGTTGTATATAATCAATGTGCGCGTAAAGGTATATGAGAGGGAAGCGCCTGAGTGTATGGCACTTAAAGAAGAATAAAAGTGAAATGCAAATATTTCGAATTATAAAATACATATTTTATCTAATAGTACAATAAAATGTATTGATTAACTCAAAATTTAATCGATTTCTATATTATGTATGAACATATCTTTAAGTTATTTTGTGTACGACGGTTTTAACGTGCACCAGTGCGTACTGCGTGCATCCGATCGAATTCGCTATTTGTTTTATGTTTATTTTATTTTATCATATCAAGTTCTGGTTTATATACTCTACAATATGGATTTTTTATTGCATAAAATATACATACATAACACATATCATACGTTCCGTTCACGTATACATAATTCTTTACATATCCCTTTATCCCATCATTAGTTCTATTATGTTGCAATTCAAATTTTATTTTATACAAGAACAATTATTTGTAATAGAATATAATTGCAGCCTGTGCATCATAGTATACTTGCATAGAAATCTTTTATCTATAGAATAAAAAAAATTAAATTTATTACACAACATAATGGCTACATTCAACAGAGAAAGCAACTTAGCAATTGTAATAAAATTCTGCAACATGACTGGTTTATTTAGATCCATTAAAAGAGAAACTAAGGGCAAGATCAATCATATTAAAGAATTTTACAATAGTTGTAAAGTTGCTTTCTCTGCTGAATGATTCGTTCAACAAATGTAATTGCAATCTGTATAAATGTATACATTAAGATAGACGACTTAATTTTCGTCTTAATAATTAATTATGTTTTATGAAAATTTCAATTGTGCGAATGCTGCTGTATAAAAAAGTTAACAAAAATCATACTTGGTTTTATCACATGACTACGATTTACAGAGAATGTTTGTTTTTGAACTAAATAATTTTGATAGAAAATTTCATGTTGCAGTAGATAGAGATTTCGAACTTCTATTCTTTAACCAATACGCGCCAGCTAACAGTACAGTACAACAAAACCCGACTAAAAGACGCAATTTCCAATGATGCTTGGAGGATCGTAATACATTAATTACTTTCACGGTCTGTTCCCTTGTATCTCTTGCACTGCCCGAATTCTCAATTACAAAATTTGCCATCTCTGCTTTTTTTTCCAAGGACATTTGCGCAGCTATTCTTAATTTCGCTTTAGCTTCTGTAAATCCAGTGCGTTCCATTAATCGTTGTAGCTGAAGGTCTTCTTCACTAAAAGCCATAAGTCATAAAGGATCAATTTGTAAATACTTAAAAAATCACAAAATTCTTTTCATATATTCTTTCAACTTAGAAGATATTATTTTAGCTAAAACACTGATAATACTTTTAAGGCCATCAATTGTGGACAATTCTTTAAAAATAAAACTGGAGCAAATTGGTTAGATTGTATTTAAAATCGGTTAGAATAAAAAATTAAAAACACAGGGTGATTTATAACTTTAAAAAAAAATTAACTGATATCGAAAGAAAAGAAAATTTAAAGACGGAGCATGACCTTTGCACAGAGCATAAGAAAATCAATCAATTTTTTATTTGATGAAAAGGAAAGAAATTAAGAATTTCGATTAGTTATTCTTATGCATTATGCACTCTGTGTTCCTTAATAGGGTTTTTTTTTTATTTTACAAGTTAGCTGCCTTTCTTTATTAATTTCAAGTAATTAAATCAGAGTGTTATACGAATTTTTGTCACATTCTTTAAGAGTATCTCATTGTATCAATTAAAATCCATACGTACCATGTTACAACTATAATTTTGTACAAGTAGTTCAACATGTGTCCTGTCTCAAAAAGCAACGGTAGATCCATAACTATAAACGGATGACCTTGTAAAAAGTATTTAATAGTCTGCCAGTATATTTCTTTGTATATATCAGGATGCGTTATAGCATTGAGTTTTTTTCTCTTTTCAACATCGTTAAATATTAAATCTCCAAGTTTCATTCTATCCAAATGTTCAGTATCCAAAAATACATCTGGACCAAATTCCTCTTGTATTTTATGCCATGCTGGTTTTCCTGGCTCAACAACTGGAAACATAAACACCATTTTTTGACATTGCACAACAAATATTTGATGTTGTAATTGATTTATCAGTAAATACTTTAAATTCTTGGCAAATTTTATCTTACAGCTTATTAATATTTCAATTATACAATTACTGTACAGTCAAACTTGACATTTGCTTGCCATTATGCAACTACAATTTACAGTGTTAAATAGATTTCATGTTGATAAATAAAAATATGTATGTAATAACATTTAGAAATAAATACGACTATCTTGTATAATATATATATTTATATATTTATATATCTGTCGATGGCGGACAGGGTAAAGTACAATACATTCTAACCTTTCCGAGCAATTACATCGGCATCTATGACAGGGATGCCATGCTCCCGAAAAACAGCAGCAACTGTGCTTTTTCCAGTGGCAATGCCACCAGTCAATCCAACTAAATACATTTCAAAAAATATAATTTTTATACGATAAATATGAATGAATCAGCTGCACTTAACAACTCGATTAGTGATGTCAGCATTATTTCACATCGAATTAAATTACCCGCACTACTCCTCTATTCTTGCATTACTGAAACATTTATAGATTATTGAATATAAAATATGAAATTATTTAAATCTATCCTGCGAAAGAGAAAAATATCGATAGAAAAAAGAATTTAATCCTAAGCCTTTTCCATCTCCCACTCTGGAGTAAGCCGTTTTTCTTTTATTATATTTTTTTTACTCTCTATCACAACAAAGTACAGAAGAGTGTAGCATGGTGTCGATGAGAACGCGCTTGAAGTAACGTCAGAACTTGAAGTAACTTTAAAACTGCGCTTAATAATACTGGGCGTGTGTTTTAGGTTTGCCTCAAATTCATTGATCATCACAACTTACAACCACAACAATCGAATTTTTTACTTTATATATCGTCCCTTCAAATGATATAGTACGATGAAATGCTGGTTATGTATATTCTCTCTCGTAACATGCCTTGTATGGTATGGTAAGTTTTTATAAATTTCTACGAAGTGAAGTCAAGTATTATACTGTATGTGCAAGCATAAACTGAAATTAACTTACGATATTTTTCCACTTAATTAAGTTTAAAAACTTAATATCTCGTCGTGTTATATTTACATTTTGTTTATTCCTAAGTTATACTTTTATATTTTAATTCGAAGTGAGCCCAAGTTGGAGTAAATTTGAAAGATTTCATGTATGTTTTACTGAATTCATTAAAAATTTGAGTAATTATTTTATACAGTAAAATTTATGTGTACATATGTTTATTAATAAATAATAGATTATACAGATGAAACAGTATAATTGCATATATTAATGCTAATAAAATATTATCTAATAGTTGCAGGTCAGAGGGGCTGTCAAATTCCACTAATTATCAGGGGATCTTGGTTTTCATGGGAATCCAAGAGTACCGTAACAGAAATAAATGCTAACAGTATGACTGGACGAGGCATATGTGTAAACATGTTGGAAGAATATCATGTTAATTATACATTCGTGTTTCGAGATTTGCATAAAAGCTGTTATCACTGTGTAAAACTGCTTGTCAGAACATTAAATGTTTTGGAAAAGTTGGAAGGCAAGTGACGAATGGATCTGTTAATTTAAAAAAATTACAGATATAGCAAAAAGTAATGAAGCAAAAAGTATTCATGCAAAGAAGATATCTTTTAAAGAGACTTCATTTTTAATAAGTAAATATTAATTAGCAATTTATTAACGAAGAATAAAATAGATTGTATTATATTTGTTAAAATTATTTTATTTAAAACGAGATATGTATTAAAATATATTATCTTAAAAATGAGCGAAAATAAAAAATTGTATTATTTGATGTACAAAAAGTATTCGTACAATTGAGAAATTTAACTTCAGGAATATATCAAATTTTTTTGTTTATATGAGAACAGTATACTTATTATATAAAATTGCTAATTAAAGTTTATTTTTCACAGTAAGGCTTCTTTTATCTACATTGTTTTGCACATCTACTTTTTTTTATTACATAATTCATCTACTTATCACAGTCTTTGGCACTTATTGCATTGACATTGTTTATATCATTAGTACATTGTTACTCCAGTTAAAAAAATTATATAGCAATATATAAATATATAATCCACGAGTATGTTATTCAATTATAATATCTTGTTGCAGTGACTTGTGTGAATTTGCCCTTTGGAGTAGAACCCACTGTGGGTAACGTCTGTACAGGTTTAAATGCGAATCAATACTTGATAACATTATTCTCTGAGAATTACGTGCCTGTGAATTGCAGATCTTCTCTGGAAGGAGTTTGGCAGTTTGCTTATCAAGTAAGATAATCGATAATTATAGAATTATTTATGCCTTTATTGTATAACAAAAATGCTTATTTATATATTATCATTATTATTTTAGAATCGCTTTAGATTTACGGGAGAATGCAATCATCCAGACGCACAAATCAGATCTTGTCAGACAGCGGGATCCCAGTTTCTTATAACCAATCAAAAATTTAATATCACTTACAAACACTGTCCTGGAATGGAAAATACCAACGACGGATGTAAATAGACTCTTTTTTTCCTTTTGATAAATGCTTCTAAACTTTTGAAGTATGTCTTTATATACATTTGGATATTACAATATACAAATGCCGTTTTTTTTTTCAGTGGTAGAATACAGTTGCTTGGGCGATTGGTTCGTCGATAAGAATCATTTCTTCGCTGTAGCAAATACCAAGGAATCACGGAAGGATGAAAAGTATAGATGCTTCTTAAAGAATCGTGATGACGATTTGTACATCGGTGTTTCGATAACCGCTGAATGTAATACTCTCAATACTGTCGAAAAAAGTCCTGAACGTTTGCGGATCACGCCAGTTAAGGCTGAAGTAGTTGAACCCGGTTGTCGATTACCTGAGGATATGTCCGGAGATTGGATAAACACTGCCAATATCGACGCAGATATTTTTATTAATGAAACGCACATTATTGAAACTTGGTATCCTGATGTGGCGCGTTTTCGACGAACAGTTTACGTTTGTCGTGAACAAAGAGATTCAAGAGTAATGATGGCGAGATTAACCGTTGATGGATGGTATGTTTACAAGATTATTTGTAAGAAAAATCTTTTTTATTGACATAAAATTCAGCGAATTTATTAAAATTTTTTTACATATATTATAAAGATACATATTTAGATGTTAATTGAGATACATTTACAGCCAAAAAGATTATGTTTGTTTCGATCTCGTGCGGCGACATCATAATATTATCCGATACAGACGTGGAATTGCTGTGATAAAAGATGATTTCCATACGGTGTGTTCTTGGGTGCAATTTCCTAACAAGGAAGCGTGGAAATACGATCTATTTTTAGGTATAATCATAAAGTTAACGTTTGACCGATATTCATAGTTGGTTCTTAATTGCAAGATCTTAAGTATAGCCATAGAATGACATAAATCAATTACAAAGCCGTATTAGCATTTTAAGACATTATTTAGGATTTTGAAATAAGAACGTATTATGGTCAGTATTCTTAATCAGTTCTTATACTATACTTAAAATCTTAAGTATAGTCTCAATTACAATCTTAAGATGTCAATCACAGAGCCATATTAATATCTTAAGATATTATTTGAAATAATTTTGAAATGAGAACGGACTGTGAATCTCGATCTATGAATACGAGTTGTATTATAGAGTAATCAATCACATTGTATTAATTTTAATTTCTTCTTAATTTTATTAGCAAAAAATCCCGTTCCTGTACGCTGTCCGATAGCTGGTAAATTTATGTTCCATCAAAAAGGAGATGTTCTATTTGAGACTAGAATTATAGGAGGCGTCACTAAATCTCCGCGACCAAATATTTATTGCAAACAGAATATATCCGATTTTTCGGTTTGCGATAACGATCAAAAGGAGATCGCCATTGATGAAACGTACTGCTTGTCTGTGGATCACTTAGGAAAACCGGTTGATATTTATAGTGAGTTTTATTGATATTTTGTATGTCCACCTATCTTATATAGCTGTACAATATTATTATTTTTACAGGTGATCCTGATTATACGATGATATGTATTGGATTTTGGAAAGAAAACTTAAAATCATATTTAATAACATTTAGCGAATTGGATCCTTACAGCAAATATCGTTGTTGGGTATATCAGAGGGCTGATTTGAATAGAGTGCTTATGTCTCAGGCCATCGGTCCATTTTGCGATCTCAAACAAGATGTAACAAGTCAAAATTTTACAGAAGGCGCATCAGTCGCGCTGGAGTTACAAGTGAGAATAAATGCCATTTCAAATAAGATGTAAATTCTAAGTGAAACTATACTCATTCATGTATGATTCTTTAACAGGAATACGAGCGAGAACGTGATCGGTGTCCGATGTACTTTGATGACGGAAGCAATCCCTGGGAGGGAACGGAGGACACGATAAGGATCTTCCATTTTGGTAGTGGCGGCAATACAAACAACTGCTTTTCGTTCTTGCTTGTCATATCATTAATAGCAGTACTATGCTTTAACATGTAAATAATTCTTTACACAGGAAAGAACGAAATCGTTTATTAATTCTTTCGATGCCGCGATAAAAATTTCATATCAGAAATATCACATGTATGTGCTCGTAAACTATTCTCACGATAATTTGCATCGCGCCAGCATTCCGTCCATATTGTAATTATGTAGTTACACGTGCCTTAAATTTTATTCATATTCTAATTTTATATAAGTAGATAATACGTAATATGAGATATATTAATATATCGAAAGTTCGTCTACGAGAATTACAAAGAATGGCTACATTCTGTTTTACACATTTATTGCGTCCATTTTATTATATTTGTATGTATAAAAATCGAACCATTTATAGAGACAATTTAATTCCAGAATATTATTCTAAATATTTTTTGATATTATTTTTATCTTAAATGTTTTTACTGCCTGATAGAACAATATATTTTCAAATTAAGTATAGTAACTAATAATAATAAATATTTTATTATTTTAATTATGTTTAGAAATAGAATATTAAATGTATCTCTTATTAAATGTATATCAAGGAGCCTATTTTAACTCTTGACTATTGTAAAATGATATCTTTAGTCATTGAAAAGTTATAGAGGATTCTAAGGATATTTTATACGATTTATAAAATAAATACAATTTCTTGTAATATTTAATAACTTTTATTATTTAATTTATCATATGATATTTACAAAAAAGAGAATTCATTTAATCTTTAAATAATTGCATCAAAGTTATACAAATGTATACCAAATTTCTCTCTTCATAGTTTCTTAAAACTTAAAAATTTATTGTTAGAATAATTCACATTTAAGTTAATTTTTTCATAGCAGAAAAAATATATAAAAAGAATAAAAATTATTTGAAGATATTTAAAGATTAAAATGTTATGATTATATATGTGTTTATATTTTTAACTAAAACTAAAACTATTGTTTATATTATGTATACAATACATTAGAATATAAATAAATTTCTTAAATAACATTGCAGTTTATTTCGTCCAGCTCACTTTAGGTATGTCGAAGTGTTCAGTTAAGCTATCCAGGTGTCGATTAAATTCTTCCACTCGTTGTTTATGTGTCTTGGAAGCTTTCTGCTTAATCCTTTCAGTTTGCTGCAATTTATTGCAAAAAAACGAATTTTATTAGTGTCAAGCTTTTTTTTTATTTGATGTCATCATATAGATGTGTTTAAATAGACTACATGTGCTTACCATTTTCTCTTGCATTTTTTGAAAAGCCAGCTCTGCTTTCGTCCGCTTCACTTCTACTGTTTGAGGTTTTTCCTCCTCAATGATTTTTGACACTTCCACTAGCTTCTTCTTTTTTCCGTCCTTATCCTTTTTCCTATAAAACAAAAATGATACACATAATTTGATTAATTTATTACAATAGAAAGAAAAAAACAGCAGTTATTTATTAAAAAAAATTACGCGACACAAACACAAAAGTGAACAATCCACGATAAACTTAACCTCATTCGACCAAGAACATTAAATGAATGAAGTACTTACTTTTTGCTCATTATTTGTTCGTTTTTCAATTTTAGGGTACCTTTCGCAACGTGTGCGTACGGATCGTCTTCGTTGTTCGTTGCAGGCATTATTAATTAATTGTTATTAATCGTATAGATCAATTAACAGCAAAGTCACATACAACTCACAAATGCCTACAAAGAACTGTGAAACGTGGAACGTGGAACGTGGAACTGTGATGAAAAGGACCATGAGAACAATTAAATTTCAAGATTGCCAACTGCAAAACAGAATCTAGTATCTGTGAAGATGATGTATTGTAATATATTGTATATTTGTTATGTCGCATAATCATTTTTATTCAAAATATAACTTAATTATTAATTTAAAGTATCATGTTTTACACAAATAAAGTATAATTTGCAGAAAATTAGGATGTTTTTAATTTTGAGGATGGCAATTCTGAAATGGTCAATCGCTTGATCAAGTTTTAGGGAGTTTGAGAATAAATTCCACATTACAAGTTGGCTAGCTTGTTTACAAAAATGTTTACTTAACTTGCAAAATAATTGTGTAAGTATATTCGCAGTTGAAAATTTAAAGTATTTAGAGACTTGTTCTTGCATTTGAATTTAATAATTGTTTCCCTTCTTGTTTACAAATATCATTTATGAATTTTTATATATTATAACATTTTTTTTTTAATGTTCATATATGATTACGATAATTATACAGAATAAGTGCTGCAGCTTAAAAATTAATAAAATTAGGCTTATTCGATGCATTTTTATATGAAACGAAAAAATCTGGCAGAAAAAAGTATCGCTTTGCCTCCCGAGATATTAAGCGTTAAAATTGACAACTATTGAGGTTAGAAAATCTATTGCAGGCAAAATGAGGTTACGCCGCCCCGAACCAATAAATTCTATACACTCCACTATCTACATGACAGACTCTTTTTTTAACTTCGACACAACAGTACATTTATAGAAGTGCACCCCTTTGCAGGAGGAGGGAGGGTGAGAGTCGCTTCGCGTGAAAAGTTGAAACCCATGTAGAACAGTACAATTATAGACTTCATTTTGCCTCTGTGACAATTTTCCTCAATAGTCGTCAACTTTTATGCTGATTCTACAATGAGTCTGTAGTCGGAAGTCTTAGGATTGTTAAAAGGAACAAGGAACAGAGAATAGAATTTCAACTTATCAGAAATGTATTGTGGAATACACAGTTTCTGATGGGTTGAAATTCTTATTCTCTATTCTCTATTCCCTGTTTCTTTTATTGTGCAGAGCCCCTTAGTCTTAATCGATGAAATTGACTAATCAATGTCGATTGTACAAGTTGGCTATTAGTCATCTTCACTAATAAGATGTAGGACTATCAACTACCAACTCATTATTGATGTAGAATCAGCATAACGTTTAATATCTCGGTTCACGGGGTAGAGCGACTTTTTTTTTACGAGATTCTTTCATGTGCAAAAATACGTCGAATAAGCCTAATTTTATTGATTTTTAAGCTGCGACACTTATTCTGTATAATTACCATAATTGTATTTATATAATATATATTTTTGTATATGTTGATATAATGTGTATTCTTGTAAATTTTGTATTTATCATGGTTTTTGGAAATGTACTGGAATAATTTTGCTTCCATTTCAGCTCCCACTAAGAAAATGTGGCCCTTGATAGTGAGATCTATGGGTAGATTCGGTAAATACATTACACTTCCTATTGTGGGTATTATTGGATTTATTGGATATAATGTAGAGGGATGGATATCTGACCGTTATACACCAGCGGCAAAACCTATCACACAGCAACGGCAAGAAAGGCTATTAGAAAATATAGATGCCTCAACTATCAAAAAGAAACACAATCCTTTAGAAGTTAATCTTTCGCCGTCGTTGTCTAATTAGGTGTGCATTTTATTATAATTTCGATATGGAAAATAATTACAGAAAGTCTGAATAAAATGTTAGTTAATATTATAAAAGTTTATTAAGTTTAACAATATAAATATAGATGTTTATCTTTTTTTATATAGTTATCAAAATATAATGAGTCTTTACTTTTTTTTTGACACTAATGGAACATTATAGCATTTTTCATTAGCAGAATTCGGTACACATTAAAGCCGTTGTACAAATGGATTGAGGATTTTATGGTTTAATTCGTTTCTATATTTTTATTAAACATACATCTTTGTGTTGATTTGTGCACAATGGCTTTATAATGCACTAAGTGCATACTAGTTCTGTCAATAAAAAACATCATTTTATATATAGATTTTTGCAGTAAATATGAAGGGAAGTTCTAATTCTAGTAAATTCAAAATTCTAGTAAAGGAATAAAGCTCAAAAACTGATACATGTACATATACATATAGATATATATAGTCTAGTTACGACTAAACTTTTACATGGCTAGAAATAATCGTTATTGTTACCCCAAAAATATAACATTGTCCATTATCCATTTGTTACCGAAAAAAGTAACTTGTAACAGTAATGATGTTACAAATAACGCATTATTTACCAATCCTGATTGCAATTATGGATTAACGCGGTAAAAGATTAATTATTATTTAATATTTGTTTAATTTTTCAAAATTTATAGCAGAGAAATGGAAATTAATTTTCTACTCCAAATTTGTACAAGACAACATGATTGTATGTATTGCCTGGTCGCAGCACGCTGTTTGGAAAGTTTTTATGGTTTACAGCATCAGGATAATTTTGCGTTTCCAAGCAAAAAGCGGCGTGTCTTAAGTACTTTGCTCCGTCTTTGCCCACGATGCCATTTTCAGGTACAGAATTGGTCGTGTAAAGCTGAACGCCCGGTTGATTCGAATATACTTCCAACCGGCGTCCTGAAGATGGATGCACTACTTTGGCTACGAAATTGACTTTCCCATCATTGAATGATTTCGGCAAGCAGAAATTATTGTCATAACCGCCGTTCGGTACTTTATCGATGACATCACCGAACTTTGTTGGGTTCGTTAGATTCATTATGCTGTTTGCAACTGATCGAATCTCACCAGTCGGAATGCTTTCGGAATCCGTGACAGTCCAGTGATCGGCATTCATAGTGATCACATGTTTATATAGTTCTGATGCATTTGTGGCCTGAAAAACAAAATGAATAATAATCCACAAGACTTTCGACGCGATCGATCAATTAGTTGTCTAGTAATGACATTATTGTATCTGTGATATAACAATTACAAATGGAATTAAATTAAATCTATCACTATTTTCTTATAAGATGAGCACTATTGATTCGCTCACAACCCGCTCATGACTTCTGATTTATTAACGACCCATTGTAGAAATATGTAATATTTCTCCCATAATTCTCCGATAAAACGACTGCGTTCATTAGAACTGTTCTTTCTAACTTGTTCTTTTTTTAATTTATTTCTTTCGTTCAATATGCATTATAATATGCATTAGAAATTGTCTTGTAATTTCTTTGTCTTTTTCGAAAATATAAATACTTTCTGCGTCAAATCAGAAAGAAATATACTACATACATGTCCAGCGAGATTGAAGTAGCTGTGATTCGTTAAATTAATCGGCGTCGCCTTTTTGGAATGGGCTTTCATCTCTATGCGCAACTCTCCATCGTTCGTCAGTTGGAAGCTCGCTATCGCTGTGACTGATCCTGGATAACCTTCATCACCGTCCGGACTGTCCAAAGTCATTACCACACAATCGTTCTGAATTGTTGCATCCCATATCTTAGAACTCCAACCATGAGTACCACCGTGGAGGCTGTTCTCACCATTATTTTTGGATATGTTATAACGTTGGCCATCCACAACAAAAGTTGCTTTGCCGATGCGATTTGCGACTCGTCCAATTGTGGCACCAAAGTATGGATTATTCGATGAAAGGTATCCTGAAATATTATTTTTCTCATTCGAAATGATCTTGTTCTTCACAACTTTAATTTACATCTTTATGAATTTTTGTATATAAAACTATTTTTATGTTAAGCATATTAACTATTATAAAACTGCGGAAATATATTTCACGCTTTAAAATATTATTGATATTTTAAATTAATGTATTTTTATTATCTATTAGTAATATTGCTCATAATTTAAAAAAAACCCCCAAAAAAAGGGGCTACGAGCCGAAATTATATAAAATAAAATAAACCGTCGCAATATAGAAGTTGAACGAAAATAAAAGAAACAAATATATTGTTAAGTAAAAATTTAATCTAATATGCTAGCAGCAAACAAATGATCACACTCGGATCATTTTCAATGTTAAATATACATATTTATTATAATCGGTAAAAACAAAACATAATAAATTTTCTATTTTGCTCTCTAAAATGATGCTGGTAACATGAAAAAAGAATATCATAATGTTCACAATTATAATGTATATCGGAAAAAAACATACGCATAATAATAGCTACTTGCAGTCAATCATTGAAATGCTATGTCAATAGTAGCAAAATGATAAGCTTAAATGTCCTTAGATTTGAGGTAAGGACGCATGAAATGAATCCGGTCTTTAAATGTAAAAATCCAAAGTTTCTTAAGTCAAAAAATAACCTGTGTTTCAAGTACAGTCAGTTGAAAATAGAAACAATACATGAAAATAGAGAAAAGAAATAAAACGATGTCTCCTCGATGAGACATAATGTATTTTTTACATTGTATAACTATTTTCATTTATTATATTCTATAATTATAGTCCCTAAAATTATTATATTAATTCTGTTACCAGTAAATATATTTTGTTATAATTTTATTTTAATTTTTATATCTTTAAGAACAGGCCAAGCAATGATAAAATCTATGTAATAGAGCGAGTATCTTATTAAATATTTATTCATATAAGCAAATAAAAATTATAAGAATACCTTCGATATTATCAAAGCCGAGGACGACGTCCGTTAGGTTTCCTTCTCTATCTGGCGTTCTAATAGCGGTTACCACCGCACCATACGTTATGACATCGACTTCTTGACAAGCTTTATTTCTCAACGTAAATTTCTTGATTTCCTGACCATTTACAGAACCCCACGTTGTAGTTGTAATGGATTCTTGCGCGATCGCAGCCATGCTCGTCCTAAGTAAAAACAATAGATTGGAGTTCAAACTTCAAACCTCAATTGGAGCAACAAATCTCTATGAAACTTTCAATACAAATATTAACGATCACAAATGTTTCTTGTTCTTTCACAGATGTTTTTTTAAAAATCGATAATTTCGACCTATATTCACCGATTTGTCTTCGATTTACAGATGTAAAAAGTGAAGAAGTGACTTGAAACTGCGCGCTAAAAATACTTAAAAATAGATTCCATCGTCGGCACCTCACACTATTATCGCGAAGATAAGTTCTAATGTTAATGTTTATTGGCTCAATGCTTATTGGTGGCAGCAAAATACATACATGTTATATAGGTTCGTATATCGTACAAATGTCAGTAAATTGATAATGTTGCACGATGCAATTCTTATCTCAAGAAAATAAGTAGATTGCGCACATAAACTTATTATGTAATAAGAAACGCGATAATACTAATATTCAATATATTGCAAAAAAATTATTTAGTACAACGAAAAATTAAAAAAAATATAATTTACCTTTGATCTATTTTTGTATTTAATTATAATTTATCTTTAATTTATCTATATTTAATATCATATTTTCCTGAGCTTGATTAAAAAGTTTGTAAAAAGTCCTACAATTGATAATTCCGAATTATCGTTAAATTAAAAGAAACAAAAATATAATTTGGCCTATTGATAAGAAATTCTATATTTATTGTCAATAAAGCATCAATGTAATATAATACATGAGGATAGAATAATAATAATGAATATTAATGCAAATTATCTTCAGAAATAAGTTTTAGTATAGTATAAAGTATAGTTATTTATAAAAAGCCTACCTTAAAATTGTACTTTCTATATAGATCTTTTACTCTTTTTTCTCATACTTTTTAAATTTTATTCACAAAACATTTTTTATCGCGATGAGACTAAAATCCTCTTTGTTGTGCAAAAGATACAAAAATAAAATCAATAAGTGTATGTTTCTTACCTGAGCCAGAAAGAGAAGACCAGAAATACAAACAGGCGCAACATTGTTAACTAAAAATTTTAATAACTGTGTATTAAGTGCAAGGATGTGTTCTGCAATTGCAACACGATACGTCTCGCAAGATGTTTTTCTCGATTTTTTATTTGTACTGTTTATTTATACACTAAAAAAAATTACATCTTTGTTTTCACAAGTGTGCCAAGTATTGCATGAGTGACCAAGCATGACAGTTTTCTATCAATATTTATACAAGGTTATTTATTAAAAAGGTTTCTTCTTGGAAGAGATAACAAGCTGCATGAGTAGAGGGAAAAATATTATAAAAGATAAAGAATCAATAAGAAAATTTCATAACATCATAAATTCGCAGATTCTTAATATTAAAATAACGATCAATTTCAGTACGGTCGAATTTCTTTTTTTATCTCAATCCAATCATTCTATTTTTCATGCTGAAAGGAGTTGAAAAAAATTAGAATTAACTTTTATTCTAATTTTCTTTGTTTTATGTTTAATTATAAAATTTTAATCAATTGATATAAAATTCAATTTTCAAAATGCAGATAATATTGCAGATAATATGAAGTACTTAATGAAAGATCATTTTTTTCCATTAAATGTACTTTTGCAGAAGTATTATAAATTATTCTTGTATTATTACAAAATTACAAGAAAATTATTTTCATCGAGGAATTGTGTTTTTGTAGCACAAGGCTTTCGAATCTCAATATCATATCATAGATCTTTAGATACTTTGGTAATATTGTTTGCATTGCAGTTTGAGAAGTTATAAATTCGACAAGTGATACTTTTTACATTCCTAAGATATACTGCCATATTTTTATTTTTGCAAATGTATTAATCCTAATTAATTTCCTTGGTTTTTTGATTCAATCGCATTTATCAAAGCTGCTGTGACAAGCATTTCTTCTTGAATATTTTTGAATTGCTGATTAATATCTTGAGTAACTATTTGAATTTCTTGCAGATGCTGCAACAGATTCAAAACATCTTTAACACAGGATGCTAATATACTTTCTAGTCTATTCAAAAATAACACTGACCATCTTTATGCCTTTGTAAAGTATCATTTCTTGTTCCTGTGTAAATGGTTCACTGTAGGATTGCATAGACGACGAAAACGATGAGCTAGCCATGGCATGAAGATTTGCTTTAATTAATTAATCTAAAAAAACAAATAAACAAACAAACCTACAATCTAACCTACAGTCATATTCAACATTCATGAAGTACCTACTTCTTGTTTCGGGTTGGAGGAAATAATTAATGCATCCTATCGCTTCTTGCGATATATTTGGATACTTTGACATAGAACCTATTATTTTTGAATTCTTTCTTTAGCTCATCTAGTTATTATATTTCTTATCATATTATTTTGGGTAATTACTTAGAATAATTACGCCCCCCCCCCACCTCAAATCATAATAAAAATACTCTTATTCGTGTTTTCATTCAAAACAAAAGAATCTGGCAAAAAAAACGCGGCGGTTAGCCTCATGAATCGAGTTAGTAAGCGTTAAAGTTGGAGACTTTAGAGGTTAAGATATCTGTCATCCCGACTCAATATAACGCTATGTATACGTTCTGTATTAATTACACAAATTCATTGTTTTAAAAGCACATTTACTGCTTCAAAAATACAAATTCACTTCTTTAAAAACACAAATTGACTACTTTCATTACTTTAAAAACACAAATTCTCTGCTTCACAAACACTAATTCACTGTTAATGCAAAGAATTTGTGTACTTAAACCAATGAATTTATATTTTTAAAGCGGTGAATTTGTGTTTTTAAAGCAGTGAATGTGTTTTTAAAAAAGCGAATTTGTGTAATTAAAGCAAAACGTATACATAATATTGTATCGAGTCGGAATGACAGATATCTTAACCTCTAAAGTTTTTGAACCTTTAGCTTAATAACTCTATTCATGAGATCAACCACCGCGTTTTTTTGCCAGATTCTTCCGTTTTGAGTGAAAACACGTCGAATAAATGTATATAATTTTATAATTTTTATTAAGATTTGAAGTGAGGGAGGGGATATTTTAAATAATTACCTTATTTTATCAGTCCTTTTAGTAAATTTGTATCTTCTTCTTCTTCGGTGATTAACGGCCCTGATTACTGGGCCTCTATTCTGTAAAAGGAACAGAGAACAGAGAATAAGAATTTCAACCTATCAAAAATCATGTATTGTGGAATACACAGTTTCTGATAGGTTGAAATTCTTATTCTCTGTTCTTTGTTTCCTGTTCCTTTTATTGTGCGGAGCTCTTAAGAGTGAAATTACCGCGTCATAGAAGCAACCAATCAGCGTTTCTTCTTGCGTTATTCCGAATAGTGCTAATTGGTTGTTTCAATAACGCATTCTCTATTTCGCAGCTCTTTTCCACACCGTGTGATTTCACCCTAACAGTCTTTACACTCTTACCCATAGTTGTCGATATCATTGCGCAGATATTTTATTGGGTCATCTAAAAAGTATCCGCGGTTTTTTGTCACTAGATGTGTGTTGATGGTCGTATATCTAGTGACAAAGTACCGCGGATACTTTTTAGATGACCCAATATATGGTGAAAAAGCTGCGCCTCGACATCGACTGTTGGTAGGCATGTAAAACAGTCAGGTACATTTTCATAAGCTGTTCCAACCGGCCGTTTCAGCGACAAAAAAGATCACGTGATCAAATTGACGAATATCAAGTGTCAATTTTGATCACATGATCGTACACAACCCAAGCCGAGCCGAGTCACTGCAGACCGAGCTGCGCACGGCCGAGAAGAGGGGTGCGACAGGAAGAGAGGAGAAAGGGGGGAGTCTAATACCCATATTCATAGGCCTTGTACTTAAGGCTTTCTTAAATTTATCTTTAGATGCTCAACAGCTAATGAAATAATTCATACGTAGAGTACTGAAGATAAATTTAAGGAAGCCTTAAATATAAGGCCTTACTATGAATACGGATATAAGGGCTGGTTGACTCATTTTACGCCCCCAATGCGGCCCGGACCTTACTTAAGGAACACCCTGTATATATGTAGTTTTAATTTTATTAATCAGTTTTCCGTTTGGCTTTACTGAAAGAGGTAAAGATACGAAACTAAGAAAAATAATTCTAATTGAGCTGACATTCATCGTAACATTTATTTGATTTATTGTATTATATATATCAGTTCTTCTAGGTCGCAATACATTGCTTAATATGTAATACATACAATCCTTTATAAGTTTCGTTTTTTTCTCTCTTTGCTTGTCTTTAAATAAAACTACTAAAAATAGATTTGATAAAATCGACCGATTAAATCTCTTTTTAAAAATATCTTTTATTTTATTTATCAAGCGCAAACTGATGAGATCAGAGATACATTGTGTATATTTGATAAGAGTACGTTGCCTTCTAAAAATTATTAAGAAACTCGCAGTATAATAATAATAGATGAACAGAAAACGTTACTCGTTTTCTAATTGTTAACGCTTATTCGCTATATAAACGTTTTGTTTTACTAATGCAGCGACGTGTATTAACCAGAGACGATTTTAATTTTGTGTAACTCACGCCTTTTATTTCGCTTTAGATTTTACAGATCATATGACGTTTGGTTTTGTAGTTTTGAAAAAAAAAATTGTTGATGAAAAAGAGAAGCGAGATCGCTATCTTTAAAACTACAAAACCAAAGGTTATGTGACCTATAAAATCTAAAGCGAAATCAAGGAGTGTAATTTTTTAAAAAAAGGCAACGCTCTCCTTTACATGTTTAACCATGCAGTGTCCATGTAATTCTCATCGTATTATTGTTAATATTAACACCAACACAGTGAGAATTACATAAACATATATGTTGAATTACATATACATGATATGTTAAATTCACATCGATATTTTTTATAATTAAATTTTTAACTTAAAATGGATTGAAATTTTTTTCTATCCAAATGCGTATTTTATATATAAATAGCGAATATATTTTTTGGATTTAATTGGATTCAATTGGATTCAATTAGATTCAATTGGATTGAAAAACTGCATTCCTTATTCAAAATTTTTTAAAAATATTTTTATTAATCTTTGAAGTGCTCTACCTGGATGAAACACATAAAACGAACAAATACAATATTTCAAGTAAATTGTCTAAGTTTTGTCGTATTTTAATTTTATTATGTTTTTTGGCATCGACACACACTTTGGCAAATATAATACAATATTGCAACACTCCGGAGAACAAAACTGCACCTTCCAAAAAAGTTTATCAATTTTTGAACAAGAACAGATACAGCATCACATTCTGTACTACAGAAAGGGCCTGTCCCACAGAAAGGCCTGGGCTGCAGAAGAGCTTAGTACTACAGAAGAATTCTGTACCACAGAAAAGTCCTGCACTACAAAAAACATGGCCTATTAAAGGACTTCACCCACGGAAAAGCCTGACCTACAGCAGGAACCTGTAATACGAAAGAACTCAGCCCATAGAAAGGCCTTTTATCACAAAAGGATCTGGATTACAGAAAAGCTTTATACCACAGAAAAACCCACGAAAGGACCCTGTATCATTATGCATTACAATTCCTCAATCTCCCAGACTTCCTACCGTACCTAATAATATTAATATAAAAATCTAGAGACTCGGTATTGTCTCATTATTACACATACACGCATGCACGCTTACAAGATATTATAAATAAAACCAGTCACGGAAGAGAATCAATCCACAGAAAGATCCTATTCCACAGAAGGATTTACTTTACGGAAGAGTCTGACCTACAGAAGAGCCCTGCATCATAGAAAGGCCTGGTCTACAGAAGGGACCTCTACTACAGAAAGCCTGCACAAAACCCTGAACTACAGAAGGGTCTAGCGAACGAAAGAACCTGATGTGTAAACCATCCAGGTTACTGGGCTTCATGGTTTATAATAATCAGATGCTTGCTGGTCACTACCTCAAAACCTCCTTCATCTAATCACGCTACTGCCACTCGATTTACTCCAGATAATTCTTGGCAGCAATCCAATGCTGAGATTTCCCAGGTTCCACAAAATCTACCGGGTGTATAATTATTATTACATGATGGAACCGCGCACGGTTTATCCAAATTTCGTGTGCCGAATCTCATTCTTATACTGTTCCTACTGGCTCATTAATTCGGCTGCTTTTACTATCTTCTGTGCGAAGCGGAAAGCTTTCAAGGTGACTGGATGTATCCGTATCGGCCTGGCGAATATACCAGCTTGATCAAAAAGTTTCCGGAAGAGACCACCAGGTGATGCTCTGAGTCAGCTGATTTGAGTTCTTTTTTTTGGCTAGGTTGCCACATCTATTATTGACATTTCCATCAAATTTTATCGCTATAGCTTGACATTTGTAAAAATTACGCCGTCTTGAGTACATCTACCTCTGCGCGTGTTTTCGATTTTTTACAGTTTTAAAAATGGAGTTGAATTTGCAACAACGAGTTTGTATTAAATTTTGCGTTAAAAATGGATTCAATGGTGCGAAAACCTTGGAAATGTTGGGAAACTGTTTCGACAGTGATGTTCTAAAGAAAACAACCGTTTACGAGTGGCATGAACGCTTCAGAAGTGGTCGTGAATCCGTCGAGAATAACGAACGCAGTGGCAGGCCGTCGACATCGAAAACCGACGAAAACATCAATAAAGTGAGAGAAATGTTGGCCAATAACCGCAAATTAACTATCAGAGAGCTGGCAGAGGACTTAAACATTGCTTATGGATCCGTTCAGGACATTGTAGTTAATGATTTGGGTTTGCGCCGTGTTGCTGCAAAGTTGGTCCCGAAGGAACTGAATTTCATGCAAAAAAGGGACCGCGTTGACATCGCCAAAGACATGATTTCCAAGACTGAATCCGACCCAACATTCATCAAACGCATCATTACTGGAGACGAGACGTGGGTTTATGAGTACGACACGCAATCCAGATATCAGGCGAGTGAATGGAGAGCTCCAAATGAGCCAAGACCAAAAAAAACCACGTCGTTTTCAGTCGAAAAAGAAAGCGATGCTCACGTTTTTATGGATTACAACGGTACATCACGAATTTTTGTCAGAAGGTCAGACAGTTAATAAGGAGTATTATTTGGGCGTTATGAGACGTTTGCGTGAAGCAATTCGCCAAAAAAGAAAGGATTGTGGGG
>NW_011627324.1:121962-148518 GCF_000204515.1 Acromyrmex echinatior | reverse complement strand
CCACCCGCCGTACTCCCTAGACCTGGCGCCATCTGACTATCACCTCTTCGCATCAATGGGGCACGCGCTCGCAGAGCAACACTTCAGCAATTTCGAGGAAGTTGGAAAATGACTCGACGAATGGTTTGCCGCAAAAGACAAGCAATTTTTCTGGCATGGTATTCATAAATTACCTGAAAGATGGGCGAAATGTGTAGAAGCCGATGGCCAATATTTTGAATAAAAAAAAATTAATTTCCCTTGAAAATTACGTGTTTTTTTTTTACCAAAAAACCGGAAAAAACTTATGCACACACCTGGTATATATATATATATATATAGGAAAAATGGATTCATTACAGCAACCCAAAGAGAAGAAAGTCATGGGGGCTGCCCGGTCATGCTTCTACGTCGACGCCTCGGCCGAATATTCACGCTGCGAAGGTTATGCTGTGTATTTGGTGGGACCAGGTCGGTGTTATTTATTATGAGCTGTTGAAACCGAACGAAACCATCACTGAGGAACAGTATCGACTTCAATTGATTCGATTGAGTCGAGCAACGGCTGCGCGAAAAACGGCCACAATACGCGGAGAGGCACGAAAAAGTAATTCTACAGCATGACAACGCTCGGCCTCACGTTGCCAAACCTGTTAAAACCTACCTGCAAACGCTGAAAAGGGAAGTCCTACCCCACCCGCCATATTCTCCAGATATTGCATCGTCCGATTATCACTTGTTCCGTTCGATGGCACATGGTCTGGCTGACCAGCAGTTCGACTCATATGAAGACATCCAAAAATGGCTTGATTCGTGGATAGCCTCAAAAGATGAACAGTTTTATCGTGATGGTATACGAGCTCTGCCAGAAAGATGGGAAAAAGTAGTAGCTAGCGATGGGCAATACTTTCAATGATTCATTTGTAACCATTTTTTCACAATAAAGTTGCATTTTCATCAAAATAACAGCGAGAACTTAGTTGCGCACCTATTTTATATACACGTACACGTTACCCTTTTAAGGGCCCTTTATCACAGAAGGCTCTGACTTACAAAAGGGCCATATACTACAGAAAGGCCTGACCCACGGAAGGGCATGGCCCACAGTAGGGTCTTGTAACCCAGAACAACCTACAGAAAAACACAGAAGGACTCTTTACAGAAAATTTATACTGTTCAATTTGTCAATTTGTTTAACGATAATCAGAGCGCACAGAAATTGTCTGCTAATCCTATGTATCATAAAAGATCTAAACATATAGATGTGACATCATTTTATTAGAGAAGCTATTTCTAATAAGTTAGTAAAAGTTGAATATCTGCCATCAGCTGATATGCCAGCTGCTATTCTTATCCAAAAAAGATAGCTAATTTTAGTAATTTTTATAAATTTTTGAAGATGTTAGATGTAAGTATTATGCAGTATTTAGATAGTGGGGATGTTAGAATATGATCTAAATAAAAGGCAAAAACGCAGCACAAACATGCAGATAAATTTGTGAAGTTTACGGCGCAGATGCTGCATACTCTATGATTGAGTTGTGGCACCGTAACCATTTTTCTGTAACCATTTTTTGGACGTCTTTTAGTGCATATTTGACCTAAATCGGATCATTCTAACTATACTAAATAAAGCCTTCAATTTCATGCAAAAATAATGGATATCGATGGGAGAAAGTAATGGCCAGCGATGGATAATACTTTAATCTGTTCATTCATGTTGTTTTGAAATCGCTGAACAACACTTCGTATGAAAATGTACGAAAATGGCTCGATAACTGGTTCGCTTCAAAAGAAGAACTGTTTTTTTGGCGTGGCATTCATACATTGCGAGGTGGGAAAAATGTATAAATATTAGGTGTTGGAATTAATTCGTAGCGTTTTACAAGAGATGGCACAAGCAGTACACTATTTCGTTGTTATATATATATAGTTCTGTATACATTGTAAACATCTATCATAGGACGTCATTTGCCGTACATAACCTTTCTTGAAATCATAAATAACAATACTGTATAATTCATTGAATATGTCAAAATTTGTGCCAGATAAAGTGTTTTTACGGGGAGTTTTGCTTCATTACTTTAATATGAACAAAAGTGCAGCTGAAGCTCATCGTATTTTAGTGGATGTGTATAGTGAACATGCTCTGGCTGAGCAAACGTGTAGGAAGTGGTTTGCACGTTTTAAAGCTGGTGATTTCGACTTGGATGACAAGGAGCGACCTGGTCAGCCGAAAAAATTTGAAGATAACGATTTGCAGGCACTGCTCAATGAAAACTCATGTCAAACACTTAAAGAATTATCTACGTCATTGGAAGTTGACTTCTCAACAATAGGAAAACGTCTTAAAAGTTTGGGCATGATCCAGAAGGAAGGACATTGGGTCCCATATGAATTGAAACCAAGGGATATTGAGAGACGTTTTCTCACGTGCGAACTGCTGCTTCAACGGCAGAAAAGAAAAGGTTTTTTGCATCGGATTGTTACCGGTGACGAAAAGTGGATCCATTATGACAATCCAAAGCGCAGAAAGTCATGGGTTAAGCCCGGCGAACCATCAACATCAGTGGCAAAGCCCAATATCCATCTCAGCTCAAAGCTCCTGCTCTGTATTTGGTGGGATCAGAAGGGTGTCATATACTACGAACTGCTAAAACCGCATGAAACCGTTACTGGAGATCTCTACCGACGGCAACTGATGCGCTTGAGCCGTGCATTGAAGCAAAAACGGTCGGAATACTTCGAAAGACACGATAAAGTCATCTTGCTGCACGACAATGCTCGCCCACACGTTGCAAAACCGGTAAAAACATACCTGGAAACACTTAAATGGGAAGTGCTACCGCACCCGCCGTATTCTCCTGATATTGCACCTAGCGACTATAATAATTTGTACTCCCAATAATCTGTGAGAGCTTGAAGTAGTCGTTTCATTTAACAACTTTTGCTCCCCGCTATTTTCTTTCGTTTTTCTTCTTCTTCATTTTCTTTTTATCGTATCGTGTCCGATCTCGACGTAATGAAACTTAAGGAGATTCTCCACCTTAAAAAAGTGAAAGAGATGTAATATAACAATTAAGTGAACGCAGGGTAATTATTATCTGCGATTGGAATATACCTTACACACTTCAATACGCAATCTAACTCGTCGTTAAATTCGCTCGTATACGCACACGTTCACGCCAATCAAGTCCAGATTGGATAGTATACCTTTAAATTCATAATAAATCTAGAAGAATGTATCAATTACAACGAGTACAAAACCGTAAAAAAAATTCATCAATTTTTGAAACAAGAACAGATACAGCATCACATTCTGTACAGAATGGCCCTGTATCATAAAAGAGTATGGCCCTCAAAAGAGCTTGACCCACAAAAATGTTCTGTATCACAGAAGGGTCCTGTACTACAAAAAAACATAGCCCACAAAAGGATTTGATCCATGGAAAAGCATTACAACAAGACCCTGTAACACGGAAGAACCCACAGAAAAACACAGTCCACAGAAGGACTCTTTACCACTGAAAGGTCTGGATTTCAGAAAGACCCTGTATTACCATATATTACAACCCCCAAATCTCCCAAGAAGACCACAACAGAAATTCCTTACTCAATAATAATGACAAAAAATTAGAAGATTCGGTACTGTCTCATTGTCGCACACACACATACACATGCGCGCGCGCACGCACGCAAGCACGCATGTATGTACACACGCAATATAAATAAAACTAGAAAAGCTTGACCCATGGAAGAGCCTGCCCTACAGAAGAGCTCTGTGCCACAGAAAGGCCTGGGCTACAGAAGGCCCTACAAAAGGGTGTCCCACAGAAGGGCCCTGTACCACAAAAAGACCTGGCCTACAGAAGAACTTGAAAGAAACCATGAAAGGCCTACAGAAGTATTCTGTTCCACAGAAGGGCTCTATACCGCAGAAGGGCCTACAGATAAGCCCTGAATTACAGAAGTGCCCAGCATGTTTGTTGACAGCAAACGGAAGAGCCTGATATGTAAATCATCCAGGTTACTGGGCTTCATGGTTTACAATAGTCGAAAGCTCGCCGGTCACTACCTCAAGACCAAGTCCTTCATCTTCGATCTAATCGCACTGCTGCTCGATTTATTCTAGATAATCCTCGGCAACAATCCAATGCTGAGATTTCTTCGATTCTTCAAAATCTACTGGGTGTACAATTATTATTACATGGTGGAGTGCACGATTTATTCAAATTTCTGGCGTGTGTTGAATTAATTCGGTTGCTTTTACTATCTTTTGAACGAAACCGAAAGTTTCCAAGTTTGGGTGTACCCGTATCGGCCCGGCGAGTATGCTACAATGACCAGAAAATATCTCAGTTTTGGTCTACCCTGACGCTGGTAATCTGCCCACGTCCGAGACCACGCCGAATGTATATCACACAGGTGGTACATATACGATTCAGAAATATGCTGTGTTATTTCCATAAAGGAGATAACTCTATTCTGAATACAGGTGTTCACAATACGCCGAACAGAAACGAAGACAGGATGTATATGCGCTTCATTTGGAAAAAAGTATATCGTATTTTTATTTTATTATGTCCTTTGTCATCGATATTTTTTTGCAAATCTAATGCAATATTTGCATTACTCCAGGGAATAAAACTGCACCGATCAGAAAAAGGTTCATCAATTTTTGAAACAAAAACAGATACAGCATTATATTCTGTACCATAGAACGATCCTACTACAGAAGGTCCAGGGCTATAGAATGGCATGGCCCAGAAAGCCTTGGTTCACGGAAGGGCCTGGTTTACAAAAGTACCCTGTACTCACATAAGGGCCCTGTAACACAGAAGAAGTCCAAAAAAGGCCCTTTACCAAAGAAAGATCTGAATTATAGAAGGGACCTATACCACAGAAAAGCCTAGCCCACAGGAGAGCCCTGTATCATACAATCCCTCAAATCTTCCAGACATCATGCTGCATCCAATAATAATGATAATAAAGTCAGGTGACGGTACTGTTTCATTATTACACAAACACGCATGCACGTACGTGTATTAGCCCACAGAAGGGTCCTTTACCACAGAGATTTATTTTCCAAGGACTATCGTTGTGAGAAGACATATGCACCGTTATTAATAGATTATCGTTCTACCAATATCTCCGTTAGCCATATTACAAATAAAGAAAAAGACACAATAGTGGAATAGACCTATTGAAGATACCGCTATAAAAAAAAGCGTTATTGCACTCTACCTTCAGGGTAACGTGGAAAAGTGTACAGTATTAGAAATTAAAATATAAGTGACTGAAAAAATCTGAAAATCTGAAATGACTTTTTCGAACTCGATTTCCAGATCTCAATATCGATTGCACATTAATATTATACATCAATATCAATATTATATTGAAACCTCATAATACCGCTCGGAGTTCTGAATATATAGAAGCTATATAGAAGTAAACCCCACTTCCAAACTGAAAATCCAGAATCGTTGCGATATCATTTCATCTAGCTTCAGTATGCGTTTTAAGACTATATTCGATATGCAATTTATAAAACTTTAAAATATATTTAAGATTTAAATATATAATATTATGTATTTAAATATATTTTGCGCGAACACGTCGCGACTAAGGAAGCAGCTGCTATGTTTCTTCATGTGAGCGAAGATAATTAGAGGACTCTGGGTTAAAATAATTAAGTCTATTTAACTCTACCACAGAAGGGCCTGGCCTCAGATGGTGTGCCGCTTTTTTCGTGCATGCGCGTCGGTAGAGTCACGTGAACCAACAACTCGGGCGTGTATATTATGGACGTGAAAGTCTAGTTTTGGAGGGTTCAACGGAGGCAGAAGGTTAGGCAAGTTTTAAGTAAGTATAAATTTATTTATTTATTATTAATATTTATATGAATCCTAATATTGCCAAAAGAGCTATTAAAAAACGCAAAAGTAGAAATTTTCAAACTTCATGGCTAGATGAAGATATTTTTAAAGGATAGTTGGCTTCCATTCAGTTAAAAATAAAGCGCTTTGCACGGCATGCAACTCAATCATCAAACAGATTTAGTAAGGCATTCACACTAACGGTCAAGCATATTAAAAATATAAATTCTTGACCATCAATACCATCTAGTGACAAAAAACCGCGGATACTTTTTAGATGACCCAATAATAAAATGTTATGCTCGTATCATATTGATTCTGGATCGGGTCGCGAGCGAAGAGGAAGATGACGAGCACTGTGTAACATATAGTAAGTCAAGTAAGATCGTGGTCGGTCTTACTCAAAGCTAATAAAAAATATCGCCCTAAATCTATCATGAATTCATAGAGGGCATTCTTTATGCTTGATGTATTATCAAGGAAGATTCAGTTGTCATTGAACTTTCTTAAGAGAATCACATTAAGCGCCATGAGTACCAAATACGCATCACGCTATGAAGCTGTGTTCCTCTGTACTCACCCAAAAATGTCACAATTAGTGATTGCTAAATATATGAAAAAGTCGAAATCATTTGTACAGAAGTGAGTGCAGCGATATAATGTGACAAAAAATCGATGATTTATCGGAACGTGGCTCGATATGCAAAGTGGACAAAAGAGATGATAAAAAAATAGTGAATCTATTTTCGCGGAATCCTGGCTTAACACTGCGTCAAGCAAAATTGAAGTAGAAAGATGTATTTAGATGTATCGTACGAAACTATTCGAACCTATCTCAAGGCTAATAACATGAAATGGTGCAACACCACGCTGGTCGACTATGCTCTTACTTGACTTACTGTAAGTCTATTGTGGCAAGATTCGATTGATGTACGTTAAACCTTTTAATGACGATCGAACAACAATCCCTAAATATCGCGGATAGTGTCCATACGGACAGTCAAGAGACGGACGTGGATGCATGTGATCAGGTATATAACCCATTCTCAGCCCATGCCACAGCTAAAAATAATTCAATGTCAACGACCTACTCTATGTTCTTATTTCTTATTCTCTACAGATGGACTCTGTACCACAGAAAGTAATGCTACGTATCTTTTTCTTTGGTAACTCTTGGAAACTTTTTTTTGGAAACTCTTGTTTCTGTATTGATTACTGTTTGTATATTTCTATCTATATTTCTGTATCTTCGTTCCAATGAATAACTTAATTTGTTAATAGATTGTTAATAGATTAGGAAAAAATTTTATACATGAAATGACAACATTTTTTTACTCGAATTACAACTTTTAAAAATGGAACTACTAAACTGTCCAAACTCCCTTTCATTATATGTGTTTGTATCCTGATAGCAAAGTTGCGGAGATATATTTTGAGCAGAGCCTACTACCTACTAATTTTTGATTACAGGAAGGCAATAAATTATATATAGAATTTGTATTATCAGACATTGTTAACAAACTGCTATCAAAGATATGACAAAGCTTTTTGATATGCCAGCAAATTGGTGATAGAAATCGAACAGAGTTTGCTGATAACTTGACAAATTGGCAACAAAAATCGAGTAGATTAGAGTAAAGATCTGTCATTTTTGTACACGGCATTGCCATGAGATGGACTTGCTTTTTATAAGAAGAAATTGGCCAGGAATCCTATAAAAATTAGCGTATGTAAATCGAATAGGTAAATCTCCTAGAAATTCCCAAGCTCTTTCGCAGTGTGTTTTCTGAATCTCTAAATTCTTTTTTGACTATTTTATAATTTTCTCATGTGTGTGTGTGTGTGTGTGTGTGTGTGTGTGTGTGTGTGTGTGTGTGCGCGTGTGTGTGTGTGTGTGCAAAATTTCTTATAAGAAATCAGGTCGATTTAAATGAAATGATACATCTTGTTCGGTTTCTACTGCCAATCAGATTATGTTAGCAGGCTTTGCTCGATTTTAGCTCGTAATTTGCTGTCAGATTATGTCAGCAGATTCTGCTCGGTTTTTGTCAGCAATCTGCTGGTAAAACATGTCAACAGACTTTGTCGACAAATCCATAGCCAAATGCGGGCATAGATAGCTATGATTTTGCAATCAATGGCTATGTTTCAAAATGTACTGCCAGTAAAATCTTTTTTCCTCCTTTTGTTCTTCCTACCTTTTCTATTTTTTCTCGCTTCTTGTCTCGTATTTTTTCTTTCTTCTACTTCTGCACCTCTTGGACCGCCGATATCTTCAGTTCACTGTTGCTGATCGCTTAGACATGGCGCGGTTACACAATAACAATGCCGACGATGCCGACAATGTAACAGTAAACATGCTTCTTGAGCTTGGTGACATATTCATATGTGTCACAATCTTGTGAGCACATCCGCAAATGTATCAATTGCGTCACTGTTCTTCTTTGGCGAATCTCTAGGCCGATGGCTGAAATTGATGATTACAAAGGTATTTAATTCTAGTGAAGGCTTTACTAGCAGGACAATTTCTCTGTAACTCTCTTGGTTGCTCTTGGAACCCGATTGGTGGCAATCGGCGTTCCCGATTCTTCCGCAAGCTCTCCTCCTCTTCAGGAATTTGTTGAATAGGATCTTGACACAACTACAAATTTTTATAAATTGTTTATTCCACCGATTTACGTACATGAAAAAGAAACAATTTTGCTGAAGTATAGTCTAATCATTTGGCGAAATATACCTTATATACAAAAATAATTTTATTTTAAAATTAGAACACTCAAACATTAGAATGTCAACATTTTTTGTAATATTCCACATCCTGTTCAATTTGTGTAAAATTATTTTATTGGTTTAATCAACTTGTTTTTAAATATGTATCTAGCTAAATTTTTTAATAATACAAGCAAAATTCTTTCTAGAAAATTCATTTTAAATAATACATTTTCGAAATCAGACTGTTATAATGTTACTTTAGATAAAAAATATGATATGTACTTTATGTCGAATATATAGTTAAGCTACTAACCTGAATTCGCATTTTCATCGATTGCATATGGGAACGTTTGAGAGTGCCTGTGTGTTGCCGTATCCTCACCGCCCTCATCAGTTTATTGAGAGAGGAAGTTGTCAAAGAACGGAAGACACTTCTATACAAATGAATTAAAATTCGAAATACTATAGTATATTTAATACTTCCATAGTAGTTTGCAATTTACAAAGTTCGTTACAAACCAGAAATTGAGAACGAACCGCTGACCATTGAGTATAAAGAGGCAGAGACTGATACACTTCCGATAGTTCCGGTTTCCCATGTCCTAGTAGGTCCAGGTACACCAGCGGTAACTCCTGTTCCCATGTTATACTCTGATCCCTTACGGAAAAAAAACTATTAATGCATAGTAGTGCACAGTAGTGACACTGCTAACATTTAATAGTATCACTATAGTAATACTACTGACAGTAGTATTACGAGTACTTCTAATACACTATAGTATCACTGTTGAGTCAACAGTAGCATTACTACTGCAGTATATGCCGACATATGACGTAATATAGAACTATTTTCAATAATTTTAATACAAAATTTATTAGAGTAAAAAATACATATTAGGTGTTGGAATTAATTCGTAGCGTTTTACAAGTGATGGGAAGTACTTTCATTAATGTATTTTTTAATGCTCATGTGAAATAAATAACATTCTTTCATTAAAAACGCTACGAATTAATTCCAACACCTAATATATATCGTCAGAGCAATTAGTATTATTTCATCTTATAGAAATAATATTTTACAGTACTATTAAAAACAAGTTGTTATTATAGGTATATCTTCATTAATTGTACATTACAATTATTATTTAACATTAATTATTTTTTCTATACGTGTTTCGTTTCTTTCAGAACATCTTTGACGAAATGTATTGCAACTATATGTTCATCCTAGTGAGAAATGATAATGGAATCCATGTCGATTCGACGTCGAAATCATCAAATCGACGTCGACTCGATATCGATTTTATTGTCATTTCTCACTGGAATTAACATTATAGGTATTCGTGGAGATGTGTATTTGGCTGGATAATCGCATGGGATCAGCATCATCCCACACAGCACACTTTAGCCTGAGAATCCATATTGACAAAGCGATCCCGTAGATATCCGAAGAAAATATCATAAAACATCGTAGGATATCCTATTAATATCTTAAGATATTTGTCATATTCAAATCCTTCTACCACGCAACACAGTTTCTCCAAGAAATGTTCTAAGAATGTCTCAAAGTCACAACAAAGATTTGCAATTGGAGAGTGTCAGAACTAAAAGATAGAAGTAAAGAATCGTTACTTCGGACAAAATACTGCATACGAATTAAGATATATATCTCATGAAGCTTACAGATTTTTATTATATTAAATATTATAATAAGGCTGTATTCGAAAACATTACCCGGATGCCCCCCTGTATTATTTTATCCTTATTTAACATTGGTTGAACAAAGACAAAACGATACATAGAGATAATAATTCCGAACGCAGTCTAAGAATATATAAATTATTACAATACAAGATATGACATATATTATTATATATTTCACATTAATCTTTTTTAATTTCATTATGTAATAATGAGATTATAACATATTTTTCGCTTTCATAATATGATATCCTAAAACATTTCCCTTTTATTTTAGATAACAATCACATATATTATACATACATGCATATATACTCGTACTTTGACTTAAAACTCTCTCTATCTCGTTTTAAAACCGAAAAAAGATAAGAACAAAGAAAGTTTTAAGCCTCGCTTAAAATTAAAGTAACGTTGGTGCAATCGCCTAGTTTCGCGCCTTAAAATCCTACTGTAGACGCTGCCGTTTTATAACTCGAAAAAAGTACTCAATATATACAAATTTTATTATAGTGTTTTGAAAACTCTCGAGGCAAGCTAGTATGATTTTACTTAGCTAATGTATGATTTTACCTGAAACTACTGTGATGTCAACAATCAAGGATTGTGAGAAGGAATTATACTGCAGTTTTTCATATTTTATTCATATATCATAAAGAAAACCAATTTTTCAAGATCATATGAAGATTATCTTTATTTAAAAAAAAAAATGGAATTATTGAAGATTATGGAAGAAAGAGTATGAAATAAATGGAATATATCGATCTTGAAAATCCACATTTCAAATATTAAATATAACTTACTTGCAATAATTCGCTATTTAAGTTTCCATTATGGTACCATGTCATAGTCAGTAGAGTGGGAGCCGAGCTCTGTCCAGACTCCATTGGAAAAGCAACCCCCCGCCGCGAGACAACCACTCTGGAAATGGAACCACCCTGGAAATAATATATCAATACCATCACATTGCGCAGCGACGTCGATCGCCATGACATCACAGGGCCACGCCCATAATTCGTGAAACGAATTTATAACATTTTAATATGTATATAATACTTGTATGATATTATAATCATTAATTTTAATACTTTGTTCTATTGTAATTATATCTATTACTTTATCAAAATTTTGTGTATTTCCGGCTTTTTATATACATATAAAATTTTATACATAAAATAAATAAAAATAATTCTTCTTCTTCAATTTTAGCTTATTTATAATGTATTTTCTTTTTATTTTGACACATAGTGATGTATAATATTTGCTGTGATATCACAGTTACCATTGATAACTTTCGGTTATGTCCTTTCAACATACGCTCGTGAAACGAATTTATCAAGAATAAGATTTAATCAACAATAAAATTATTGATATTTTCCATTTGATTATGTCCAAAAAAAAAAAAAAATTAGAAGGACTTACCTGTTATGACCATAGAAAAATTAATCCCGCGAGCGTATAGGCATGCGCCACCATACTCTCTTGCCTCCGTCGCGCGTCGTTGGGAAAGCAACCCCATCGCGAGCCAACCCCACTGGAAATGGGGAATCGCCCTGGAAATAACACATCGATACTGTTAGATCGCACTACTGCGCAGCGATGTCGAATCGATCGCCATCACGGCATCGACGCAAGCGTCGCGATTACTGTGAATAAATGTCGTTCATCTCAAATATCTTCGCCAAGAGAGTCTAGATGAATGAACTTTGCTTTCTGAGAAGCGTCTAGAAAATCTCTAATGTATTGTACTCATATTTTTATAGTAATAAAATATAAATGTTCAAAAAATGAAGATCATACAATGTATTGTACAAAAACGAAATTATACACTGGTATTTGTTGACTGGCTAGTAAATTAGATAAGACTCTTAAATAGCCGTTATGTATTTTATTTATTTTGTGAAGAGAATACAAAGAATGTTTTCAGATAACTTCGTATTTTTCCAGGTAAATGTTGTAAATTGTGTTTTATAAAAAGTATTAATTGTTATTAAAAATGACCTTACATTATACAAATTTTTTTCACAATTTCTGTGTCCGTAGCGAGAATATAAAACTAGTTTGAATAATATCATTAACGCATGTATGCAATATTTATTTTTTTTACAAAAAAAGTATAAATAAAGTATTCTTTAAAATTATGCCTTTTTAATGTAAGTTATTTGAATTTAGCGATGAGAAATCATATTTTAAAAAAGAATTTCATTGAAGATACTGTAATTTAAGCTGTAAGTCACAGTACCAGGTATATAAACTTCGAATTTGCCTTTTAATGATGACATAAATCAGGGTGCACTTCTGATTGGTTATTTGGAGCTACTATGCGCGTGAGCATACCTTTGTCTTTACATCCTGGTACCATATTGATCAATTTTCGGGAGCTATTATGCGCATGAGCATATCCTTGCCTTTATACCGTGATACCGTATTGATCAATTCAAGTATTTTGTACTAAAGCAGAGAAACCTGAGAGTGGCCATGCCCGAGATTTAACGAAATTTCGGTCAGTTTCGGTAAAAAATCTGGGTTTCGGTTTCGGCAGAAGTTAAGAGAAAATTTCGGTGGGTAAACCGAAACTATATAAGTTGCAACGCGCCGATGAGCGTTTAAAAATTAATTGTTTTTATTAATTTATTGATTGAATTTAAGACAACTTGAGTACAAACTTTGATGTGATTCTAATACCTAACAACTATGATTTGATTTCATTAAAAGTTGAGGATGTAATATTATTATATTAGGTGTTGGAATTAATTCGTAGCGTTTTACAAGTGATGGGAAGTACTTTCATTAATGTATTTTTTAATGCTCATGTGAAATAAATAACATTCTTTCATTAAAAAACGCTACGAATTAATTCCAACACCTAATATTATTATAGTTAGAAATTTTAATAAAATCTTATTTTTTAAGAATACATAAATTTGTCATAATTTCTGAAAATCATACGGTCTCTGTAAAATTAATGCAAAAATGTCGATTTCAACTTCAACTAAAAAAAATGTGTCTTCGTTAGCTTCTCTCTCTCTCTCTCTCTCTCTCTCTCTCTCTCTCTCTCTATTAAGACTTATCTAGGTTTATAGTCGAACGACAGGGGAATACTCGACTGTAGTTAATTGGTTAATTCTTACATTCTGATCGGTTTAAACCCTTGATGAAAACTAGGCCAATGTTAACACATATAAAATATTATAAACGATAAAAACAGAACATAATATATTGTAAAATCATACTTCACTCTTTCTAACAAACGATGGTGACATTAACCGATTGAAATCCTGATTCTATTTCCTAAATATTGTATTTAGTGGATTTCCTTTAGTTGTAAATCAAGGTAACGGAGAAGTCGCTACTGATGTGGGAATAAGTGACTTGATTGATGAGTCAAATTCTCAAGACAAGCCCACGCTTGTCGTGTGATGTGATATAAGAGGTAATGATCGCTACTTTTCTTGTAACTGGTACTTTTCTTGTAACGATGAATCTTTATTACTCGAGCTCGAATGAATATGACCGTACAGGATGAGCGCCATAATCTATCTGTTCTCTTATTTTTTCTCTGACGCTGCTTGTAGGCAACTCGCAACCTACAAAATCCCTAGGCTTTCTACACTCGCTGCGCTAGTGAGGTATTGAGAATGTAGTTCCCTACCCTGAGCGATACCTTCGTGACATTTAGCCTCAGCAGGTGCTGACATCTGACAGTTCCGCTTGACAGGACATCGATCTATATAAGCGTATGCCGGAGCAGAGAATTCATCTTTCGCTCTTCGCCATGCGGTAAAGTAACTCGCGAAAATCGGTCTAGTCGCAACTTAAAATTGGAACAAAAGTGCTTAGAATCGGAGCAAGATATCCGGAACCTTGAGAGCTCAGATCAGCCCGTTGAAGCATAGCTTCTTGAACACGATAAATCTGTCTACCTTCGGAGTAACTGGCGAAGGGAGAAAAAAAAACCGTGGTACTATAGTGGTCGGACGATAGTTTTAATATATTTTTTCACGAGATTTTCTCAAGAGTCATTGTTATAAGCCTACTCATAAATATTTGTGTAAGTCGCGTGCGAGAATCCTTGGAGTATCTTCATAGACTCAGACTGTACAAAGAAACGTGAATAAAGTGAATAATGTTCTCAAGATAGACAATCATAGCAGAAATCTAATCTCTAATCGACCGTCCTCCCAGCAAACGAGAATTGAAATGAATTGAGATGGATTCAGATTTTCAGAAATATTGATTCACAAATATTGAAATGAATACTTTTCAATTCTGAATGCATTTTTATTCTGAATGCATATTTATAGGAATTGCATGGAGCATATCTCTAATGCCTTTCAATCTAAAAATAATATTAGCTTTTTCTGTGCACACAATTGTGAATATTGTTCAATTCAAAATTTTGAATAAGAAATACAGTTTTTCAATCCAATTGCATCCAATTGAATCCAATTAAATCCAAAAAAAGTATTCGCTATTTAAAATACGCATTTGGATAGAAAAAAATTTCAATCTATTTTAATCCATTTTCGTTTGCTGGGTTTCCATCCAGACAATCAAGGTTTTCACTAGTTACAAATTCTATTTCCTACTTAAGAAAGAAGACTAGAAGCGTTTCACAAAAATTCAAAAATTTGAAAATTTAAAAATTTGAATTAAAAAAACTAGCCTCAACCTTATAAGTTTTACGTAGTGACGACGCGGTGGCGAGAGAGGCAGAGAGCGAGTGAGGCAGCAAGAGTGGGGGGGAGGAAGCCGCTGATGTACCTGGGTATCCAGGCAAATAGTTTGCCTGGATGTCCAGGTACACCAGAGACTTTCCACTTCCACTCTTGCTACCTCACTCGCTCTCTACTTCTCTTGCCACCACGTCGTCACTACGTAAAATTTCAAATATTTTTTTAATTTTCCTTGCTGATAAAAAAGTGGAATTTGTTATTGAACGATAGATTTTATCATATTTTAAATGAATTTATGGATTTCAGAAGTTTCATCTCCAGGAAACCCTCCTCCTTTCCTATACTGTGAGCATCCTCCTTACTAGTTTGTTCAGTATTTTCATTTTTGATTGTCGTAATCAATTATCTCTGGGAAGATATATATGAAGAACTGATTGCTTTATATTGATATTCATCACTGTGCAATTGAAAATTTTCACTCTACGAGGACATTTCGTGACTTGCCTTTGGCATGCAGCCAAGAATCAATTTATGGAATTTTGAAGAACCAATATTAACATGAGACAGTCCTTTTAACTGGAAAATCCTTGGAAATTATTTATTCCACGATTGTATCAGGGATTGGTAAGTGTACAGGGTTAAAAGATCACTTTTCATTTTTCTATTTTAAGGAATATTTCAATTCATTACTTTACTTATTTTAAGAATTTTATATTTGCCTAAATTTACTTACATCAACTATTCTTGTAAATTAAAAATAAAAAGAATATTTTCTATTAATCCTCGTTATTTCTTTAATATTTTTATTCTTTTATTCTTAATATTAATCAATATATTATTGTTAATTTGCTCATTCATTATTATACTGTCTGTTAAATCATTGATAATATTGCAATTTTTATATTTCACTATTACTTAGTTATATACCGTATATTAATTAATGGTAATTTATCTACATTCCATCATTTTGTTAACTATCAATTTAATATTCACTTTTATCAGATATCATATGTTGGTTATGCGTGATTTTTATTGTGATCATATATGCGCTCATTTTATTCTCAATTGTATATACTAAATTGAGACGGAAAGTCCTTTACCAATTTTCGCAATAGTTAATGAGATATTAATATCTAAAGATTACCAAATACGCGCGTCCACCCGGCCTACTACCAAGTGTACGCTCATTGCTAGCTCGACACGCGAGCCGCGAGGAGTGGCGATGGGTTGGCAAGCACCCCGTTCGAGTCATGACGTCAGGTTTTTGGGATCCCAAAGCGCCAACTTTCAGCGCCCAAGGCGCTACTACGCGCCAACAGATGATGAAATTTTCTTTATTTTCTTTATTTTCTATTTTTTGTATTTTTGCTTTGTATATCAATCTGATGAATCTGAGCTTTAACGTCCGTGGCAAAGGAGAGCGTGATACATCAATATATCACATTATCGCATAATATCACATTTATTATCAAATATATATTAGTAATATCTTATAATATCACATATATTATCATTTAATATATATTAGTGTGTTGTAATATATCCAATATATTATCATTTCGTATCAAACATATACCTATATCAATTTCAATACAAAAGTGTACACTCACTGATTAAAATGTTGCAACACTTTTTTTTAAGAAGGTTCGGAATGCAGTCTGCTCATCGAGCGATTGATCCTTGCTTATGGATCCATAACAAACCCATTACAAAAAAAGTGTTGTAACCTTTTAGTCGGTGTACAACTCACAGATTAAAAACCGCTCTCATATAAGATATTCTTTTTATTTCATTCATCGCCTCTACGACATACAGATCATCGCTATCTTCCTTATTTTCTACATCAGTCTTCTTATACAAGTACATAATATTGTTAAACTTCTTTTTTATTAATTCCTATAATAACTTCTTTAGATAATTTGTCGTTCTACATTTTATATTTTATATCACTTTTTGATACAGATGCTTTTACTTTACGATAATATTTATAATACTCTACTTCAAATTCATTTGATTCCATGTATACAAGTTTTTCAGTGTCAACTGAACATTTTTTATAATATTATTTATATTTTCTACAAACAAAAACTTTAAAATTTTTCTAGCTATAACAAATACACTTTTTATGTCCTCAATCGATTTCTACATAATTTAATTGGAAAATGCAATTTACTTTATTTAATTCGTAAAGAACTAGTTTAAGAATGATCAGATACAAGTAATTAACTTCGTCATGTAATATTCCGTTTAGCATTCTTGCTGTGTAACATTTTTTTTGTTAACAATTACAAAATATGTTTTTAGTTCATTGTTCTAATAACACATTTATTACGTTATATCTGCACAATCAACGTGTAGTACACAACTGTACGAAATTGTGAAACGATTTCACCATTATTTAAAATATCGTATAATCTTTGATATTCTATTTTTCTACTGAACTGTGACTGAATCATGCGTAAATTTCTCCATAAAGAAAATCTAAATTTGATGTTAGCCGTTTTAGACGATGCATTATCAAGCCGATTAAGCGAATGACAAATACAATGGCATAAGATTTAACGTATCGTTATATCTTATTACGCATCTATGATGCCGTGGAAGAGTAATAAAATCTTCTCTTTCTTTTTATTTTCTCTGTATCATTCATATTCAATAATTCATTTACATCGTGAAATTCTACAGATTTATCATCACTTTCGTGTTTTTCAAAAGTTCTAAAAATTTATAAGATTATGTATTAAAAATATGTAACGCAAGAAATATCGTAACTCGGTAATACAAATATGTAATAAAATATATACAGCAAATATATACAGTATTATGAAACATATCGAAATGTCTTAACGAAATTTATACCATTGTCAGTTGCAACATATTTTATTTCACTTATGATATTAAAAAAATGAGAATAGCTTTTATTAAAATATCATATTTTCTTTTCTTTCACTCTTCGACAAGTTAATAGTACTTTGTAAGGTTTGAGAAAATTAATCCAATGAACTGTAATTCCCAAATAACTTCTACGGAGAATTAAAATTTTAGTTAATTAAAGAAACATAAAAAAAGAGATACATTCGTAAAAAATTAAAATATTAAAAAATTGTGTCTTTTAGCTTTGTTTTATAAATCTACTGTAGTAGATACAATTTTAATTTCAGCTAACTTATCTACTCTAACATTTTTCGTTTTTAGATATCCTTTATCAATTTCTATTGTATATCCCACATGATATAATATAAATTTCAATAAAACAAATTTTTTAATAATATAAATATAATATAAATATAATATAATATAATATAAAGCCGTATTAATACCTAATTAATATTTAATTGCCCTTATCTGAAAGTCTATAGTTCACTTTAAATATACAAGATTTTGAAATAGATTCAGTGCTAGCAGTGTGTATTGAAATATGATATACATTATTCATTCATATAATATTATTAATACATTAATATTTTTATATAAAATATTTTAACTTTAAGAAATTATGGACTTTTTATTTGGAATTAAAAAAATCTGTACTATCGACATTGATCGAGTGTTATGTCGGTACAGCCAAAGCAGTTGATAATATCAAACTCTTCAATTACCACCGAGCCCTCGGGGACCTTTTTGATAGTTATGAAAATTTACTCAAGGTTGACGATCTTTAACGTATCTCGTCGGTGACATGAGCTTCGAAAAATTCGATCGATAGTGACAATAGCAGAAAATAGTGGCGGTGAAAATTGCTGGAATTCCTTTCTTTTACGCGTCTTATGAGAATATAATGGAGAGACTTGTAACATAAGGTGGCTGTATTCGCTCGACAAGACATCAGATCGTACGAGATGTAATAATTTTTACGTGACACGTTTGTATTCTCGTCACTTTCATCGATCAACATTACTTTTGCACACATATGTGTTCCGCTAACACATTAAACGAGTTTTACTCCTTTCACATTATTCTCTCACATCGTATCGCTGCTCAACTAAATGCGATCGACACGTGCGGCTGCTGCAAACTCTGTGAAGAGCTGTTGAGCGGAATCTCGTTGTTGGTTACAACACGCAGTCACAGGCGAGTAGCAAGTCGCTGATGTTGTGACAATTGTAATTTGTTTTGACGGCAGTCTGGGAAGTTTGGCACGAGTGTACCTAGCGTGCTCAACGAAAATGAGTTCAAATCATCATCTGAATTCATCATCCGGCGAGATAAATCATATTCACTTTGTCTCTGAGGATATCGAGGCATTGTACCTGTCTGAGGAGTATGCAGATGTAACTTTAGTAGTGGCAGGTCAAAAATTCCGTTGCCACAAACTTATTCTTGCCGCACGTAGCGAATACTTTCGTGCTCTGTTGTTCGGAGGTATGAAAGAGTCGACCCAGAGTGAAATAGAATTAACTGTATCTTCGTTGCACGCTTTCAAAGGCTTGCTCAAGTACATTTATACCGGCCGGATGTCTCTCACTAACGAGCGGGATGAGGTAACGCTCTTTTGAATCATCTTTTAGCGAATTCAGTTACTTGCATTACACTAGTTGCTTTCTATTTTCACATAAGTGATACGAAGTCTGAATTTGTATATTTTATATTGAGATAATATTACTTGCTTTCTTTGACGACAAAATTATGGTATAATAATATAGGTTTATAATCTCATTTTTAATGTGAGTTAACAATTCAGTAAGCACATAGTCTTTGGCTTATACAGATTGTAAGTAAAAACTCAGTTGAATTTTATTTGTCACAGTGAAAAGGAATGTACATTTAACTGAGTTATGACGTCAAATGAGAATTATCTAAGTTTTGAAATAATTAGAAAGCAACTACTAGATTAGTGAAGACTAATGTTCATTTTTACCAATGCAGATTAACTTTAATCTCAAATAATAGTTTCAATTATTCTTTATTGTTTTCTTATTTTGAGAATTAAGAAAAGATAAAAGGTATGTTAAACGAAGATTAAAGTTAATCTTCATTGATAGAAAAGACATAAGACTCAGTTTTATCAATGTAAGATTAACTTTAATCTCAAATAATACAAATACAAAATCAATTATTATGCTACTGCATTTAGATATAAAACAGTTTTTTAATACACACTGATCTAGTATAATACAAATGACTGAATTAATTATTTAAGGACAAAAAAATGATCTATTTTTTATTTTGCTTTGATTTTCTTTGTTACAGGTCATTCTTGATATCCTAGCTTTAGCGCATTTATATGGATTTATGGATTTAGAATCAGCTATATCTGATTACCTTAAAGAGATATTAAGCATAAAGAATATATGTTCAATTCTGGATACTGCATTTTTATATCATATGGAATTTCTAACTAATGTTAGTATTGTGTATGCATCCTTATTTTGTAACTTCCGCCTAATGTATATATTGTAACTTATATATGTAATTAAAATCTATGATAATTTATCAATTAGTATTTATGTGACTCAATTTCAGGTTTGCTTCGAATACATGGACGTGCATGCATCCGAAGTTGTACAACATGAGAGTTTTCTACATTTGAGTTCAGCTGCTCTAACTGAATTGATTTCCAGAGATTCTTTCTGCGCGCCGGAAATAGAAATTTTTTCAGCTATTCGATTGTGGGTTAATAACAACCCCGATGTTGATTCAACCGAAGTGCTAGGTAATTTTCATATAATTCGATGATTAAGCAATGTAATTTTTTTTTCCCCAAAATATGAAGCTATTTAAACACGTATGATTTTTACAGCTCAACTCAGATTGAGTCTGATTCCGCTGTCAGATCTTCTAAGTGTAGTAAGACCGTCTCAATTAATATCGCCAGACGCACTGTTGGATGCAATCGCTGTACAGACGCAAACACCTGATTCAGAACTTCCGTATCGTGGCCATTTGCTCATCGACGAAAATGTTGCTGATTCGTCTCTTGATGCTCAAGTATTACAAGGAGAAATGCGTAGCTATCTACTTAATGGTGATGTTCACAATTATGATATGGAACGTGGTTACACAAGGCATACCATATCTAACACGGAAGAGTATGGAATTCTCATTAAATTAGGATCACAGTATATTATAAATCATATAAAAATGTTGCTATGGGATTTAGATTTGCGATCTTATTCTTATTATATAGAGGTATGAATATTTTGCCACAATAATAAAATATTACGTATATTGTACAAATATATAAACAGATCTTTTTTATCTTATTATTTTAATATGATATTTTATTAAAGGGATCTATGAATCAAAAGGATTGGGTCATGCTTGTCAATTACAAAGATTACTATTGTCGCAGTTGGCAGTATTTATATTTTGAACCAAGGGTAGTGCTTTATATTCGTATTGTAGGAACAAATAATACAGTAAATAAGGTGAGTTTTCTGGACTATTAATATTTTAATAAATATTACATTGTATGTGTATATATATGTATATACATATATATATATACACACACACACACACACACACACACATATATATATATATATATATATATATGTGTGTGTGTGTGTGTGTGTGTGTATATATATATATGTATATACATATATATATATACACACACACACACACACACACACACACATATATATATATATATATATATATATATGTGTGTGTGTGTGTGTGTGTGTGTATATATATATATATATATATATATGTGTGTGTGTGTGTGTGTGTGTGTGTGTATATATATATATGTATATACATATATATATATACACACACACACACACACACACACATATATATATATATATATATATATAAAATATACTTATCTTTTTTCAAACTTTATTTTTTAAATCTTAGGTCACGTAATAATTTATTAAATGGAGATACATCTAATTACGATTGGGATAGTGGTTATACGTGCCATCAACTTGGTTCGGGATCTATTTTAGTACAATTAGGCCAGCCATATATGATAGGATCAATGCGGTATGATTCCTACATACTTGTGTGCTTATATATCATGTCACTGCAATTAACTCACTAACTCTCTAACTATTTTCAATAGATTACTACTTTGGGATTGTGATGATCGCTCCTACTCATATTATATAGAAGTATCAGGCAATTCCTGGAATTGGGTATCAGTCGCTGATAAAAGCGAAGAAACCTGTAAATCTTGGCAGACGATACGTTTTGCGCCCCGTCCAGTAGTTTTTATAAAAATAGTAGGTGTTCACAATACTGCAAATGAGGTTTGTACCTAATCAGATTATTTATTTTGATATGTTTTTTTATGAGATGTAACAGATAAATGATTAGAATGTTTGTAGGTGTTTCATTGCGTTCACTTGGAATGTCCAGCGCAAGTAGATGATAAGAATTCAAAATCGCCAACGGACAAAGAAGCACAAACGTCAACATCATCGGACGGTAATAATTCCATACTTCCTCTTCCTCCTCCGCCTCTTCCTGAGGTAGCCACAGAAGCGGTTCACATTGATAGTGATGAGTCGTAATTAAAATAAAGAGTCTGCATAAGACGATGAAACATGAGTAACAGCTCTGACGATTATTTTGTAGTTGCTGCTCTTGTTATATAAGCTAGATGAATGTAAACAATTCGTCGAGTGACCTCAATGCAACTTTTAAGACTGTTCAATAATAATTATCCAATATAAGATTGTAATTAGTCACCTCGTTTTCTTGTTACGAGTTTTAACTTTTATCATCACGCCAATGACTTTAAGTATAAATTATACACATAGCAACTGCCAATTTTAATTAGCGATATAATTAGCCATCTTTTACACAAATGCTTAATATCTGTAATACTACAATAAAGCTATTTCAATATTTATTTTACTTTCTATTTTAGCATATATATATATATATATATATATAAAATGTTATTTTTGTATGAAATTATTAATATTTAAAAACATGTTATTTTACGTAATACATCTCTTTTGAAAATATAAAATTTTTGGTATTGCGTGCAAAACTTTTCTTACTTTTTAAATATCAATTGTTCTGGATAAAACAATAAAATATGTCATAAAAGTGCGTTCTGAGAGACGCTGTGTCATTCTATCCTCATTGTTTATTAGACGCAAAATGATGATAGAATGACACAAATAGCGTTAATGATGTTTCCCCAAACACACTTATAATCGAACAATAAATATGAGATCGATTCTAATTACATTAAATTATACTAAATGTTAATCAAACTTTGTATTATAAAATAATATATTCAATAATATAATATGTGCGTTAAATATATATTATATAATATTACATACAATATATAATATATAATATACAATTAATTATGTTGCATATTATATAATATGTAGTAATTATATATTACATATGTGATATTATATAATTATGTTACATTTTATATATTATTAATTAGGTAAGATATCTGTAAATATATTTAGGCCCGTATTCGCAGAACGCGCTTACAATGATGTTAACGCGCTAATATACTATACTTTATGTTATGCATGTTATAAAATTTCAAAAATAAAAGCGCACTTTTATCAATAAAAGCGCGTTCTGAATACGGACCTTAGACTTTGCTCGCATATACTCGTTTATTTGTCAAATTTTCAATTTCTCTTTGCCTTATCTTTCGTAAAATGATATACTACACTAATTTATCCAAGAGATATTAATTTATTAATATCAAATGTATTAAAGTCAAAGAAGATTATCAATCGAATACATATGATTATGATCCTAAAATGAATTAAGATCGTCTATTTCCAATGTTAGCAATATTCTCAAATATTTTACTCTAAAGCATCATGACAAACGAACTAAACGTGATTAAATTGGCAGCTGCTGTGGATTGTTTTATATAGGTATAGAAACTATCTTTAAGTTATTCTATGTTACCAAATATTTTAAGCACGCGATTACCTATTATCAATAATACTCTGTTAAAATAGTGGTGTCTGGTTCTACAGTATTTTTTCGTTGTACAAGTATTTTTTTGTAGAAATTTGCGAATTTAATCTTGTGTACATACGTACAAATAATATTATTTTTCTAGTCTACATATATTGAATGTAGAACATTTTGAAAATTTGATTATAATAAATTATACGAAAGTTTAATTGCAACGATTAATAAAATTCGAATATTTTAGAACTTTTGACTTGTTGAGCATTATTTTGATCATCCTTGACTATTCTTACTCATCAATTCTTCTCTTTTTTTTTCAGGGTGTCCAGCTATCCTTGAATGTTTTTGAATCCTGGAACAATCCTGGAATTTAATGTATCTTGAAAAATTCCTACAATTTCAGGACTGATTTGAAATTTTTGTCATTCTTTCGTTGAAAAAAATTGGAAAAAAGAAAGAAATAAGAAATATTTTCCGCGCGTGCACAAGAAATATGTAATGATAAATTTTGTGATCATTTTAATTAGATGAAGCTTTAAAAGCAACTGCGGACATTAAAAATTAGATTAATAATTTAATGAAGCAATAAATTAATAATTTTATAAGGTAATGTTCGTGACATGTTAATAAAAAGAAAAGTATTGTTTGGATATAAGCCCTCGCTTAAAGATGCAATAATGTAAGTTACTAATAGAAAACTTTGAATTAATGTTTACAATTGTAAAATAGAATATAGCAGAGAGATTATCGTTTGTGTTGAATGTTCGTTTATTTATAAAGCATTAAATAATATTGTTTCAGATTTATTTGCGTTTTAATTAAAATTCATATAGGATTCTAACTTGAATACAAAACATATAAGGAACAGACTTTCAAAATACGTTTTGTCAAAAATTTATAATTTTTAGAAAAGGAGAGAAGGAAAATCACAAGGAAACCACGCCTTACAGAAAATAACAATTTATTGATCAGTAAGATGTAAAATGTTAAACAAAATTGCTAAACTGTTTTTAATAATATTAAACAAATGCATTTGTTTGTTTCTACTTAAATGACATAGTACACTTTGAATGTCTAGACTTTTTTCATAGCACATAAATTAATGATGAAAAAATGCTTTCAGAAAATCTTAGTAACTTAAAATATGAATTTTTCAATACTGAACACTATGCCATTTCTAACTCAAGAAATAAAATTTTGGACAAAATGCATTTTGAAAACCTACTCCTCATATATTTTGCGCAAATCAATAAAAATTAATTAACTGAAATCAATGAAAATTAATTGACTTGGAAGAACCAGGATTTTTACCTAGAATGTCCTGAAATTGTTTTTGAATTGATCAGCTATCGCTGGACATCCTGTTTTTCTTTGCATTGCTGCTGTAAATTAAAAGGCCACTTCGATAATATTGTTAAAAATACATAAAATTGACGTAAATTATATCTTCTAAGGTGTATCTATCTTTAAAATTTAATGTGTTTCTCACATTAAATTTTAAAGATAGATACACCTTAGAAGATATAATTTACGTCAATTTTATGTATTTTTGCTAATAATAGACGAATAATTTTTATATCGAAATAATTTGTGTAGCGAAATAAATTCTTTCCACGATTTTTCTTTCAATAATGGATGAATTCATAACTATTGTGTAAGAAAAATTTATTTCACAGATATACGAATATTTATTTGATTGTTATCAGCAAAATCAATGCGAGAAATACGATGAAAATCATATTTAAAAAATAGATATACGCTAGAAATACAATTAACATAAATTTTATTCATTTTTAACAATATTGCCGAAAGTTTTTAATTTCAGTGGCGATGTAAATTAAAATTGTCAGAAAACAATGACATAAAAATAAAGAAAAAATATTTTGTTCTCATTAAGCCTCGTCAGCGTTGGGCACAATTTAAATACTTTTATTTGAAATATAATATTCGAAAGAAAGTTTGTATTTTGTATTTCAAAGTACATAAAAATATTTTCTATTTTATATTTTAAATACTTTAATGATATATTTATGCTCTGTCTAATTAAAGAGTGAATGTTAGAAAGAAATAAGAATTACTGCCTCTTCTAGAAACTCTAATGCAAGCGAAATAAAGTTTTCTCGCAATGTTGTAACGCTTAGCTTTATTGAAAAAGTTTAACATTATACATTATCATAATAAAGAGATAGAAAAAGTATTTTATATTTCAAATAAAACATTTGAAAGTATTTTGTATTTCAAATATTTTAATTATGATATTTTGCCCAACTCTGGGCCACATGCTTTCCTTTCCTTTTTTTCAGATCGAAATGAGTTGTCAAATCGCGCGCTCGGAAGTCGTCACGAGCGGAAGCCACGCGCGGCGATGGTGGCGCCAGTGACGGCGACAACGACGACAACGACGGTGACGGTAACAATAGGCGCGATTGGGCGCCATTTTGTTCGCTCTTTGCATCGCAAACAGGCGAAGTACAGCGTGCAGCGGAGAAATAGTCGTTCTCCGAGGAAAAAAAGCGGTTTTCTAGCAAATCCTTGGACGGATTTCATTCTCGTTCGTCTCTTCTCCTCCTCCTTTTCCTTCTTTCATATCCCTGTCCCGCGTCACATTCTTTTCTCTTGTTCCACGTCGAGCTGCGGTGCAAGCAGCAAGCAGCGTTGATGATTGGGATTCCGCGGGACGATCGGCACAAAATCACAGTCAAGATCCGCAACAACATGAAGAGGAGCTCAAGTCGTGATACCCCGCCTCC
>NW_011627324.1:92002-121944 GCF_000204515.1 Acromyrmex echinatior | reverse complement strand
CATGGGACGGTAAGATATCTCGCGACATCGAACGAAAAACTCGCGTATCTCTCCGGTGGCAACTTCACGCGGCGTCTTTTCTTGGCCAAACAAATCCCGCTCGATCCTTCTGCGTTTAATCCTTTTTTTTCCCCCTCGCTTCGCGACGCCGAGATTGTTGTTCTGTGTAACTATGATCGCTGACCTGTGATACATAGCATTAATGATGTGTGGATTTTCTTTTTTTTTTTTCATTGCTATTGTTGCGCACGTACGTGGCGTTGCGCGCGCGCGCGCGCGCGTATGTGTGTGTGTGCACGAGTGTGTGTGCGTTTTACGCCGAGTGAATTATTCTTCATTCAGTCACTACAGCTAGCGAAACGTGTATTTATATTTGGTATTTAAGGCTGTTATTTTTGACTATGAAGCTTTAAAAGAATTCGTATTTTCGAAATTAACTCTTCGAAATAGAAAATTTCAAAAATTCACACGTTCAAGTTTTCTTCGAGTATAAAATATGAGGGCTATTACTTTTGATTTCGAAGATTTGAAGCTTTAAAAGAATTCAAATTTTGGAAATTAACACCTTTGAAATAGAAAATTACAAAAATTTAGACATTTAAGTCCTTTTCAAGATGTTAAATGCTAGGGCTGTTATTTTTGACTTTGAAAAATTCGAAGCTTTGAAAGAATTCGAATATTGGAAATTAATTCCGAATATCTTTGAAGTAAAAAATTACAGAAATTTACATATCCATGTTCTTTTCAAGATATGTTAAATACTAAGGCTCATTAAATACTGTTACTTTTTATAACTTTGAAATTTCGAATCTTTGAACACAACAAATTCCAATTTTCGAAAATTACCTCTACTATCTTTGAACTTTTCAGATGCTTCCAAGCTTTGGATGCTATTTCATTTGTGCGTTCATTTTTGTCGTACAATAAATGTGTACAGAAGAGAAAGGTCCTCGGATTTCTTTACCCCATAACTAATCAATAGGCTTGAAAAATTTGTCGTACAATAAAAGCGCATAAGTGAAATATCATCCTTTGAAAAATTCAAAGGTCGAAGCTTCGAAGCACCTTAAATTTCAAAGATTCGGAATTTGAAAATTCTTTTAAAGCTTCGAAGTTATCAAAAGTAATAATCCTAGTATATAATACGTAACAAATCTTAAGGAAAATTTACAATTAGATGTGTGAATTTTTTTATAATTTTTTACTTGTTTGATCGACTTTCGTTACATTCTAAAATTCTATTAGGATGAATTTTATTCTAAAGAGTGAAATCTCACTCTTAAAGAAAATATATATTGAAAATTGAGTCACTCTTTTCAAGATTAGCTTAATTTTCACTCTTAGGGTGGTATTCATTGTCCATTCTTTATTTCAAGACTGTTTCAAGACGCTAATACGGCCTTCTGATTGATTTGACTTCTTAAGACTGTCTTGAATATGAGACCTGACTATGAATGTTAGCCTTAGGATTCAATTTCAAAGAGCTTAGAGAGTATTCGGTGCTTTAATATTGTTCCATTTCAATGAACTTACGAATAGATTTCACTGCAATTATTACAGATATAATAACTTGATATGTAGTTTTGCTATGTGTGCGTGTATTATATGCAGGGATGGCAATATTTGAAAGACACGTATTTAAAATACGTATTTAAATAGACTTTTGTATTTTATATTTCGTATTTAAACACTTTTTTGAGAATATTTTGTATTTTGCATTTAAATACTTTTTTTTTAGTATTTTGTATTTTAAATTTGTAAATACTAAATACATTTAAATTATGTAAAAAAATTTTTTATTAAAATTAAAATCGCACCAATGTTGACTCAATCTAAAGTGCGTTTCATTTCACGCATGATGTGCATAATGCATCATTTATCTTTGTTTACATTTGGTGAACAACAATCTCTAGCGTTATGTCTCAGTCAAGAATGGGCAATATTTGAAATGTATTTAAACACATTTTTATTTTATTGAGAGTATTTTGTATTTAAATACAATTTTTTTTAGTATTTTGCCCCATCCCTGATTATACGCTATATTATGCTACTACAAATGAATGAAGGGGACCATATTCGGTCAAGGTGCACGCATAATATTTTCAAGGTTCGGAAGTAACACATTACTTGTAATGTCACCATTACAATTATTCTTTTTTAGTAATGATTAATTACGTTACATCTCCTTATTTGTAATGTTAATTGTAACACGATTACTTTTTTGAATAACAGTAACGAATATGATTGTTACTTTTACCATTATTTTGTATACTTACAGTAAATTATACATAGAACGTACATAAGTGAATTCCAAAAGTAAAAAATATTATGTTTGACTATATCGCAATTAACTATAATCATTATAACCGCTACAGATCTCGTGTTGAACTGGTCTAAATTAGTGACAAAGATAATTATATATTATTTTAAAAAGGAGTCAATAACAGTATTGAGTTATTTTTCAGAAAAAAGATAACGAGTTACTTTTATAAACTTTCCCAATCCTGAATATTTTTGTGTGAACTTTTTACAATTTCTAATTTAAGTAAACTATACTGTTAAACTGCATCTCGTAATTTCTAGATACGATGATTCCAGCGACGAACGGATCAGTCCGGAAAGGATTCGACGACGAAGCCGAGGAGCCAGAAGTCCCAGTCCGCCCACGCGAGCATCGTCTCACGCTCGCTACGTTGAATCCAGTTCCCATCGCGACGAGTATTTACGCACATCGCGCGATGTACCGCGGGAGCGGTACACCTACAAGATGCTCTGCGTCAGCGCCATCCATCCAAAGGCCAGTGACGAAGTGATCAAGGATACTCTGTACAGGGAATACAAGAAATTCGGGGAGTTCTCCATCCAGATCTCGCACGAACCAGACGAACGTGTCGCCTATGTGTGTTTCCGTAGCTCAGAAGACGCCCGGGACGCTAAACATGCGAAACCGCGTATCATCATGTACGACAAACTAGCTCTGGTAGAACCGGTGTATGATAGACAGGAAGCCTACCGTCGTCCACGATCTATCACGCCGCCGGATTATGAGAGGTACTACGCCCGGTCTCCGGGACCTACAGATCGACACAGACCTATCGAGAGATACGAACGTGTGTACGGACCACCAGTGGGTTTACCTCCTCATCGGGAGATGCGCCGCGAGACCATCCCGCCGCCGCATCACGAATTCGTCCGACCACCTATACACCCCCATGGACCGCCACACGTTCACCCAGGACCGCCCCATCACTATGGACCGCCACGACATATGATGATGCGCCACCCAGTACATGGATTTGAGCGAGTGGAAAACAAGAAAGATAAGTTTCCCAATTATTTGCATCATGTGTCGCCGGAGGATGACCCTCTAGCTACTAGAACTCTGTTCGCCGGTAATCTGGAGATTAATATCACGGAAGAGGAGTTGCGTCGTATTTTCAGCAAGTATGGCATTGTCGACGATATCGATATAAAGCGTCCGCCTCCCGGTACTGGTAATGCATACGCTTTTGTGCGCTTCCAAACCTTAGACATGGCTCATCGATGTAAGGTAGAATTATCGGGTCAATACATCGGTAAATTTCAATGTAAAATCGGTTATGGTAAGGCAACGCCAACAACTCGGATATGGGTGGGCGGTCTTGGACCATGGACTTCCGTACCACAACTTGAACGCGAATTTGATCGATTTGGTGCAATAAAAAAGATCGACTACATCAAGGGCGATAGTAACGCTTATATTCTTTATGATTCGATCGACGCAGCTCAGGCTGCTGTTAAGGAAATGCGTGGCTTCCCTCTAGGTGGACCGGAGCGCAGACTGAGAGTAGATTTTGCTGACGTGACACCGGGCTTTGGTTTCAAGCCCAGATCGTATCCTGAGGATAACAATGACTTCAGACCACGTCCAGTTGACTACGAATCTCCATATGATCCTTACGGACCTGACGGTGAGTTCAATTACGGACCGAGGGGCTTCCGAGGTGGTAGAGGTAATGCGCCATGGCATGACAGAAGAGGAAACACTCGAGGTGGTTACAGAGGCTCATATCCTGATGGTTATATACGCGACGAAGCCGACTGGTCCAGTAGAAGACCTCCGCCTGAATTGGAATACGAGGCACCACGTGGACTAAGAAGATCGCTCTCGCGCGAACCAGGAGTCGATAGATCAAGATCACGTTCACCACGTAGACGACAAATGGATTCTGATTCAGATTCGGAGAATGCTCGCACTGGCATGTTGTCGACATCTCGCACGCTACCAGACGTTGCGCGCAAGTCAATCGCAGTTTGGCAAGGCGCGTTGATACTAAAGAACTCGTTGTTTCCAGCTAAATTTCATCTGACTGATGGCGAGACGGAGATAATCGATTCTCTAATGAAGGATGAAGAAGGTAAACACATGTTGCGCATTACGCAACGATTGCGTCTTGATCAACCTAAGTTAGATGACGTGTCTAAACGAATTCAAACATCGAGTTCGCATGCTATCTTCCTTGGTTTGGCTGGTTCAAGTACTGCGATTACGAATGACGATGCTAATGTTCAGACGCGACCACTGCGCAATCTCGTCTCTTATCTGAAGCAGAAGGAAGCTGCCGGTGTGATATCGTTGCTGAACAAGGACACGGAAGGCACCGGTGTGCTCTACGCCTTTCCACCCTGTGCATTCTCGACGGAACTTTTGAAACGCACATGTCCTAGTTTAAGCGAAGAGAGTCTTAAGGAAGACCACTTAGTAATCGTAGTGGTCAAGGGAGGTAGCGCCTAATATCGTCTTTTGTGTCCGTATTTTCTACATCGTAAGTGCAAAGATTCTTTAACATGCAACTCCTAAGAGCTTTTTTACTCTGATCATTTAACGAGGAAATGTTTGTCTCAAAATGGATTGAATGGGAAGTATGTTTGTTTATTTAAAACAAAAATCTGTAAAATGAAGGAAAATTTTTAATTTTTTCCATATAAAATTAATGTTACAAATCTGCATTTTGAAAATTGTGCTACACACAGTCTAATCTGAAATGTAGAGATTTTTGGCGTAAATATTGTGGAAAAAATTTAGAATTTTTCTTCATTTTACAGTATTTTTTTTTTTAGACATCAAATTATATAAATGAATAATTATATTAATTAAAATATCGTGTTTTTCATTCAGTCCATTTTCAAGAATATGTTCCCTCGCCAAATAGTCATAGTGGACAAGCCTCTTAGATGCGAAACAATGTACAGGACTTGTGAGAAGGAGAACTTGTGTTTTTTGATCGAGTAAGTATTTCGTTTTCTACTGGCTTCCAGACACACAAGTTAATCTCATATGATTACAGACAGCATCGTAATACTTTGATACTTTTTTTATACGAGTATATATCGCATTGACATAGGAATGCCAAGTATATTAACGTTATATTCTATAATCAGACATGTAATAAAAGTTCGTAATGCCTAATTGTTGATTTGAGTCTACTCCAATCAGTTAGATTTACACAAAATTGTGCGAATCTGGATGTGTATTTAAATTCTAATCGAAATTAGGCAATACGAATTTTTATTGCGCATTATTATAAAGACAATCCTTGTATAGTTGTTAAACTTAATGATAGGCGAGGATGATGCAATTTTGAAATATTACTGGAAAATATTGTGTTCTGTACAGTATCTTGATTTGTGATATATTTTTTCAGAATTATAACTACTCCACACATATAATGCACATTATCGACTACTACATTATATCGTTACTGAGAAATTAAGTACTTATTTTCTATCAAAAAACACAACTTTGGTATTGTTCCCTAGTTAGATTAATCAAGTAGCAGCGATTACTAAATGGTAAAGTTTCTATCAGCAAAATCATTATTGACCACATTGAATTATTACAAATATTGTAATCCTCATTACTACAAGTGATGTATAATTACTTGTTTAAAGTGTAGTGTATACAAGAAGGATCTATTTGTATTATATACATATATACATTATATAACTATACGTACGTATGTCAGTAATAATATTGTGCACAGTTCTTTCACATTTGCAATCATATAATTAATATAATTGATTTGATTTCTTGGCCAATGCAAATTGAATGTCTTCTTGAGGCATGTATGTGCACATAAAAATAATAATTAAACACTTGACAAAAATTTTGCTTTAAAATAATGAAATTAGGACAGAATTCTTTACTAATTGTAAATTTTCAATATTAAGTGTAAGACATTTTCATTGAAAAACCTATATACATTTAAATTACTTTACTAAAAATTTTACATTTCTCCTAAAAATAGAATATTCTCAATTGTAACAGACACAGTGCGTAGCTTTATAACGATATGAGAACACTTATAGCTCACAAAAAATATATATAATTTTTTATAATCATAATGGCAAAAAAAATGTGAAAGGTCTGGATTAGAGTATATTTGAGATATGGCAAATTTATATAATTAACGTTTCACGATTTATTTCTGTATACTTCTTTTGTGTGGCATAATTTTTAAGTGATTGTGCAGTAAGTAAAATTCGTGATGAATGTAGTTACAAGTTCTGAAAGTTTGGACTGTGCCCAATAGTGAAGACAGTGAGGAAAAAAAGAGAAAATCTATGAAGAGACCTAAATTTGTTTACTGCAAAATAAAGTTTGTCGATCTGTGTTTTCATAATGTCAACAGAAGTTTATCCCTTTTTCAGTGAGGACTGGTTTTTTTTTTCTCTAAAGGACAGTGTTTGGTGGCATTAACGAAATTGAGCTCTGAGTATGTGTCCAGTGAAATGTAAAAAAAAAAAAAAGAAAAGTGATTGTGTTCCGTATTCCGGTATGGAGAACATCCGATTATCCGAAACGACGTCCGAAGGGTATATTTTTATATTTCTTTCAGACATCGGACGGAAGAAAGGAACGTCCCTGCCATACTTGAATGCGATTGAAGGTGCAGTGGTTAAGTATATTTAGTGTTTGAACGGAAAAAAATAGATGCAGTTTGTAGAGAGAAAAAAAAAATTACAAAATGTGTCAATTTTCTTAATACCGTTTTACACCTATCAAACAATTCGAAAATTCTCGGGAAATTGATTAAATATTACAGTGATATACGCGAATGAAAGTTTTAACAGCACCATGTATTGTTGCATGATAACTTCACTTAACGGAAGAAAAGATTGAATTTTATACAAAACTCGTTAAGATCGCGAGCAATCTAATTAGTATCTCGGCCACATGCATGCATTTTAATCGATGACAACGTTCTATTGATTCAACATGAACGTCCGATATTTTATTGGTCCTAATCTGTATAACAAAACTTAATTTCTTCGGATTCCAATGAATACTTCCATTCGCGATATCCGAAGAAATTAATGCAAAGAAAAGAATTTAGAGCCAATAAAATATCGGACGTTCACATTGAATCGATAGAACGTTGTCATCGATTAAAATGCATGCATGTGGCCGAGATATTAATTAAACTGCTTGCGATTTTGACCAGTTTAATAAATTCAATCTTTTCTTCCGTTAAGTGAAGTTTATTGTGCAATAATACATGATATTAATCGTTTAGCAATGACAATTTCGAGGGATGGGAAAACGATTAAAAACGCGACTATGTAGGTCGTTAAATTCCAAGTGTTTGGTGCTAAAGAATCATTTTCTCGATTTCTCTCGCGTAGGAGGCTGTTACGTTCATTCATATACAATTGTCGCCTGTACGGGAAAAGGAGAGCGATGACCGTTTGTGACGTTTTTGGTGTTTTCTGTGGCTTGTGGATTCTCCCAGAGAAGCAGATAGAAGGTCGCGTATTAAACTTTCCAGGGACTTTAAACTTCGCGTCGTTGTCGAAATTATCCGCGCGATAAAGAATAGCTGTGTCGTCTGCCCGACGTAACAAAATTGTGCATCTGGATGTAGTATCGCGGAAGGGAGAACTATAATGAGAAAGAATAAGAACTGTAGGAATAAAAAGACACAGTGACGGGCGAAAGTCTAAAGAAATTCATATCTTCTCTCGATTCTGTGTGCGGGGCAAGTCAAAGTGAGTTCGTTCCGTCAGTGGTTTGACATCCGGCTCCGATTTGCGTCAAGTGCTGTGCTGCCTTTTGCTCGCAAATCTTTCCTGGCGTGGATTTGGCTGCTCTCCGCGGTTTTTCGTCGGGTAGCTCCTAGCTGTGTTAACAGAGAGGAAAAAAAAAAAGAAAATTCTGTTTCAGATTCCGGAATGGAAGGCGGATAAAGCTCGCGATCGGAGATCGTCTCTCTCTTGTTTGATCACTGTATCCAGATTTGAACAAAAAAAAAGAAGAATTAAAAGAATAAATCACAGATCCAAGATAATTTCTTCCTAGTTATTCTTATGGGTATTTCGCACAACTCACGAATTTACGTTGCAATTCTTATATAATTTATATGAAATTATACGCGCGGTAAAAATATCTGTTTTGGAAAGAAGAGAAATACGTTTATAATTTGACATAACCTCTAAATCTAACTTGACAAAATAGATTCGACCGCGGGCGAATATGATTGCGATATTTATAATTGATTTACTGATAAAATTTATCGACATCATTTTTATAGACGTATTTAATCGTAAACTTCGTACGAAGTATTTATTATTTCAAGGTAATTAAAAGTAGACTACATATTTTTAGACCGTGAGGGATGGAAGGGAAAACAATTCAACGGAGCAACAGTTGCTAGACGAAGACAGAATACAACGTCCTAAAAAGGAGTCTTTTTTTTTTTATACAGAATAGATATATTCGTTCTGCAATTTGCATTTGTTTATTTCTTTCTCTTTAAACTCGAGGATACTTTCGTTCCCAATTCAAGTGCAAAAAGAGCAAGCGAGTGCAATTCAAGCGGATAGACTGAACTGAATTCACTGCTAATACCCGTTTCTATTAACATAGTTTAATTTTAATCATGATTTAACTCTTCATTTTTTCTACTTGTAAGAATTAAAAAAGGATGAAAAATAAGTTGAACCTGAAAGTTAACCTACCTTGGTAGAAATGATAACGAAGGAGTCTTGTGCGGAACTGTTCATGATTAAAGTAGTGGCTTCATTTCACGTTTTCTTTTACGTAAGTTTAATTATTCAGCGGATTTCACTGATGCGTAAGTATTATCTTACAAACACAATAGATGTAATAAGCCTGAAGGAATTGACCAATCATAGAAGATTATTCTTCTCACATTTGATCATGATTGATTAATTTCTTAAAGCTTATTATACCTATTGTGTTTGCAGAGTTATGCATGCTTATAATTAAAAATTAATCCTACTAATGACGCTAATCTAGTTGACTTAAATAAAAAAATTTATACGCAAAAGCACATTTAATCGATAACTCTGACTAATTTTGAATAATTACTCAAAATAATTGAGGTAACAATCTAAAGTAATTTACATATAATTTTTTTATTTACAGCCTGCATTTTTTCCGCAACATATACACTTGCTCCTTGCAATAATCTTCTGTCAGTAGATCGAAATGGTATGTAACCAGGAATATTGCGAAAAAATACGAGTTCGTGCAGGTATCGCTGTGTAGCTTTTGTTTCGGCTGAATCCAATGAAATGCAACAGGAACGTATATATATGTATACAATACAAAAAATGAGAAAGAATGAGAAGTCATAAAAAAGCACTTGGCCTAATAATAGACGGGATGTCTCAAAATTCACGACTCAAAATATTAGAGCAAGAATTCTCTATCTAAGAAAAATTATGTAAAAGAATTATTCACATTTTTTTTTCAAGCAGCAATTTTTTAGATAATAAAAGTTTAAATATAGCTAATTCTAGGCTACGTTTAAATAGCTATCTATTCACGAGTTGCACGTGTAATTGCACTTCAGCGAGCACTACTCACAGGTGATTATTTAAACGTAGTCGTAATTGACCATATTTATAAAACCTTAATTCTTACATAAACTCTACTTATATCTCTGTTTACAATAAAAATTTACAAATAACTTTTTCATTTAATTTTTCAAACATTTTCTTGCTATAGTATTTTGAATAGCGAATTTTAGGACACCTTGTATAAATCAATATTTGGTTCTGTTATTCACTGCAAGTACTATAAATCTGTAGTACGTAACTATAAATTTTTATATACAAATAATGGAACGCAGCCATTATATTGTATCATTAACCGATAATAACATAGCTACGCTCAAAATAAACGTTAGAAATCATCTTTACACTAACAAATAAACATTAAAAATTTGATACATTTTTTAAACTATTTAATGAACGTTATGGAAACATTTATAAAATATTTGTAATATCTATTATAAACGGTTTTTTACTAATTTAAAATTTTTTAAACGCGTTTTGACTGTTTTTTAAAAAACGTAAATTATTCACTTAGATAATAAATTGATTATAAGTTAATCAACCGATCAAGCTGGCTCGAAATCGCGTTTAATCTTTAATTTAATTGGGTTTTTTAATTGCCTCGAAATTGAGGCAAACGTCGCCGTTCTCTCGTTCGCAATTCCGGAAGGCTCTCATATTTCTTTAAAGGAAACAGAGACGACACTTTTATTTCAGACATCTTATTGGACAGTCTATATATTATTTTCAATTTCCACAACTTTTCATAGACAAAAATTATAACCGCCGCTAGATTCGTGATTAAGAAATAATCGAAGCTTATATTTATAAAAAGAAGGGAGGGAGGAGGAAAAAAGGAAAGGACCGCTCTCGTTAAGTCTTAATGATAACGGCGTAATCACGTCGCGCACAATCACTATCGGTAACAGGAAGAGACGCAGAAACGTGTAAATGGGTCATCACATGTGTTGCGGGGGGAGAGAAATTACGTGTATTATACGTATCGCTGTTGGGCTCTTCTTTTTCCGCCGTACACGTAACAAAAATACACATTTTCAGGCAAATCTGCTTTGAATTGAACATCGATCGTGCGTTGTTGCAAGATTAGGAGTAAAGCTGATTTTCTTTTTCGTTTACGATATTTGCCGCTTTAGTTGCGCATAGCGAATATCGAATGTTCTTGACGCCGTGTATCTGTATGTATGTGTATATATTTTTTGAAATTTATGTTGCTAATCTAAACCTAACTACGTTGAACAACAGGTAAATGTCCTGAACAAAATTATGAGCGCTTCCCCGCCATTATCGCATTATTCCATTAAGTTATTCCAGTCTCACGAAGGTATCCCACTTTTTCTTGCATTGAACAAAGAGATTTAATTACTAAAAAAAATCGATACACTGACAACTTGTCGGATTCGAGCACAATCTATAGTTTCGTGACTGTTTGAATGAAATGTATCAATTTGCCATTTATTATTGCTGACATTCAGTATCAATAAAAACTTATAATCGACACTTCAAAATCTGTTTTCGATTGAATAGATTTAATTTTTTCAAGAATAAATGCTTTTAAACTGATTTCATTTTTCTTTCAATTATATTTTATTCAATTCAAATCCATATTTAAATTTAGAAGAAAAGTATGAAGAAGTTAAGAAGTACTATGGTGAACACCGTTTGCTTTTCTCCTTTGTCAGCAATAATAGAATTTAAAAAGATCTGAACGTATTATTCTCCCGAAAAGTTAATATTTATAATCGTAAAAAATAAAGTAGTGCCTGATTTCCTGCCAAAATTAACTCCACTCAAGAAAGTCGTTAATAAATAATGCGGCAAAATTGGAACGCCCTCGAGTACGGTTCATTTGGCGAGGAAAAAAGCAAATAATGCGTAATATCTTCAGTGAAGATGTTACGTGCATGTGTAACGGACGTGTAATTACATTAATTAGTTATGTAGAGATGTTCAGTCTCCTCGGAGTGTTGAATATGGAAGGCCGTGTTTGGTTCGAAGATAAACCTTACGAAGATAAACCCCTTCGGTACTGTTAGAGCCTAGACAATGAAATGCACAGACAATAGGAACAGGAAATAATAGACTTCAACCAGAAACCGTGTATTATTCCTATATTGTAATGCATGGTTTCTGATACGTTGAAATCTGTTATTCCCTGTTCCTACTATCTGTGCTTTTAATTTTGTCTAGGCCTTTACGCTCACATTCATCTCTTCTTCCCTCGAGCGTTTCCCATTTTCCAGAAATATGGACCCGATAATTCAAATGCGACAAAGATGACCGATTCGGTTGATCAACGTTCGGCTCGCGCTTCCTCAGTCAAACGACGAGAATATATACAGTGAGTGCAAAAAGTATTCGTACAGAGAAAATATAAAAAAAAACATTATTTTATTTTTAAGAAGTAAATATTATCTAATGAGAAATGAGTCATCGAATTGATGTCAAATCGATACGATGATTTCAATACCAATTTGATGTCGATTCGACATTTAATTGGCGATCATTTCTAATTAACAATTTATTCATAAAGGATAAAATGACTGTATGTTTCTTAAAATTATATATACCAAAAAGATGTGTATTAATTATAAAAAATATATCTGAAAAATAAGCGAAAATTAAAAATTATATTATTTGAATGCTTAAAAAGTATTCGTACAGTCGAGAAATTTAGCGTCTAAAATCAGGAATACATGTGAAGCTCGATGTTTATGTTAGAACAGAATGTATTCATTGTATAAAATTGCTAATTAATATTTATTTTCTATAAATAAGACTTTATATAAAAAATTTCCTTGTATTGAATACTTTTTGCACTCACTGTAATTCCTGACACTATGTTTTCGTTGGTACGATCGCCAAAAATTTTCCAGGAAGATTTCATGGTGATGCCCTAATCAGACTAGAAACCTTATAACAGAATCTGGCTTCGAGAAATTTTATTAAAGAGTGAAAAAGAAGGATATATATACTGTCTCCTTTTAAATGTTATCTCATTCTAACTTCTACTATCTCATGCATTTTAATTTATTGAAGTTAACAAAAACGAGAGACTAATTGAAAGTTTGTCAGCTCTTGATCAGACTCTCTGTTACGAGATCTCTATATCAGACCAAAGATTGAGTTTAAGATTGAAATTGAATTCAACCAATCAGAAGAAAGCAAATTAATATCAAGTTTAATGAACCTAGCTTTAATTGATCAAACTCATCAATTAAGAGAAATAAACCGATTTTTCGGTCAAACAAATCTTATTGTTAGTCTAAATATCTCAGAGTGAATTTATATCCAAACCGCGCATCTTAATTCTTATCGGCCTTGAAACGCAATCATGAACAGAATTAGAATAGCGGTACCATATATTAAATTGACAAGCACTAATAATATTTTATAATTTTATAATTAATTTTTGATACTAAGCATCTTAGAAGGATATTAATAATTTGATGCTAATTTAAGCATTTTAAGAATCATAAATAATTTACTTATTGCCGTATCTGGATTTGAATCTCAGCTAAGGCAATATTTTTCACAATAAATCAAATTATTAATATCCTAAGATACTTGTTAGTATATAAAATGATTAAATTGCTCGTTAATATATCATTACTTCAATTCTGTTCACAATTGTGTTTCAAGATCGAAAAAGATTTCGACGCACGGTTTGCAGAATTGAATATGTATATAAATTCATTCTGAAATATTTAAGCACTAAGATCCGTTTTGATCGAAAAATAAGTTTTTATTTCTCTTGATTTATTCTCATCGATCTGATACAAATTGTAATTGTTAATCAAATTTCACGTTAATCTCGATGAATCTCTAGTCTAACATGGGCATATGGTCCTTATAATCTGTATATCAAAGAAAAATTCAATCTCACAGTAAATTTCCCTCCATCTCTACTTTTTCACTTTTATACAATACATATCTATACGTCGATACATCTCTCTCATCTGTCAATTCTTCTCAATTCCTACCCGCTCGAATTATCTATATAGACGAATAGATCTACATCTAGTCTCATGCTAACTCAAAACTATATCGCCTCATATACATATTTGTATTATATATATATATATATATGTATATATATTTATATATATGCATATTTTATCAGTCACGAAGTTGTCGAAACCAAGCCTGAGGGTAATTTGATTCGATACTACGATTGTTTAATGATTCAGTCGTAGCGTCATTACGAGCGCGTCGCCCGTATTACACGCAAAAGGAGCTTAAAATCGTAACATTACCATTAAGCGAGTAAGTAACAAGAGCGCGCTGAAGCTATTTTTTCCTTTACTTTTTAACCGTCATCGCGGTCGGATTGAAAAAGAGCTCGACGAAACCGATCGATTTTTTCGATCAGCTAGCGCAGAAAATTGTATCGGATATTGAGTCGTAGACTCTGATATGTTTCACACGCTGTTTCATAAAATTCGTGTTAAACGGGCCTCTGCAAAAGAGGTAACCTGAATGCTGATTATCGTTGCAATGATAAAATGCCATATTCTAAATGTGAATTTGTCACTTTTTATATTCCGAGGTACTTGGACTAAAAAGAGTCTGGATCACGGAAGGTCTGTGATCACGTCCCTCGGTTCTTCAGCGCAGCTCTTGTAAACCCGAGGAAAGCTTCTCTCTGTGAGCACCGTGATTTTCTTAGAACGAGTAAATCCGCATCGCCGCCGTCGTCACGGCTGCTGCTTGTTTCGCCTCCTGCGATAGAAAGGGAGGATAGCTGAAGAGGAGCGACAGCGAGGGCCGTTCGTCGAAAGAGCGCCGACTCCCGGAGAAACGTCGATTGCTAACATTCTTTCTTTCTGGTAGAATTTCCGTCCGGGAAACTTCTCGCTTCTCTTCGTGCGCCTCTAGACAGGCCCCAATGTCGCAGATTACTTAGTAGACCATTCGATGGGGATACTGATAGCTTCGCGGTTGGGAACTCAACTGCAACTCAGCGGCGGGATACGCATCATAACCCTGAAAATATAGGAAAAAGGGCATTTTTCAACTTCTTTTGTTTACTTTCATTCTTTTTTTAGCCCTCTTGAAGATTCTCATTCTAGCAATATTATAGGTATCTTTGCAATATTCCAATAATATTACAGTAATATTGCAAACGTTGCAGCAATGTTGATGCAAGCTTCTGTGCTATATTGGTTGGCTCGAAGCGATTGTCGAATTTAATTCACCTGCGTTCGTTTCTTGGACACCATGAACCTCTTCTGGGGATAGTATGCGGCACGTTGAGGATAAAGGAAATCATACTGCGGATTAACGTGATTGCCATATTGCGCGGGGCCTTCATATTGCTGATCCAGCTGCTTTCCATACTGCTCGTAATAGCTGGGCGGGTGGGTTCGGACTATCCCGATGTCAGAGGGCGACAATGTGTCGTAGTGCCGCGAGGGGTACACTGGCGTCAACCATGGGAGAGCTACAAAGGAATACAGAAAAGGATACAGAACTGATGAAGAGGTAGAAATCCTCGCTAAAGAAATTCATTATCCTTTTATTATTTTTATTTTCGTGCAGCTGGATCGTAATTATAGAATCGGACAGTTATCAACACGAACCGTTTCTAGGGTCTTCCTCATCAAGGAAATCACTGTCGTCTATCTCGTATTCATCGTTAGCATACTTGCGCCAGTTTCTATTCATGGAATAAAAATAAAATTGAATTAAGCATGTATTTATGGAAAGACTGTGAAAGATTTGAAAAACGCTGATTACCCGTTACGCTGTTCGTTTTCCCACAGTGATAGGAGGGCTAATACGTCATCAGGGTTGATGTCCAGAGGCAGCTCCCGCTTGTACCGTGGTTCCTGATAGTACGGGACGCTGAAAATTCAAGTAAAAGCGTTCCTATAATCTCCGACAACATTTCAGCAGGTCTTTTCTCGAAGATTTAACTCTACTTAAATCCTCTTACTTGCGTGATCTTCTTTTAACGTAATTATTCGCCAGGGATGTTTCTGACACCCCAACATTATATCCTAATTCCTATTATTTTCTTTGATAATTTACAATTAATTTAATTACTGGTCTGTTCAAATTTACTATACGATCTAGAGATCCTAAAAAGAGGGACTTGCTAACTGGTCACGCCAACTGGTCAATAGTCGTTAAGAGCATAGACGTAAGACTTTTATTCGACCTTGCAACAAAACAAATAAATATTGACGTTCTTGTACATAGACAATCTTAGCATATCAAGTTTTTTTAAAAAGAGAATATTGCACCTCGCTATCTATTCATTTTCTTAAAATTCATAATAAAAAAATCGACTGTGCCTTAAAAAATAAATTTTCACAGAAAAAATATCTTACATTAATAAAATCATCAAATGCTGAAGAAAAAGTTTTTAAAAAATATATTAGTAAGAAGATAAATTACATTTAGAGTCAAATAAATCAGACCAGCAGAGTTTTTAAATAAAGATTGCTAATAATCTATACATTCTCTAAATAAACATATTATAAAAAAATTGTTTAATTGTAAAACAATTTGCACTAAATATAATAATGTGTACAAATAGCATTCACTTTCATTTAGCGTACTTATAAGGTATTCTAGATATTGTGACGGGTTAAATAATAAAGGATTAATACAAATTAGTGCAGATCTAAAAATAGTCATCATATACTTCTATTCAGGTAAAAACTTACAAATGTACAATACTTAACAATGAAGTATGTAGTTTGTAATGGTTCACGAGTGGATTCACTTGTCGCGATAATGCTAAACAGATATGTCAAGGAGAAACGACGATCTAATCGTGGCTACAAAAATTGTCGTTTTTCCGACGATGCTCAGATCGATGTCTCGCAATCTCGTTTCGGAATCGCTTCGTGAATTCATTATTCCGCGCTGTGTTCGCGCAGTGTCTATATTTCAAGATTGATCGATGCTTATCCGTGACGCAAAGCGACCGACGACGATCACAGACGACTCGTCCCTACATCGCGCGCTATTGTTCTCCAGCACGAACGGTGCTTTATCTCGTTGTCGATGGACTGTCTTTTGTGATCGAGTTTCACGGTAGCTAGCATTCAAACTTGTACTCGATACAACGGCGAGTACGGGGACAATACCGTGGACAATACGTGCCTTCGATAGTGAGAAACGATTGTTGCGACGACGGTTGTCGTCGTCCATTGTTGATTAACAGAGAAAGTCATCTCGCAATCATCCAACTCAAGAAACACAAAAGTCAAAATAACTTTATTTTGAATTTTAACGTCAATAAACAGTCAAATTTTTTAACTGAAAATCATTATTTTGATTTTCATAAATTGACGCCAAAATGAGTTTTGATTAAAAAATTTTATTTTTGCTTATTGACATTAAGAATCAGAATAAAGTCATTTCGATTTTTTGTTGAATTTTACATGTTCCTTAGCTGTTACACATCGCGTTTACGATAAAACGATAGTGATGCCTGGCAGAGACTAACGCTGATCAACTGATAAGCTGGCTATGTGCCAAAAACTCGTAGGATACTTTCATTCAGCTTTTCGACGTTTATCAGAGCGTAGTAAGGACTCTGGCCCTTCGTGGCTTTTGCGCCGCCAAGGCTGATCACACGTCGGATCTTACTACTGTAATTTATCCATCTTGATTCTTCCGTCTCGATTTTGTCTTAAGCTCACTTTATGTCTATTTTTATTTATGCAGATTAACTATAATCTTGGCTTAACTTACTTTTTATTCTCTTTTCAAAATGAACTGGGTATTAGACGATTAATTTGTGACAAAGTTCTATTTTGTATAAGAAATGTGTGTATTATAAACAGTAAAAAATTATATTGATCAATGAACCTTGCGAGATTGAAAAAGCGAATTTTATACTACAGTGTAAAGTTTGAAGGAAATTAAGAGATGAAATCATCCTTTATCTATAAAGCAATTTTCACCTTTTTTATTATACTTAAAAAATTCTTAAAGAAATCAAAAATACTTTACATAAAAATTTTTAAATAAAATTATTTCTATTCATCTACGTCAATAATATTTTTAAAAATTAATTTTTTTTTTAATCTATATGTTTATTATTTTTTGACATATTATGATGTATAGAAATGAAGGTAATTTTTTACTATAAAATTTTCATATAAAACACTTTTTTTATCTTAAATAGTTTTTAAGGTGTAATGAAAAAAATCTGCTTTACATGTAAAAGACAATTTCACTCTTTAAAACCGTTTATTAGCTGCAATGGATATTTTCTAAATTCATTTATTTACGTGACCTGTATACAAAATTTCATTAAAATTATAATTTAACATTTCGAGAGGTTCTCTTGCCATCAGATGTGCTGAAAGAGCTCGACGTTTTTATCTCATTAGTTTTTCGGCACGTGCCGCTTGTAATTCTTCTAATCGATTAATCTAGTTCATTACGTCGGCGTTTCCTCTATTGATCTGCATCCGACGGGACGCCTCCATTCAAACTCTCGAAACGAGGACGGCGGAGCTGTTGTCTAATGCGTCAGCAGGATTATTATACCGTCGACGGAAGAACAGTACGTGGAGTGCAGCGGAGGCTCATCCTGTCGCAGCCGGAAGTATCATCGATAAATCCGCGGGGTGTGCTTGCCAGATGATTGGTCGCTGATACCGGCGAATAATCAAGCTCTGACCTACTTTTGCCTCCATCCCGGCTCCATTCAGCTTTTCGTGGGCCCGCTCTCGCTCTCTTTCTCTCTCTCTCTCTCTCTCTCTCTCTCTCTCTCTCTATCTCGCTGATACTCGACCACCACCACCACGCCACTACTACCTGCGTCACGCGTATCGAGCGATTCGTGCACTGCACCAAATTCTCCTCCCGTGTGGGTGTGCGCGGCCACGATGCCGTATGCACAGGCGAACATTCATCTAAAGCCCGTTTCTACCAACATAGATCCAGATAGCACAGAGAGTTTCAAAAAGGATTTAAAAAAATTTGATCCGTCATGAATTCTGAGTTCGTTTTCAGATGCAAAAAGAATTCTTTTTCTGAAAAAGTATTCTTTTCGCATCTGAAAATAAACTCAGAACTGATGACATATCTGTGCTATCTGGAAATTAACTTTAATCTCAATTCAACTTACTCTTTATCTTTTTCTAATTCTGAGAAAAGATGAAATGTTAGTTGAACTTAAAATTAAATATAGATATGGATATTGGAATTAGAAAAAAATAAAGAGTACTCTCTAAATTCTTTGGAACGAAATCTCCCTCTAAAGAGCGAAAATTGAGCCAGTCTTGAAAGAGAGTGGCTCAGTTTTCAATTCTTAAGAGTAAGATTTCACTCTTCAGAGTGACAATTCACTCTAAAAGTTTTATAGAGTAAGTTAAACTGAGATTAAAATTAATCTACATGTACCTTGATAGAAATGGACATAAATCCTACGTCGCTTTGTGCTGCACGCAGGAATTATTTTTGTCTTATTATTTCTCTCTTTTTCGAGAGAAAATTTGTGAGGAAGGTCCCACGGATCGTTAATTCACGAGAACAATAGCATTTTTTTTTTACCTTTAGACATTTGAAGATTCCGACAAAATCATGCCGAGATCTACAATTTCAATTCTAATTCTCTGATTAATTTTAAAGATATTTTCGCTGAGATGTCGAGAATCGAAGAGAAGAAAATTTTTGTACGAGTTAAGCAATTAGATACCATAGTCTTTCATTAAATCAGTTTTTTCACAATTTTACTTTAATATATATACAATTCGATTTAATAAAATTGTGGGAATCAGAATAAGAATTGTAATATAAATTGTAATATTGTATAAATATTATTAATTATATTAAACGATATTTCTATGAGATCTTGACCGAAGAAATTTTAACGTAATTTTCCTCGATGGCGCGCAATACGCGTTCTTTTTCATGAAAATATATTCAAAGTGCTTTTAACGGCGAGTGCTTCTATTATTATGGCACTCGCGTCTAAGGATAACGCGTTATGTAATCGCGTTTACTATAATGGAAACGGTTACCGCGTTATAAGAATTTTATCGAGGAAAAAATTAATCGTTGTCGTGTCCGTCCGGGGTGACCTGTGACATTTACGACAGTCAGGCAATGCATTCCCGTACATTTTTCGTGTAAAAATAACGAGCCGCGATGGCGATGGCTGTTAACTTTGAGACGATAATAATGTCCTGCTCGACGGCAGGTCCCATGTATGTGTGTTTAATTTTAAACACCGGCCTTAAGCAATTCCGTGCGAAGCGCTTTTACGGCTTCGATATCGAGGGCTCGCGTGTTCACGCGATTTCCTGAAATTAGATTCGGCTCTCGATAAATCTGCATCGCGCTCAATGGGAAAGCGTATTTTTATCTCGCGTCGTCGCGCGATTGCGAGCCGAACGTAAACGTTGTGTTATTAAGCGTCGTAACGTTTTATCCGTTTCATTTGCTTTCATTGGAAGGGAGGAAGAGGCACATCAAAGGCTAATATTACCTTTCACATGACAAATTTTTCAAGCCTGTTATGCCATCCACAATGGGGATAATATATTGATGCTTTCTAGCCAAAGACATACAGTATAACACGATGATCATTTCATGTCTGATTAATATTGATAAATAATAAGGATGTAATGATTTATTGTGTCACATCATGTCTCTTGCTAGAAAATACCCATTGTGTAGTAAGCAGTAATCTATAAAAAATTGATCAATTGTTATTCTCTTCTCATTCAATTGTAATCGGTTTAATTGATTTCTTATGGCTTGTAATTTAATTACTGCATTACTTCTATTGTAGATGATCCTTTAATTGGCAACAGGACAGAAAAATTTACGAATCTTTCTATCCTATAATAAAATCAATCAACTGGAGGCCGATTGTGTATCTTGAAATAAGGTGAAAATTACAAAAGTGAGCAAATTCACTAGATGACTAATTAAATTATGAATATTCTAATATATTTGCTCACTTTTGTAATTTTTATCTCATTTCGAGATAAAATCGATCCCCAGACTCGAAAAATTTCTCATACGATAAATATAATACCAGCCAAAGAATGCGACGAGTAAGATCGTTAATTATTGTTACTATCAGATAATTCTCGTCCTCTGATTATACAGCACAGAAGCTTGCAGCAACGTTCTTGCAACATTTTCAATTTTATTGCAATATTTAGGCTTCGTAGCAGCAATCTGCTAATGTTTTATCTTTATATGTCTCCTGCATTTATTTTATCTTCTTTTAATTTTCTTTCGTAGATGTAAATCTTTCTAGATGTAAGTCTTGTATAATAGTATTAAAGATTATTATCATTATTATTATTGAGACGTACGTTGCAATATTACTGTAATATTGCTGGAATGATCTATGCTGTATGGGTAAATATCAACATCGAACGATTGGCGAATCAATGCGCCAAGATACCGAATGCGAAACTTCCGATGATTTCATTCGGCTGCAATTTTAAACAGCACCAGTCGAGCGTACGCTACTGATACGGTCTTCGATGACGACAATCTCTCTTTCACTCTCTCCTTCTCTCTCTCTCTCTCTCTCTCTCTCTCTCTCTCTCTCTTTCTCTCTTTCTCTCTCTCTACAAATGGTTCGATACGACTTCGGTCGTCAGGTCGACCGCCGCCGTCCCTGCACCGAGGGCAACGCCCTCACAAACCCTCTCATACCCATTCAGAAGAAACGCCGGAGGAAAAGAGGGATGCTTGGTGGGTGGAAAGGGTGGAAAGGGCGCGCACGGTGATGTATAGCCCTCGCGCGCCGAGGTACACCGAGTCGATCCTCACTTTACATGAGGGGGTTTCCGTTATCATGCCAACTCAGCAACGTGCGCGATTCCGAGGGTAAAGCCCTGCGCACAATGAAGGAAACATTAGGAATAGAAATACAATATTGAGATTTTAATCTACCAAAAGCCGTGTATTCCGGTATAATTGGTTCCTGATTTATTGAAATCTTGATGCTTATTCCTCCTAACGTTCTTCCATTTTAAATAGAACACAGAACTCATAAGAATATCATAAGGACGTATATCTTCGTGAACTTATTTGTCATTTATATATAAGTTATAATAATTTTCAAATATTAAATGATGTCTTGATGATGTCCTATGATATCATTATGATTCTGTATTCTGTCTAACCCTCTAAATTGTGCAGCTCTTAATTCATATCGTAGGGAAAAAAAGAAAGAAAGAGAGAGAGAGAATCGTATATTAACTCTCACTTATTTTTGCGTCCTCGATTTCCGATATTTCATCACCGATGTGACAATTTAATATCGGTCTGGTCTACAGAGAGGCCGTGTGGCCTCAGCAAATCGACTTCCAACTAAATAACGTTTCACAATTTCGCTCTCTTTGGTTCATGAAATAAGCGCGGCAAAATAAAACGAAACCGTCCACTTATCCGCTTTCGAGGATTTTGTTACCTACCGCAATCTAACAGCGGTTACTCCCGGGAATATCGATCGACGCGGGGTTATCGATTTCGAGAATTAGGAGCAAGTAGGACGCGGCCACTTACCTCCTCTTAACTTGAGCCTGCACCGGCTGCGGGGTAGGCAGAAGGCTGGGTAGACGTCTCGTTTGGAACGAACTCGTCGGAGGCTGCAACGTGGTGCTCGGTAGCGCGGTCGCGGACTTTTCCGATCTCTTGCGCCGATCCTCGCCCGTGTAATACCGCGAATACGGCACTGTGTCCCACACCCGCGGTACGTCCTCCTCGACCTCATTCACGATGACTTTTCCGTAGCTGAGACACAAATAATTCTCGTTATGGCGAATCTTACCAATCAAGGTAACGCTGGGCATTTTCCATTGGGAACAAACAAGTCGTTCAAATACCATTGTCTTTGTTATTCATTAAATGTCAAGAAAGATACTGTGTTTTGTATGTAATATTAAAATAAAGCATTTTATTATATTTATGTTAATATATTAATATATTATATTTTTGGGACACAATCATAAAATATTAAATATATATTAACATAATAATATATTCTCTAAATTCTTTGAAGTGAAATCTGATTCCAAAAAAATGAAATTGTGTCATTCTTGAAAAAGTGTGAGATTTTACTCTTTTGAAGTAAGATTAATTTCAAAGAATTTAGAAAGTAATATTAATATAAGTATAAATATAATACCAGTCTAATAAAATGCCTTAAAATATTATTATATGAAATGTATTAAATAATATTGGTAATATAAGCACAATAATTCTACATAGCATGCTTTATCTGGACTTTTTAAAACGTCTCTTAAAAATCTGTGCCGTATGAAATATAACGAAGAAAAGTAAATAAACATGAAGCTCTCAAATATTGCATGGCATTTAAAGTAAATTAATACAACAGGTCATTAAGTTCTAAAAATATAATAATCTACAAAGCGAAAAAAATATATTCCATTTGTCGATCAAATCGAACGTAACATTGAAATAGTTACATAATTCGAGGTATTGAATTCCGAATAATTTATCTTCCCTGACGCGAAAACTAGACTTACTCGTAATTCTTATCGTACGGCGAGTACGACTCATGCTCGTACATAGTGTTGCTGGGTGATTTCTGGACCGGGGATGGTTTATCGTCCTCGGCGAGAGCTGCTTTCAAGCCTCCCAGCCCCGAGGCAGCGAGAGTTCCTACATACGTAAATGAATTCCAGAGATAATCCTCGTACAGTATTCGCTGGATTATATAACGCATTGTATGTTTTAACCTTTTATTACTCGCGTGAGATATTCAGGACACTCGGTCACCTTATAAATTCACTAAATGTGTACATGTTACTTGTACATATTGTTATACGTATTTAGTGCAAAATGTTTAATTTTTAAAAAATTGTTTTTTATTTTCATCTACAAATGTTATTTATTTTCATCCAAAGAATGTGCAGAATGTTATCAATTTCTATGCAATTGTAAATAATTAAAGAGGACCACTCTGGTTTATAAGTCGAAATCAAATCAATATCGATTGATTTTTCGAATCATTTGATCATCTTTCGAAGATCAATAAAAAATCTAGTAGGTATCAAACGGTCCTAAAAATCGACTTCAAATCGACTTGTGAACCCGGCCATGGAAATTGAGATATATAACGTTGAAGTGTCAGAAACATCCCACGCAAGTAATTACGCTAAAAAAAACCACAAGAGTGATATATTTTTATCTAAAGAACGCGTATAGAATGTTATAAATATTTATTTGATTATAAATGATTAAAGGGACTCGTGAAAATTGAAATATAATGGGGTGTCAGAAACATCCCAAGCGAGTAATTACGTTAAAAATGAATATATGTATTTTTATCTAAAAAATGTTATAAATTTTATTTTATTTTTTATTTTATTGGAAATAATCAAAAAATTGAGATAAAACGTAGGGGTACCAGAAATATCCCACACGAGTAATTATTTTTATCTAAAAAATGTTATCAATTTTTATTATAAATAATCAAAGAAAATTGCATGAAAATTGAGATAAAACATTGGGGTATCAAAACACTTCACGCAAATAATTACGTTTAAAAAAAAATCACAATAACAAGTGAGAGCAAAAAGTATTCAAGGAAATTTGTTATAAAAAAAGTCTTATTTGTGGAAAATAAACATTAATTAGCAATTTTATACAATACATTCTGTTCTAACATAAACAAATGAGCTTCGCATGTATGCCTGATTTTAGAAGCTAAATTTTTCGTTTGTACGAATACTTTTTGGGCATTCAAACAATACAATTTTTAATTACCGCTTATTTTTCAGATGATATATTTTGTATAATTAATACACATCTTTTTGATATATATTTAATTTGGTATAATTTTAAGAAACATACAGTTTATTTTATTCTTTATGAACAAATTGTTAATTATCCAACAAGAAATAATTGTCAATTAAACGTCGAATCGTCAAATTGATGTTGAAATTATCGTATTTATATCAATTCGACTCATTTCTCACTGGATAATATTTACTTTTTAAAAATAAAGTTTTTTTAAAAAATATTTTCTCTGTACGAATACTTTTTGCATTCACTGTAGTTTTCTTTAAAAAAATGTATCGAATGTTATCAATTTTTATTTGTAATCAAAGAAAACCATGAAAATTGAGATATAAGATGATCAGAAACCCCAAGTACGAATAATTAATTACAAAAAATCACGCGAGTAGTGAAGAATTAATAAATAATTTACGTTTTTCTGCGTTTGACGTGAAAGATTCTTCAGCGGCGGCAGCGACGGCGGCAGCATTAGCAGCCTGTCGATTCTGCTGGTTGCCGAACATCAGCATCTCCTGGGTGCGTTTTGCTGAAAGCGACATTGCGGGGCGTTCAAGCGAAACGAAAGCGAATAAAAATTGAGAAATAATTCGCTCTCGATGAAAAATATACGAATGGAGTCTTACATTTCGGCTTCATGACCTGGTCTGCCTTCTTCGCGTCCTCCATCAGGCTCATAGGCAGGCACATGCCTACCGAGACTAGTGAGAACAACAGCAACAACCACGCCCAGTTACACGTCATCTGCGACAAAGTTGCGGGATTCTCATTGCCGGTTGCGTTCGCGATGACGCACCGTTTTCAGGGTCAGAGCTTCGCGACACTCTTTTTTTGCGCCCCGTGTCTCCCACCCCCGAGTTCTTCCTCTTGACATCGGATTTCCGACTCCAGTAATCGCAGGACCAAAATAAACCACAGGTCTGTTCTTTTATCCTAAAGTTCTTTCATAGTTCATCTTTCTCCCTTTTCTTTCCACGTTGAATTGGAGAGAAAAAGAGAAGATGAACCGTGCAAGAAGTTCAGCTAAAAAGAACAAGCCTCATGATTTACTCAAGGAACACATAAAAATTAACAAAACTCAAAATGATTTTATTTTAATTCTTAACATTAATAAACAATCAAATTTTGTAATCAAAAATCATCATTTTGATTTTTTTTCTTGGCTTGATATATTCCTTGGTTATTTAAGCTTAACGTCTTATATCTGTTTCTACCAATGCAGCTTAATTTTGGTCTCGGTTCAACTAATTCTTTTCTAATTAAAAGTTAGAAAAAGATGTCTTAAAAACATCCTTAAGACGTCTTGTGTCTCGATTTTCGTCTTTTTGTTATCTGCGGAGTTTTATTAGTTATCGGGTCACCGTACTAAGAAAACTTGAATATGTAAATGTCATATAATGCGAAATGTCGAGAGTCTATTTCCACTGTGTGTGGAGAGACGAGTGTAGGAGCAACAAGGGCGCTCGATAAAGGGTCTTGTGCATATGTTTGCGGTTACATAAAAATATTACGTCGTTGAGAGTTCTATAATAAAATATCTTCAGATATGACGCCGTCGTCACAGCGACCGACGACGTCACGACTTCATGTAATCGACGCGGTTTACTTTCTTCGGTTATGACGTTGACGTTACCGTATGACGTAGCCAACAAGAGAGTTCCCCAGTTGCTTTACGTCACACACATATATGTAACTTGATAGGTTGACTTTATCGAACTTTTGTTTTATCGCGTGACGGCGATATGTAGCTCCACGTGTGTATAAAAAGATTCCTTGAGAAATAATAAATATCCTATAAAGGAGCGAAAGGAGTAGTTGTTTTCAGTAGAAAATTCTGACCGATTCGACTCGATTTTGCGCGATTATTTTAATCTAACATGCATAAATTTACTACAATCTATAATCAGTTCATTAACAGCTGTTCGATTTATCAAGAATTTCATAATGCTGGAAGGCAAGTTTCCGCGTGTTGCACGATCGAATTACACTACTTAATTGCTCTCAATTGGCTTCTCATTAATGAATTACGAACTGCCTCTGAGGGTAAGTTAACCCGCGTAATTACGTGAAACTCTAATGGTGATGCTGGAAATGGCTGCGGAGAGTAGTGAACGCGCAGACGGTGCTACTGGAAATGTCAGAGTTCAAAATTGCGTGCGGAAAATATATGTATTTGTGAAATTGCGTATTTACAGTATAGCGACAATCTCGAATATTGCATTCCACGCAATTTTGTATAAAGCAAATGGCTCGCAATTTATACGCAATATCCAGGAAGTTTAATCGTCAAATTCAGTACTGAAAAATACATGACCTCTGACCTTTCGAATTTTGCAGTAGACTTCTTTTTTGCACATATAAAGGTCATTTAATTTCGCATTTTATATGATATGTAATTGAGATTTCACTCGCTTCGATAATAGACGGTATCCATGTCCAGATCGATATGGATTAAACGATATTTAAATGAAACAAATAGAAATTAATGTCATAGTTGAAACTGTTTTCGCGACAGTTGCGTTGTTGACGTTGCGACGTGGTTCTCAATTAAACGATCACTGGATTAAATGCTTGGGAATTATTCTCGGAATTGACATTCGCCTAAGTCCGAAAACGAATGGCGAAGTTTGACAATTAAAGCGAGCCGTGTAGCAACGCTAAACCGGATATAGTAGACCTAGAAATCGTACACTTGTTGCATCTACAAATACTATAGTCATTTATCGGCGTGTACGAGCTACACGGCTAGGTAAATCGCAATTAAAAATGCATTTCGCTGAATGAGAATCTCATTGACGAGTTAAGTGTGCATAAAAGCCTTTTCTCACGCACACGTTGTCGTCATAATTAATTCTAATTTATTAACAGTATGGCAAGTACAAATATATTAAAGAGGATCAACGACGAAATTATAAAGCAACATTTAATCCCGACACACACACACACACACACACACACACACACACACACACGCACACGCGTGCGCACGTAGCCAGCTGTTCAAATTTCTTAAAATAGACATAGAGATGTGAATCTAATTCTGTCTACAAATATCGCTAAAATTGAATAACAGTCATTTAGATAAAATGAAATTTGATTCGGAGCCGTGCGCAACTACCTGTATGAATGTGCCGAAAGTGGCCGGCTACGTGACGATAAAATGCGTTTACAATTACATTTCATCGTTCGAATTTCAGAATTTGTTTTCATCTGAAATTATCGACCAATGAAGAATGAAGAATGAAAAAAAGAAACTACACGTAGAAGTGAGGATTTGTCTACCTTTCGAGATACAATAATTTCGCTGGATTTGTCCTTGTACGCTTGTCCCTTTCTCTTTCGCGAGTCTCGCGATGATCCTTCGGCTGGCACCCGGGTGGAGAACAGGCACGTCCTAGCGGATCCGCCGGCTCGGGGTGGAATGAATGTCGGGGCTCGGCAGGACGAGTAGAAAAGCGGGGTACGGTCGATCAACCAACCCCCACCTTGGTGAACGAGCATTCCCCGTCTCTCGTCTCGTGGTGGTGAGAGCACCCTACGACGACGCTGTTGGCTGCGCGCGCGCTGCGTTTCCTCGCATGGCACACGACGCCGACAGCAGGTGGTGCGTGTGAGTGCCGCGCACACGAATCCCACACAACCGTTGATACAAGGGACGTCTCTGCCCACGCGATGACCCAACTACGTCTTCCCGACGGATCCCCGGCTTTCTACGTGGCATCGTAAGGATCGCTATGGGTGGGAATTATGTTGTTATTTTGCTGTCGAAAGCCTGTCAGCCGACATTATCGGAGCCATAAGATTTTGCCGTTATCGAACGCATCGGTTTGATAGTTACTAAGAAAAAAATATTCTAAAAATTTAAATTTTAATAAATATTTATTTATTGTAAATAGTGCAAACTGAATGTTTATTTACAATAAATAAATATTTACCCTAAAAAGAAATAATAGTTAGTTAAATTAAATTAATGATTTTGTGCCAAATAAATGTATCTTTATATTTAGTAAATATTTAGTTGGCACTGTTCAAACGAATGATTTTTTTTAAATTTAGAATATTTTTCAATGCGTGGATGGAAAGTCCTTGCGTTCTGCATCCCGCTAATAATTAGTATAATGTAGTATTTAATTTTCTTACTCTAATTGCGGTTATTCCTCGGCAACGTGAATTTTAATTATTTCATCAGTAACAAAGGTCTTTGAAAAACATAACAATTTTTTTATTGTTTCATATTATAAAACTCCTGAAATAAAAAAATTCTGATATACTTGTCAAAGCTTTAACATCGAGTTTTTATCTACATCACCGAAGATTCGAATTGTATTTTACTTATTTTTTATAGATTTAAATTTATTTACAGTGAGAAAATAAAATTATATCAAGTGCAGCATTACTTTAATTAAAAATAATTTTATTACTTTAATAACACTATTAATGAGATGAATACGTCATGCTATTGTTCGAGTAAAATTTTATTTGTTTCATTAATATTGTTATTGAATTAATAAGATCATTTTCAATTAAAATAATGCTATTAATATATTGCATTTTTTTCTAGTATATCAAAATTCATAATCAAAATATCGATAACCTTAAGGTATCGATAACCTAAGGAATCCAATTGCCAGTGGAGTGTCAAAGCCATCTTTGTATCGAGACATTTTCTCAAGATTATTGAATTCTATATGAAGATCTACATCCTTTGTAAAATGGAGAAGAATACAAAGGCATCTTTAGTCACCCTTTACGACAACAAATCCTTATTGCTGTAATTCAATATTTCTGTAATCCAAACGACGCTTCTTCGAAAGGGCATAGGTCCGTTTATGCTCTCTCGTTAGCCCTTGAAACTCAACGCGACCGTTAAATATATATGGCTCGTCTCATCTTGAAAGAATGCAGCCTTCACCTTAACAGGATCGAGGAGAACCTACAAAGTATGAGATTATTTATATTCTCTATTAAGCTATTTCTGCTCTGCAGCTTTTCATATTTATAATTTTCTTCATGAATTTATATAAGAGCAGGAGATATAATCTAGCATTCTTATCTTTGATCTAGCGTTAAATTAAAATACCAGCATAAAAGAAAAGAAAACTGACACGTTTCGCTATTGTTAGTACCCCATTGCAACACAGGTAGAATGCCACGGATGGTAGAATTAATAGAAAGTTAAAACACTACTAGGCATAGCAACCCCGCTGCGTCATGTAATGTCTATGATGACGTTACCTACTTGTCTTTAATTTTAATGCGATAGTTATGCAAACGTCATAGGAATAGTTTTCTTTGGCATTTCAAACGATGACGTTATACACGAC
>NW_011627324.1:64765-91978 GCF_000204515.1 Acromyrmex echinatior | reverse complement strand
GACGCGGCTCTACAGACGGTCTATGACAGGAACATGTATACTTAAGTAGTAGAGCTGTGTGTATTTTCAGCCGATACATTATACGTATATATAGGTATCTATCATTCCAATCTCCATTTCTCAAACATTTACTTTCTCAATGCGAACGTTCCAATAAAAGAAATTGGCACAACGATTAAAAGATTAGATTGTAATAGTAGCAAAAAGATAAAACAGGCGATGAAATCAATAAAAATTCAATAGAAACGTAAAATTAACACGACTCCCTTTTGTCTCAAATATTTTTAAATCTAAAGCTGTATATAAAAAGTGACAAATTTAATAATAAACTATTGAACTTTTAACTCGTATTCCCTTCAATGTTTGCACTTCGAATTTGAATTTATTTTTATAATATTAATATATATTTCATGTGTCATAATAACTTAGTGCTTGAATTTTTGAAAATTTTCATTCACAAATCATAAATAAAATTCATGCGAGAAATATGGCTGAAGATGTAATATAATAAGAAACTTGGACCCTAAGATCTTTTTCTTAATCTGAAGGCACCGTTTTCTTCTCGATTCCCAAAATTTATATTAATTATGGTTACGAGTTTAGGGATGAAAATCCAGTAACGATCTCACGGCGAAATCAGCACGGCCTAGCGCGCCATGAAAGAGAAGAGATTCTCTCTCCAGCCTCTACCTTCCCCTCGTTCGCTATTCATCCCCAATCGCCTAGCTTCAACCCCCGCAACAGGCCATACGCCTACGCGAGAACGGTACGGCGCCCACGCGCGTTTCTACCCCATATCGAGAATCGAGCTGAGATCAGGGGTTGGGCGGAAGGGAGCGTATTTTTTTTCTCGCGTCAGCAGACCGACGCTCGACGACCTCAGCGTCAGGGTTTCCCACCCTTTAACCGCTTGAACGGCACCGTTCGCAACGTACACGCGAAAACAATAAAGATGACAAATGTTCTCAATCATTTCATTATTGCATACTTTAGTCTGTCGTCTTTTCATACAATTTGAAATGTATAATCTGTTGTGGAGGAATATATACCATATATGTAGAGCGCCTTTTCTATTTTTAAGGGAACTCTTTTTATTTTTATTTAATTGGACCGCGCCATACAGAGTACTCCAATATCACTTAAAAAATTGCAATATTTTGTAAAACATTTCTACAATATTTCAAAAAATATTGTAGATATATTGCTGGAACACATTATACAATATTTCAATGATTAATCCAGTTATTGTTAAAATATTATTGATTAGAATCACATTTCAAAATATATATGAAAGTTGAATCCAGAAAACATTCGCTAAATTTGCATATTTGCATTTATATAATATATATACATGCATATTTCTTATTACAGAACTTCTGAATGTTTTCTTCTTGCAAGAAACGTATCCATCTAGAAGCGGGACCGCGTACTTATTAATTAAATTATAATATTGCAGTAATATATTTCCTACAGAATATTAAAGTTATAGTACATATTTCGACAATATTGGTACAATATTACTAATAAATATTAAAACTGCAATTTTTGTAATATTATGAATTATTAAAATATTGCTACGATATTTTATGCTGTAGGAATTGTCTTTAGAGATTTTTTCATATAGGAATATTTGTTATTTTTGCAAAGAGGTTCTCTGGGACGTGATCTTGGGAACCTCTAAAGAGGTGGCTCTAATCCTTGAAATATGTCTAAGACTCCCGGGGGAGGGAGAAAGGGAGAGTGGCGTCACTGCACTTAAAGTAATATCATGTTCGATAACATCAATGGATGAGTACTCGTATAACTGTGAAGACTCATTCCTTGATGAGCGAAACGAAAACTGACGTCGAGGTCATAAACATGGATTATTTTCGCCTATGTTATAAATTATTTGCTTTGCACTAATATTTATTTTGGCGAATGCTTCACATATTTGTACAGCTTTACGTGAATATTAATCTCGATGACAAAAGTTGCTTAAAATCTTTGGGCAATCTATAAATTCGCGACAGGATTCGAAACGGGTTTCTATTTATAATTTTATGTCGCGTGCTTTTTATATATGCGTGTGTAAGTTCTCCAGGTCAATTATCCAATGTATTACACGACACATAAAATTATAAATAGAATTCTGTCCCAAATTCTGTCGTGAATTATAAACGATCTGAAAATGAGTTTAAGATAATCCAATTTTAGATAATCTACGAATCATTTCTATTCGTAATTTTATTGGCATTAAAATATAATAACGCCATTTGATTCTAATTCATGACACACTTTACTGATGCTTAAAAAAGCATTATATCTTTCAGTTTCAGTATAAGTATGCTAAATTATACATATATGTAGATATATACAAGTATGTATATAATTTTGATTTTGGAAATATAGAATATATGGAGCCGTCTCATATAATTATAAATACATAAGCCAGTTTTAAATGATCTACTATTTGTAATAGATTTCTATTCGTAATTTTGTTAAACTCTACCCTTTTTAAAAAAAAGGCATCAAGTGTCTGTGATTCTCTCAGAAAAAAAAATATAAATTATTATACGTGCTTCTATGTGTGTCGATCGGTCGAAATGTGCAACTAAATCCTAACACTACTACAATTAAGTGTGCCAAATTATATATAATTATAATATTGTATAAATTATACATGTATATGTATCTATTAATATCTATTAGTATCCATTAAATCTAATATATGGATCTATACATAATTTTATAATATATATATGGATAATTATACATATATACATATATACATATATACATGTATATAAATTAATTATATATAGATAAAAAAAAATGTAAACATATACATATACATAAATTATGTGCAGGATGTTTCTCAGAACTTTAAAGATAAATTTCAAGGAATGGTAGAACTCAAGAAATTTTTATTAAGAAAATTGTGTCCTCTTTCGCATTTTTAAGGAGTTCGAGAAAGAGCTGCACGTTCTTGTTCGTATTGGTTGTAAGTACACAATCGATCGGTAGCATTACGTGTGTCGTCTGACAATATTAGTCTAAGCTTCTGTTTCTTTTGTCTAAGCTTTGTTCCTTTTGTAAAAACGAAATCAAAGAACTAGTATTGTCAGATATCACACGCGACTAGATACACATTTCCTTAAATATGTATTAAAGGATACAGTTTTTTTAACGAAAGCTGATTTTATTGGTGAGATCTACCATCCCATTGAAGTTTATCTCTAAGATTCTGAAACATTCTCAGTACGTATAATTTAACACATTTGTATTAAATTAAACGACATAAAACTTTTTAAGCTGCTATAAAATGTGTCACAAATCAAAAACAAATAGCACACGCGTTATTACATGTACATGTATATTTTATAGTGTCCAAAGTTACGAACAGAATCTATCATGAATTGCGGATCTAAAATTGGCTTATACATGTTTTATATTTATATTATGGGAAGTTTCAATTTATATATACAGCCTTGGCCAAAACTATTACGCAATTTATTTATTAACTATTAGGTGTTGGAATTAATTCGTAGCGTTTTTTAATGAAAGAATGTTATTTATTTCACATGAGCATTAAAAAATACATTAATGAAAGTACTTCCCATCACTTGTAAAACGCTACGAATTAATTCCAACACCTAATATTATTTAAAATTTTAGCTAAAAAATTAATTCATGAAATTTGCTGTAAATTATTCTTTGTTTCAAGAATTTATGTATAATATCGGTAACCAATAGACAACGCAGGTAAAAGAATTGCAATCTATATTTTGAAAAAAATATAGATACCTGATAACTTTGATCAAGGCTGTATTTCATGTCTCACAACTAAAATTGCTTCTGCCGGATTCATTAGGCGCGATTTATCGCTGCCCATCGAGCCGATCGAGCGTCATCGACATGAACGGCAAATATACGCGATGGATACAAATGGCCCGCGACTATTTCCATTCGTATCTCTGCCATAAGGCATAAGTGCGCGTAATCATGCCCGCTTCTCCCGCGCAATCAGAGAGCGTTTTGATCTAAGGCGAGGTAACGAGTGGTCGCGGACGTCGTTTTATGAGGGCTGGTCTCTTTCGTGAATAAGCGAGTCGTCGTTCTCCATCGCTTCGCCACTTCAACTAACTTCAGCGCGAAGGGCTGCGATGGTTCTCCCGGTACATCCGCCCTCGTACCGTAATTGACCTATTTTCGTCAGCGTCGTCGTCGTCATCGTCGTCGTCGTCGTCGTCGTCGTCGTTGTCGTCGTCGTCGTCGCAATGTGCCGCAGAACGCTTGCGCAAATTCGTTTGCACGCGTATACGACACGGGGGAGGACAGGTGCAGCTTCCGGTAAATTACGAGAGTCCGCATCGGAGAGTTCCTTTTCAATTGCGGAAGAATAAAGGCACGCGTTCACGTTGCATCCCCTTCACGACGAGATGTGACTACATGAAGGGATCATTATCTCCGGATCGATTGAAAAATCCATCTCTAAAGCGACGTCTACTATGAGATTTTATAAAACATAAGCTTTGAGTCTCAAGCTGTAAAAAATTGACCATCGTAGTCGATTATTCTCCTCACATTCGATCGTGATTGGTCAATTTTTTATGTCTTAAGGCTTAAATTTTATGCTTTAAAATCTCATTGTAGACGTCATTTTAGGCCAGTATTTACATTTACATTTTGTTTGTTTTTGTCGTATGATAAACGTGTATCGGTTTTACAAGAAAGAATCTCACAGTGCTAAATTCTGAATATGATAATAAAATATTATAATAAAATTACTTCTATTCATTAAAAAATATTTTGATTTTTAAAAAAAATTTTTTTAATATTATTAATGTAGATGAAGTAATTTTACTGTAAAACATTTTTTGATATCTTGAATAATTTTTGAGAGAACCGAAAAAAGCTGAAAACCATTTTACATATATAGTAAAAAGTAATTTCTCCTTAAAACAGTTTTTGGGCTGTTATTAACATATTATAAAATATTTATTTATATAATCTATATGTATACAAAATTTCATTAAAATCAAAATTTGACACTTTGCGAGGTTTTCTCATTAATTCCAGAAACGTTCTAATAAATCCTTATGCTTGGGTTAGTCCAAAAAAATAATTTAGTAAATCTTTATAAAGGATCTCTTAAAGGAAAGGTTTCATCTCTTTTTTTTCACTTTGAAACATTTCATGTACCAGAAAGTGTTATTTTCCTCGAATGCGTCACCTCGCTTCTCGTATGACACGATCGAACCCGGACAATTCCATTCGGGTGATAGCTCGAGCCTGTTCAAGTTTGCGAACCGAGATTGAGAATTTGACACGTGGCAACGAAAGTTTCAAGAACAAAAAATTTTATCGACAACTCTCCAAACGATAACTCGATAAAATTTTCCAGTTGATGAAATAACGTTTGAGAATATTTATTGCCGCTAGAAAATTAATTAAATTCACTATCAGACAAGATTCAAATGTTCCTCATACCTCGTCCGGAGGGAATTAATTTAATTCGCTATCTCTATAAATGTAAGATTCTATTTTTTGCGATACCTCTCTTCATGTACGTTGAATTATTGATAAATAAACGGAAAGTACACTCGCAGCGACCTTAATGCAAAAGCGTAATGAACTTTCCCTCTTTCTACTTCTCGCGTGGTAAATATTTTGCGCTTGAAAAATCTTTATCGCTACCATTTACTCGCGATGATTTACGAGCTATGTTATTTTTGCGGTTACGCAGCTTGCTTTCTTTTTCCTCTCGAGTTGAAAATAGCAACTGATCATTTGCGATACGATACCGTACTCAAACAAACTGGCAGGGAGAACAGAAAATACCGTGACGGGGAAAAGATCGATTTAATGCAAATTTCAATCAAGACAATAAGAATAATTGATATTAAAAATGAATATAATAACATGTCAAGTTATCGGAAATTATGAGAAATATCGAAAGATTTATGAATAATATTCCGGTGCACACACATGGGACATATCTAGAATTTTTTCGAAGGGAATTTTTATCAATTCTGTTATCACATAAACAGCAATTTTTTAATAAATTGCTTTTTCAGATATTTTAAAGCTTATAAGTAAATTTTAGAAAATGTCACGTTTCTTATTGTTTCTTATGTTAAATTGAATCTTTCAATCAAAAAAATGTTTTTATTTTATACGAATATCGAGTATATACATATATTTAAAGCAGTATAAAATTTTATACAAAAATATAATTTCTTATACTATTATTAACTATTATTTTGATGTTCTATGTATGTTTCGAGCTTCAAAAAATCAAATGTAGATTTATTTTTAAGAAATACTGCTTTAAAATGTATAAAATTGGGTATTTATGTAAAATAAAAAAAAATGTTTTTAATTGAAAGAGACTCAATTTAACATAAGAAACAACGTGACTAAAATTAATGATAAATTTCTTCATAAAAAGCAACCGTAAAACATTTAAGAAAAATCAACATCTGATATTCCCTGAGGTTTACTTGTTAGAAACAAAAAAAGATTAAAAAATTCTTTTTTGTTTCTAATTTTAAATAGAAAAATAGAGTTTGTAAATCATTTTTTATTTTTTTCCTGAAAAAAGTACAGGAAAAATATAGTAGGGCAAACATTTCAGGGAAGTTTAATCTTCTTGAAAATGTTTAGCTATATCAATATAACATTTTTCATTATTTATTTATTCTCAACTCAAGAAACACACAAAAATCAACAAAAAATCAAGATAATTTTATTTTGATGCTTAAAGCTAATAAACAGTTATGTTCAGTGATACAAATATTCATTTTGATTTTCTCTTGATTTGGTGTGTTACTTGGAAAAGGGAGTATCTTCATCAAAAATTAAAATCGTGTTAAGTTTTCTACGTAGAAGTCTCTCATCCATCTCTTTCCTTAATTCTTTCTTATATCTCTCCCTCAACTCCTCGCCCGGTTCAGTTTCGCGCACAGCTGACTGACGCTAAGCGTGATGAAAATTGGACGAAAAAGGAAAATGGACGGCACGCGATATTGCGAAGTTTCCGGTTTAAACGCCACACCCACGTCTTTTTCGACAAAGAGGGGAAGACAAAGTCGCGAGCTTTTCGCCTTCATTGGGACGGGCAATCGGCCGTGTGATCGCAAACCGAGGGTTTCGCAAAATCGCGCAAGTCTTCATCGAGTATCGCATCTTTCCCCTATCTCTCTCCCCAACCCCACAGGACGGACTCCCATTGACGTCAGTCTTTGAGTCGGCGAAGTGGCGAATCCCCGTGGCACGACCGGCCAAAGAGAGAGGGGGTTGATAGAGGGGTGAAATGGTTCCTCCACCTCGTCGACAGGGGTGAGAATACAGTAGCGTCACGCGAACTGTATTCTAGCCCCCTTCCGACATTTATTTATTCGTGTATCATCCACGAGCGAATTAAAAAGCACTCATTTATGTCGACAGCATGTCCTGGACTAAACGATTCTTGATTACTCTATTTTTACGACAGCTTGTAATTAGTTAGTCGAACTAACAGCGCTGCAAAAAGCATTTTATTTATAGATTTCAATAGTAAAAGTACGAACGAAAGCAATAAATGCATCTTTGATAGGTGAAAGGAAAAAAGATATTTAAAAATATGTTCCCAATAGATGCTGCGAATAGCAGAGATTAAATCGTATTGTGAAGTAAACAAAAATTTTAGCTTACTTTTACAAAATATATTAAAGAATAATAAATTCTTTTCTTATCAAATATCATATATTAAATATTATTCATTAAATTTGCTTTGGACTTTTGCTTTTCCAAGATAAATAAATTTAATAATTAGATTAAGATACTGTTTTAGAAATATTAACATTTTTCAGAATAATATTAATCTTTAAAATAACTATAAAATAAAACAGTTTTATTATAATATTATATTATTGTATATTATAATTGTAAACTGTATAAATAAAAATTTTCTTATTTAAGATATATTTTTCGATTCTCCCATTAAAAAAATAATTATGCAAATAAAAGTAATTCATAGAACAGAAATTGATCTATATGTAACATCATGAGTTATATTATGTCTATATGTTGTTAAAAGCAAATTAAATTACAATTGATGTATTTTATACAATTAAATTTGTTGAGGAGAAAATCATAATAGTGATATAAAATTACTATTACTTTATGTATGTTTCTACGAATAACTATTGGAACAACTACGTATAAACAATAAATTACAAGCGAGATGTTTGCATCACTTTCACGTTGAATTTTCAGTAATCGTGAGAGACAGAGGTAAATTCAAAGTCACGCAATTTGTCGGTATTGTGACAAAGTTAAGCAAATCTTTCGCGTCCCGGGCGTCAATGAAAGGGAATTAAAATTAATGTCACACTTACAAGGTTTCGGTGTATTCCCAGGGGTGAGATTAGCAGATACATTTGCGAATTAATCGCGCGATCGAGCGTTCCAACAGCACGACGATCCTCTCGCGCACTACGACCCTGTACAACGCGAAATGTAATGAGTTCGTGGAAGGGGTTGGTCCCGAAGGAATGGATCGATGTTTCCTCTGCGTACTAAAGGACGCCTGTTGATACGCGGCAAGAGCGTTTTCATTCATGAAAACGATGAAACAGCGCGAATCTCGTCTCGCTGCTGTGATCGCAATTATATTTCCTTTCACCATGTTATCTTGATATGCAAATGCGATTTTTTGAATACAATTCTGCAGTTGTCACTCGGGATGATATATCATGTGTTTTCTAGAAAAGATTATTTTTACATTACATTTTTAATTGCGGAAAAAATATCGGGTGCGATCTAGAGATTTCCATGCAGAAATCGACTACATATATAATTTTAAAAATGTTTTCTCAGACAATATGCCTGTATAAGAGCCAGTCTCGCCAATTCCGATTAACCTAATTGTTGATTAAGTATCAACTGTAATTGATCAATTCTGCTGAACAGCAATTGGTCAGTTCCAATATAACAATCAATCGATTAAGTTAAGTTTGGAATTGATGAGACCGGTCCTAAATGACATTATAAAGAATCTTTTAAGTCTCTTAAAAACTTTTGGAACTTATATGTCTAAAAAATATCTAAAACACATCATAAAGGCATCTTCTATAGACATTGCGTGTTGTCTGAATTGACAAAAGAATAAAGAAAATCTCTTCCCTGGTGAAAATGAAAATTGGAATGTAAAGTGGCGTCTACAATGAGATTTTAAAGTGTAAAATTTAAGTTTCAAGCTTTAAGCCATAAGAAATTGACAACTCACAGCTAATTATTCTCCTTATATTCGATTATGATTAGCTAATTTTTTACGGCTTAAAATTTCATTGCAGACATCGTTTAAGTCAAAAGAAAGAGTGACAGTAGGATAAAGACGGAACTTTTAGAAACCAAAAATTGAAACAACATTTAAAAAGCGTGAGTGTTTTTTTTATGTTTCATTGTCTCAATTTTCTTCACTTCTTAGAAGCCTCTATTATTATTTTCATTTATATTCTACACTGGAAAAAAATGTGCTAAATCTTAATGCAGCATATTTTTTCGAATAGAACTAAATAAACATTTACTTACAATAAATAAATATTTACTCAATTAAAAAAATAATGATTAAATCAAATGGTTTTTATATCATGAGCATTAAAAAATACATTAATGAAAGTACTTCCCATCACTTGTAAAACGCTACGAATTAATTCCAACACCTAATATGTTTATATTTAGCAAATTTATTTAAAACTATTCCTTAAAAAAAATATTCATTAAAATTTAATATTTTTTTTACATTTTTTTGCCAGAATTTATTACTGCATGTAATGTCCCGAAAAATCATAATCCTGAAAACTGAAAACTAAATGTCCCGAAATGTCAAATTATCGAAATTTAGACAGTGAGCTTCGAAATCGGTCATTACTGTTTATGGACATAGTGCTGATGCTAATTTATTAAAAATATATTGTAATGTAACAACAAATTCATATTTTCTTTTTTCCATAATAATGCACACAAAAGGTATTTCCTTTAATAGAAAATATATATTAGAAAATAATTATATGTAAAAGAGTCATAACTTTTATGTTTATATTAATTATTACAGATATATATATATATAAAAGAAAATGAGATTACTTTCCTTTTGAGAAAACACAATCAATATAAATATCGTTCTATCTTTGTTATTTATTGACCAAAAAGGATAGAACGACGTTCAGGTCAACTATATCTCCTAATTAAAAAGAAATATATCCCCCAGTGAGAAATGATAATGGAATCGACATAGATTTCATTGTCATTTCTCACTGGGATATCGCTATTTTCGTTACGTACAATAATTTTAACTTTTATATTCTAATACGTATAATGATAAACAAAAGTTCATTCCAAGTTTGCTACTTACAACTCAAAGATTACCCAATCATATGCGCAAATTACCAGATTTACCTCACAGGTAAATTTACTAAAAGGTGGAACAACCGGGATCGATAAAAAATACTGAAAGATTACAAGATTTTCTTACTTGATATGTACAGATTCGTGATCATAGCTTTTTATTGTTTGAAAATATAGTCATTATTGATAGAAACCTAATTTCTCCTTGTTTGGCTCCGAAATTTCTTGAATTCTTGGCTCAAAGATGCCTGTTTCTTATTTGGAAACGAAATCAGCCTCCATTTTCTTTTTATAGCTCCTGCTTCCTTATAAACAGAGATCGTTATAGCCAGAACGGAAAGGCGGGAACTGTACACTAAATTATTAAGATTCTTTGAAATCTAAATGAAATGATTATAAATATGGAATGAGCAAAAAGAATGAAAACTTGATTTCGGATCATCTAGCGCCATCTATCGTATCCAGATTGTAATTAATTTCTCCGTTTAATTAGAGATGCTATAAGAGATACCATAGAGATACTATAAATTAGAGAGACTATAAAGATACTAATTTCTTCGTTTAATTAGAGATACTTTTATTACAATATCTCTACGTTTATCGTACACTAACGTCCTCTCACGGTAACCATTCCAACTTCAATATGAAATAATGATGGGAGGGGGGAAGACTTGAATGATAAATGAATAGACCAATCACGATCGCCATCGCTATGGGGAATAGGAATTTTCGAGGATGCTAAATCACGATTGGTCGGTTCCGTTTAATGACAAGTGTTTCGTTGCTGTCCTTTTTTTTACGCGTTAAGGTGCTCTTGAGAGATTCTCGATTTTGCTCTTATTTGTGAAGCAGATAAGCTTAACGTTCGGAATACTTTGCGCTGCACACGCAAAATTACTTTTATCCTCCGGTCGACGCTTCTCGCCGTTTTTTCCCCAGGAGTTCAGCGATTTTAGAATTACCGCGGAGTGACAAAAGTGACGTTTCCTTTTGTTTTGATCGAGCTTCCACGTCTCATGTTAATCAGCTGTTGCGATTTTTTGAAAGATTGTATCGGATAGAGCATAATGTTCTAAGTGTTTTAACTTCTATTGAACTTCTATCTGAAATTGGTCAAGTTGAATCTTCGGAAAACAATGAATTTCCCAGAGAAAGGACTGGATAGCCTACTCAAGGAAGAATGGGTATCGAAACTGGAAGAGAAGACCTATATACAAAAAATGTCAATGAACAACATGATCATGAATTATCTAGTCACAGGTAATGAATTCTAGAATCTATTGTAATCTAAATGAATTGTCGAGGTAATAAAATATTTCGATGATTAGAAGGATTCAAGGAAGCTGCTGAGAAGTTCCAACAGGAGTCGGGAGTAGGTCCGACGGTGGAACTGAGCACTCTGGATGATAGAATCCGTATTCGAGACGCCGTACAAAATGGTCATATCCAGGAAGCGACAGACTTGGTGAATCAGCTGCATCCTGAATTGTTGGACAATGACAGATATCTTTACTTTCACCTGCAACAGTTGCACTTGATTGAACTCATACGCACAGGCAGAGTCGAGGAGGCGCTTCAGTTCGCCCAGGATCAACTCAGCGAAGCTGGCGAGTCAGATGATAATATATTGTGCGAGTTGGAACGTACATTGGCACTGTTGGCTTTTGATGAACCACATAAGAGCCCGTTTAGTGATCTTCTACATCCCACACATAGACAGAAAGTGAGTATTATCAAGGCCATGGCATACAGAAAAACTTGAACAGTAAGACATAAATAATAAAGGACTGTCTGCAAAAGAAGTAAAATAGTGCAATAAACTGTAAGTCTTAAGGAATTGATCAATCACAGTTAAATGTGAGCAGAATAATCGACTATGATTAGTAATTTTTTACAGTTTATAGCTTACTGCACAATAGGATCTATTCTTTTTAGCTAAACTTTTTGCATGATTCATCTTTTCTCTTTTTCTTTCCAACATGAAGAAAAAAAGAAGAAAGATGTATCACTTCATCAGAACTTTAGAAGAAAGAACTAAAAAGAACAGATCTAATATTATTCCTATTGTAGATGATCCATAAATAAATCAACAAATGTTAGATTCATTATTGCTTAGATTATAGCCTAGTTTTTATTGTGATTGGCCAATACACTTACATTCTATAATAAGCCTTGTTTTTTGCTAACTTGATCTTGTTATTTCCTGATTGTTGTGCCTGATTATAGATTGCAGGCGAATTGAATGCTGCTATATTAAAAATGGAACATAGGGAATCTAGCAGTCCTCGTCTTAATAATCTGTTGAAGATGATACTATGGGCTCAAGAGGAATTAGATAAGAAAAAAGTAAAATATCCGAAGATGACTGATCTAGGTAGTGCCACAATTGAAGATACAAAATAATTTTATAGTAGACAGACTGAGAACAGTTCTCAGCCTTATTTATAAATGCGATAAATGAAATGTCTTAAATTGACCTTTAAATGTAATTTTGTGTAAATTGCTATATTCATTTTGTAGGAAATTATATCCGAATTTTAATCTTGTATAACAAATTAGAGAGAAAGATGGTGTGTAGAATCATTAATCTATTATAATAAGAATGTAATGATTAAATTGATACATCGTTGTTACAATTACTGTAAGTGTAAGAGATAAGAATGCTTATTGCGATTATTTCTTGTTTTTTGGAATGTAATGCTAACATAACAAGTAGAGGTATTTTCAGACTTCATGTACATGCAATATTTACTAGGAATAGACACGCAATATCACGCGCAAATTAAGACTTGCATATGACTCCGGCTATTAGCCTATACAAGATAGTATAATTGTAAAGATACATACAAATATAACATGTGATAATATGCATATTACAATAGTCTTAAAAAAGTGGACAGCCTTCACAGAAACGCTCTTATAATAATGATTTTCAACATTATAGAAAAATTTATTTTTAGGATAATAGATAATAATTTTGTTTAATCTTTAAGTTAATGTTCCGCTTAAAAGTTTCCTTCCAAAAGATTAATATATTGTTTATCATAGTTTCCTTTCTACAATTTTTAATATATTTTCAATATAAAGAGTTCAATGTATAATTATTACTAAAAAAAAAAACAACTACCAACCGAACACATATTCCATTGCTTTTGAAACTAAACTGGCCGACTTTTGTGGAACATTTTCCGGCATCTGCGCGGCTTGTGGGCTAAAATGTTGATTATAACCCGCTGCTAAAGATCTCAGTTTTCGTCGTCTTGCGGTAGGTGACGAGTTAAAGGGAGATTGACTGATTCTGCCCATTGAAAGCGATCTCATACTTCCGTTCAGCTTGGCACGGTTTTCTTTGTCGCAACCCAGAACGACGCCCTCGTCCGTACATGGTATGACACCAATCATAATTGTGCCCGAAACGATACTACCATTGCACATGAGAGCCTTTTGCGCTTCTTGCTCTGATGCACACTTCAAATGTATCCAGTTGCTTTGAGGTTGTGGAGCTGGATGTTTATCCACTATACGAACTCTGCTGGAGATGTGAGACAGAACGGCGTTGACATCGATAGGTAAGAAACCGAAAACAGTTACCCATTGCAGTAGACTTTGCGATTCGCTTGTGCTCAAATTGAACGAACTATCTGGAAATATCAGTGGACTAGTTAAAGTACTCATCATGAGTTTGGACTGATTTATAGGTGTGGCTGTGATAGCCGGATTTGTGACTGCCACAGATGGTGACATATGCGTGACTTCTAGAGTGTCGAATAGTCCTCGCGTTGGCGGACCTCCGGTGTGATTTTTTGTGCTTATTTGTGGCGTGCTAGGAGTCGTAGATCCAAACACCGCCTTCTGACGATTAGACCGGTAATCCGGAGAACCATAGGAAACTGGTGACATCACACTGGTATTGGTTAGGTTCAAATGGCGTGGATTATCTTGAGGACTTATTATGTTGATCTTTGCGGGCTAGAATTTTTAAAGAGAGATGTTAGCAATACAGACTTGTATTTTTCAAATTAATAATAAAATGTACTTCTCACAGTATTAGTGTCACCCAAGAGAAAACTTGGCAAATACGAGGAAGAATTTCCTGGACTACCAGGGCTTTGAACAGGACTATTCATCGGTGATCCTAGAGTCATAGGCTCCATCTAACAGAACGATTAATTTTCTAAGACTTGATTAATATAATAAAAAAATTTTTTTCTATTCTAAAAAATTAACACAAAATAGATATTATTTTATATAGTGTAAAAATATTAGTGCCAATCTAAGAATAATCTAAACAAATTTTTAAAACTTCTATAAATTCTAATAATTCTTATCACATATATATATTTGAATTATTTCAAAAAATGTTTTATCTCCGAAGTGACAATTAATTTTATAAAACCTGAATAATATTTTGGAATAATATTAACAAAACTCTATTCTATTTTTTCAAAAATTAACACAAAATTATTATTTTTTACAGAACGGAAAGTTTTTTAAACTTTTTAGGTTATTTTTAAATAGGCACTAATATTTTGAATAAATAACTAGACGAGCTTGAAACATTTCAGTCATATTATATTTGGATTACTTACGACCTCAAAAAATGTTTTATCTTCTAATGTTTTGTAACTCCCTAAGTGCTACGATAAATGATATCAGTTTTTCGGGAGGAAAGACGTTTTCGTTTTTATCTACGTAAAGAGGGCTCTGGGAGTCAGCTGGAAAACGGACGGACGGGTGGGCGCGCGCGGAGCCGAACGACGAACCCTCAACTGCCCCCAACCTCGATGGATCTTTGATGACGCCATGATCTACGTCGCCGTGTTGCACAGCCGCGGAACGTGTAGGCGCGGATCCAGCCAGCCAGGCCCCCTTTTTTAATTATGAGTACCATCGGCCGCGGGTCCTTCCTCCGGACGTGAACGCATCAACGACCGCCGTCTAATCCGGTAATCGCTCGCATCCCGTAACGTCCGTCCGTCCGTGCGGATCGCACTCTTGACGTCGCGTAGAGAGCAGCGATAAAGATAAAAAGCGGCTGCCGAGGTGTGTGCCCGCGTGAAGAGGAACACGGCCCTCTTCTCAGTTCTCTCCCGCACGCGTGTACGCGTGTGAGCTCGCCGTGAGAAAAATCTAATCCGTGGACCCGAGGAATTCATTGGGATTCATCAGCGGGGGTCCGCACCGGTCGCCCGCGCGACCCCCCTGGGGGGAGGGCTCCGTTGACTCCTGGATCATCTTCTCTACCTGCGCTCCGAATACGGAAACGGGCGATCCCTCCTCCCTCCCCCGGCTCTCCCCCACCCCCCAGCGAATGACACATCTCGGTGGAACGAACCGAAATCGTAAACCGTAAATAATAGCCGTCAAATTAGAGATAGATTTCGTAGATATATATCTGTCGTATCGCGATATGTTTGACACTTTCCTGTTGACAAATCTATATTTTATATATGTCCCTCTTTCTCTTTCCTGTATTAAAGTGAAATCAGTGTTACATTTTTGGTTATTTTTTGCAGGAGGATAGCAAGAATGTCTGTGCCACCTCCGCCACCGCCTCCACAGGCTGGCGCTTCTGCTGGCCCACCGATGGGCGATAATAGAGGTTTATTACTACAATCTATAAGAGCAGGCAAAACTCTGAAGAAGACTGTTACTGTGGATAAGAGCGCACCTGCAATCGCTGGTAAATTATCGGAATTAAATTATATACACTAAAGGCAGTGTTCATAACTTCATAGAATAGCATTCATAATTGATTCTTATATTTAAGACTATCTTAAATGCAGTCTTCAGATGTCATAAGCTAATCAAAAGACTGTATCAGCATCTTAAGACATTACTTAAGATGCTGATCTTAAGACATTATTAAAGAATTACTAATACCACCCATAGTCCGTTCTTATTTTAAATAATGTTTTAAGATAGTCTAAGAGGTTAATACAATTTTGTGGCCAATATCCATAATTTATTTCAAGTCTTAAGTAATAAAAATCATCATCGTCTCTAAAGATGTTTCTATGCATTCTATGATTGATTCACAACTTGAAATTACTCTTACAAGACAGTCTTAAATATAAGAATCAATTATGAATATCAGTTCGAGCAAGAGCGTATGATAGACAATGGTTGACTATTGTTATTTATGGAAAATCCTTGGCAATACATGTAATTGCACATACAATATAATTTTAATTGTTTTTCATATATGATACAAGAATTTTATCTATCACTCAAACTTTATCTATCACTTGCTCGCATCTTGAATTTTCCAGTAAAAGACACAGTAAAATTAATAACTGTTGTCAGTGTCATAATAAAGAAATTAATGAAATGATTCACTGTTGAAATGATTTCACACTGGCTGTTTTCCTTTTAAGAGATACAGTCGATGTAAGCATCATTTTATTTGTTATTCATTAAATACCAAAGAAGGATTCATTGAATACCAAAGAAGGATTCATTGAATACCAAGAAGAATAAATTAATTGATGTTTGTGTCAACTATGTTTCCAAAAGGAAAGCAGCCAGACTAATGCAGCGAATTATTTCATCTTCGTTTAACATTGGCAAACAACAAGGATATTTCACTGTGTTATATTACACAGTGTCATCTGTTTCTTGATAAAAAAGCACCTTAGGTCTGCATACAACTATTAAATTCCAAAGCAAAAATGTATAAAGCAATTGTTGTGAAAAACCAGGAACTATAATGAGAAATATTTGTTTTGCAGGGAGAATAAAAGGCGAATCATCGAGCTCTTCGTTAAGCAATAATAGTAGAACTAATAGTTCTAATGCAATCAGCAGCAGCAGTTCTAATTCTAGTAATGGTGGGCCCATGTCGCTCGGCGGTTTATTCGCGGGTGGTATGCCAAAATTAAAACCTACAGGACTGAGAGGACACATGTCCGAGAAAGAGAGACAAAGTGTAAATAATTCTAATTTTCTTCACTCGTCACCCGGGTCGTCCCACAGTGTAAAACGCGGCCCGCCACCAGTTCCGCCACCAGCCGCGCAGAAACCGCAGTTATTCAGTCAGGTAAAAAACGATCTGTTTAATCGGTTCTTACATATATCGTTCATATATCTGTAAAAATGTTTAATTTCGCACAGGGGCAAAGCAGCACTGATTCCGGGATGAGCACTCCGGAGATCACGCCCAGAGGATTCGGGAAATCAACCATTGTGCCTAAACCAGCGTCGTCTGCCACCTTGCACAAACCATCGCCGCCGCCTAAAAAGCTGAATTTAACGAGTAGCGCGAGCGTGGCGAGAGCACAAAGCATGCGATTACCGCGATCGCCACCGGTTCTGGTGCCAACAACACCGTCTTCTCTGCACCAGTCACAAGATTATTTGAATGAAGCCACCACGCCACAGCCCATGAGACCTGCGAATCGAATTCTCAGGCCTCCCGTGACGAGGCCACCGTCACCGCCGATCTCGCGAACGATCGTGCCTATGATGAGACCACCATCGCCGCCAGCACCACCGGCTTCGCGGTCGCATACGTTGCCCGTGACAGCCATGAGAGCGGCGCCGCCGCCACCGTCGAGGATCACGGTGACCGCGCCATGTATACCGCCACCACCACCACCGCTTCCTCATCGTCCCGCACCCACACATCAGAGACTGGCACCGCCGCCGCCACCGCCACCGACGCCTCCTACCAGAAGTCTATCGGTTCGCAACGGCGGCGCTCAAGCTGGTTCTGTCGACCTGGAAACGCGATTTGCTGATATGTTTCATACCGTGTCGAGTTTTCCTGAATACGTGCATGTTGCCAAAGTTTATTACTACAATCCCTCGTGGGATGCATATATAACTCATACGCATATTTTAATAAATATACAAAACATGATGCATCATACACGACATTATTTGTTTATATTATTTTTCAAGGTTCTTTCAAAGCATTAACTTCCATTGAACGCTGCTTCTCTATCTTCCAGAACAATATAAACATGAAGACACTAAACGCGTATGACACAAACAATTCATATTTGTTTATAACCAGATGATTATATGTATAAAGTAAATTGCATGCTGCTAATTGCACTTTTATGGATATTCATAATGGAATTTATAAATTCGTACATTGATTCGTTCGAAAAGTAATCATAACATTTCAAAAATTACAGCAGCAAAACAACAAGCACCAGCTCCTCCACTTCAACCGTCTTCTACTTCTAGCACACTGCATTCGTTAAATACTTCGTCTGGGAGTAAACAGTGGCAACATAATGCGACTTCTTTGGCATATTAAAATCTGTGCATACTTAAATCATTGCTTCGTGCATTGATTATTGTTTAAACACTTCTTAATGCTGCCACAATAAAATTAAGTGAGCGTGAAAAGGTGTGAATCGGCAGAGTATAAAAAGTTTGAGAGAAAGAGATTCCGAATTCGCGAACCCAGTTATACAATAAAACGTTTTAGACAATATTTTCTGTACAGTTTATCTTAGAAGAAAGAATATATTTAATATAGATTATAATTACACACATACATATATATATGTATATGTATATAAAAAATATATATATGTACGTGTGTGTGTGTGTGTGTGTGTGTGTGTGTGTGTATGTATATATATATACATACATATACATACATATATATAAAAAGAAAAGAATCGTTAACTTTAAGTCTGTTATAATCTTACAAAAATCTGTAAAAGAGATTTAAGCGGAAGGCACATTTATTTTCATTCTAAAAACAACATACTCATTTATTTCTCTTAATCATTGTATTATATTTTTCCTATTTTTATCTTTGTAAACTTAATAAATATCAGATCAAAATTATTAATTCAGAATATACATTGTATCGATGTATGACGATTCATCGGTCATTGAGTTATTTAGACATTAACAAAGGCCAAAATATATAAACATGCAACTTATTTTTCAATACTAATAAACGATTGCACATACATACACAAATAGCAGCAATTCGTTGACTTAAGAATATTGTATATTAATATTGTATAATAAAAATACAATCTTTATATATACATGCAGGATATATGGTACCAGATATATTCTCAAATGAAATAGAACATACTTTTATCTAACAATATTTTTTATTACTTTCTTTATAATGATAATATTAAATGTGTAAATTTTCAAATTCTATTGCATATCAACTGTCATAGTCGAATGGTTTGTTTTAATACAATGCATTTTAAAGAATGATAAATATAAATATCTTTGTAATGACAAATTCTTTGAGAGTTAGATTCTGTAGTTATCAAAAAAGAGAGACGCGTTAAATTAATAAATAAATCGTGCGTATAATTGTCTATATTTGTTTCAGGGAAAAAGGTATTTAAAAAATAAATAAAATACCTTTGACGATGAATGTTTTTTCTTGAAAGAAAGTAAATAATAGCCGCATGATATAATTTTAGTTAAAAGGGGATACTCCTTCAAAACTTTCGTCATATAATGCATTATTATTGTGTGTTGTATGGTATAGGGTTTCTTTTATCAACCTCGGTTAACCAACAGTTACGTGGGGCTCATTTAAACTCAGTTTCACAACTCGTGGTTAATTTTTAACCGAGGTTTAATTTATTTTAAGTAATAATGAGTAATAATGAGTAATAGTTGTGAAACTCGTTCTAAATGAATCCCATGTAACTTAACCAAGATTGGTGAAAGAAACCCATAGAACGTAAGATGATATTAATATCACATTAGACAAAACTTAACTTTTTTTATAATTCAAGTTCCTTTTCAATAATCCTACGATATTCATCGAAACCTTCTTCGATACAGCGAACTGATCCTTCTCCGCAAACCCACAATTCTGTACAAACCATTTGGATTAAACGTTCGTCGTGCGACACCAATATCACACCAGCCTGCAATAATAAAATATTGATTGATTGAACTATACACACACAATTGCAGATATGTGAAATGAAGGATTTTGAAATTGAATCTTATTGACAGTCGTCAATAAAAAATAATAATACTCACTTGGCAGTTGTTGAGGGCTTTACCTAACGCTTCAATCGATTCGATATCGAGATGATTCGTAGGTTCATCAAGCACTAAGAAATTCGGCATTGCGGCACACATCAAGGCGAATGCTACCCTCGACTTCTGCCCTCCCGAAAGAGAATTTATTACTTGTAAAGCTAAATTACCGCTTATACCGAAACTTCCAAGCATTCGCCTATATTCCTCGATTGGTTTACCTATCAGAACGAACACAGTGATAAATTTCTTAAATGGGATCTCGTGTCTGTTTTGTATCGCGGATACGTACCGGGAAAATGTGTTTGTAGCAATTCAACAGGACAAACACGCATGTCCAGTTGATCGACATGATGCTGACTGAAATATCCAAATTTCAGATTTCGATGTACATGCACTGTACCCCGCGTCGAGCTCAACGCGCCTGTGATAATTTTCAAGAGAGTAGTTTTACCAGCACCGTTCTCTCCAACGATACAAATGCGCGATTGCAAACTGGCAGTAAGATTCACATTGCTAAACACCATGTCGGTCCCGTTGTAGCTGTACGAGACTTCATTAAGTTGCAATATCGGAGGACTTAACGGTTCGACATCGGGGAAATTAAGGGTCACTTCGCTCTCCTTCTCCATTGGCTTTAATTCAGGTCTGTCGAATAAGAAAAAATGTAAGATAAATTTCGTAGACTAACGAATTATTAACTGGACGTGCGATCAAATTGTTAGACTTACAATTTCTCTAACATCTTTATCTTGCTTTGTACACTAGATGCGCGATTCGCATTGTATCTAAATCTATCGATAAATTCTTGTACATGCGCTCTCTTCGCCTGTTGAGCCTCATACTCTCGTTGTTGATTTCTCTCGCGTTCGCCTTTCGTTTTCACAAATTGCTCGTAATTGCCACGATACGGCTCTATTTTTTGTCCACGTAAATACAGGATGTCGGTAGGTACCTATTGAAGAAGTAAAGATAAGTATGTATATTTAGTGAAAAAATTGTTTAATCATTACAATTTACAATTTAAAAAAAAATTTTTTTTTAAATAAAGACCTTAATCTTTCATCGATAACATTTAAACCATTGATATTTGATTGTAAATTCTGATAAATAAATTTAAATTTGTAAAAAATAAATAAAATACAATCTGACTTCTATGATGATAGAAACTAGTTAAAAATTTGACCCTAGATTTTTTAATGTAATCTGGAACAATAACAAAATTTGCTCTGTTTTTCGAAAACCTATTGTTGACAAAAAAGTTAAAATTCCATGTTGCGGAGAATTCCATTATTAACATATATCTCTTAGTTAAATATACATCATACTCACAGTGTCTAAAAATTTTCGGTCGTGCGACACTACGAGTAACGTTTTCGGCCATGTTTGTAAATACTTTTCTAACCATAATATTGCTTTGATATCAAGCATGTTCGTCGGTTCGTCAAGTAGCAACAGGTCTGGCTTGGAAAATAGTGCCCTCGCGAGAGCGAGTCTCATCCGCCAGCCACCAGAGAATGCTTTGGTCGGCCAGGATTGCTTCTCAACAGAAAATCCAAGTCCTGATAGGATCGCACTTGCTCTAGCAGGCGCCTTGTCGACCTCAGCTAACTGCATCGCCTCATATACCCGGGCCAATTCCTCACCTAACACATCGCCTGTCTTGGAACCGTCCTTTTCTATCGCTGCTTGCAGTTTCGCCTCTTGACTGAGTAACGTGCTTCGTTCATGATCGCATTCCAGAACGGACTCGAGCGCGGACGTGTCATCGCCGGCTACTTCCTGTTCGACGTGCAATATTCGCACGTGCGATGGTATTCTCAGCTGCTTGCTAAAATCAATCGGGACTAATATGCAATAATTAGAGATATCATTTCCCAGAAAATAAGTTGAAGTTATTTGACATTAAAATGATTAACACATTTAACGTTTTTAATATGACATCTGCTTGTTTGCTGGGAAACGACTAGTAATGACATATCGCCATAATACCTTGATATCATTCGAAGCAAGGTGGTTTTGCCAAGTCCGTTTCTACCAATCAGACCATATCGTCTGCCAAATGCAAGCGTCAAGTCAGCACCTTGCAACAAGACTCTATCGCCATAAGCGACATCAAAGTTCTCTATTCTGATATCTTGGGTTTTGTTCATCCCACCTTTTGTCTCCATCCGACTATCTTTCTTACTTGTCATTTGACTGGCACTGGCGGCGCTTTCAGCTGCATTATTGGCAATGTTAATACGGGAAGCCGATCCTTGCTCATTTACGATTCGTTTTTCCTGTTTTTGTTGCAACTTGGCCTCGGCTTTCTCCAGCTTCTTAGCGTCTACTTTCTGTCATAATAAGCAATATTAACATATAAATAACGCCTAGAAATAATCCTCCGTTCAGCTCAAATTCTTTTACTGTTACAAAAATTTTTTTTTAAATATGAAATAATTCAAGCTCTCTTTTCAACATTATTATTACATTACCAAATAGTTTTTTAACAAGATATTTGAAGAAAGAAATTCTGCCCTCCGCCCTCTTTATTTTGGAAACTTGAGAAGTGAATTTCACTTGTGCCGAAAGAAATCCAAAGATTGTAGACGAAGTTACATGTAAAATTAATGAGATGACACAAGTAACATCATCTTTGTTACTTAATGAATATTTAAAAAAAATGTCAATGACTGTCAATTTGTGTCACTAAATGGAAAGCACCCAGTAATATATAAATAGATAAAAATAAATAAAAGATGAGGACAATCTATGCAAGTAGCATGATATATTCTTTATTTAAAATAAATGAAATACAACTATACATTACCATTACATCGTCCCTAGTTGTAACCCATATACTCTTAATCTGCTCAACTTGCGCCTCTAAGGTAGCAGCTAATGAGCCCAAGTGCACCGGAGCATTTAATACTTTGTTAACGCCATTTTTTCTCCTGTCTATGTCATCATCATCATTGTTTGAACTACCTTTCAATATTTCTAATAGCCTCACGCATATTTGTCTGTAAATAGAGAACAGGATATAATGAATCAATCTACCAAGAAGCAATAAATCTTACAATCTTTTTTAATACAGCGAATGAAGAAAAACATGCTAAAACTTCCAAATATAAGAACAATATTGTTGATTAGTATTAATTATGGTAAATTCGGTCACTCGCACTACACTGGATTAGAATTAAAGACTGCTTTATATAAAGTATTTAAAAGATGTGAATCAAGATTGAATTAAATCATTGAAACATGACTTGTAATTAATAATTATTGTTAGGTTGAATTTTAATATGCAGATAATAAAGAAATTTCTGTCAGAAAAACAATGTGATATAAAATCAATTCTAATTTCGAATCTTACTTGATTCAATTAAATTAATATTCGAATAATTCATACATATCTTTAGTATCCAAAGTTACATAAACTGACATAAAATATTTGCAGTAATATAATCCACTTTGACAATGAAATTTACTTTAAATATTGAAATTGACATAAAATCATTTGACAATATCATTATTGGATATTTAATCGTTAAAAATGCTTGTATGTTTTTACAACTTAACTATGCTAATTCCATGTATAGCAGTTTTCAGTTGCATTAATCTAATGTAACGCGAGTGATCGAATTCGTTATTAGAATGACAAATGCGAACACATTTACAGACCTAACCTCGTTTTCTGATTTGTCCTCGACCTCGTGCAGAACCTGCCCGATCGCCTCGTACACCTCGTCGCCGTCCTCGAAGTCATCCTTGGAGCTGTCTAAGATACCTGCATGCAAAATGATACGCGTATCAAAGCTAAGTTCACCGGATATCAAACCGCGAATCTGACCGCATAGGTTATTCCGCGGCACGGGAACATACCTTGCACGTATTGATACAGATCGTCGTCTATCGTCGGGAACTGGCTGCGGATGTATTCGCCGCAGGTCGCCATAATACTCGCTATTCAATTTCCAGAGGGTGAATGTTTAAAAAAAAGGGGAAGGAAATCCCGAATCGGGAGAGCCACGCCAACGAGTATCGCTCCCTTGACAGACAGTCGTGTCAGGTGAGTCGTCTCTGGTCGTCTCCGCCGACCTACGTGAGTGAACACATGTTCGCCGCCATCTTGGAACTTGCTTCGATACACGGTGGCTCAAAAGCGCGTCAATCGAGTGACATACACGCGTCGAGATACAAAGGATCCATCCGCAATATTCTCCGCGAGCAAATCCCGAATTTTCCCGGGCGTTCCGCACTACCTCCGTGGTTCGCCACGTACAAATGTTTTACATCCTCTTTGCGTTCAATTGATCGCGGTGGTGGGTCACCATCTTGAAGCTGTCAAACGCCGAGCCTCCCCGCTGACGATACGCAAGCCCTCGGCCTCGGAGTCGCGTTGTCCGGGCTCCGACATCCGCGATCGTCGTACGACGCGTTGACGGTGGACGCAACCCACGGTTCTCCAAGTCGACAGCTGAAGTCGCGACGCCATCGTCATCATTCGTGATTCCTCGATACCTCGCGCGCCCCGCCAGCTCCCTTCTCGCTGTAAATAATCATCATCGTCGACGGGATCAGGTCAAGTTCTCCGATCATTTTTGATGCATCCTCGTTGAGGTGACGTTAAGAAGCGAAGGGAAGAAGAAGAATTAGGGTAAGGGGAGAAGGAAAAGTCGTCGACGGGGCGCGAACGCCCCACCAGGAAGGGACGCCCTGGCGGAGACTCGCAAGAACGACGGGACGACCGACGTCGTGGAGTCGAATGTCGAAGGGTTGCGCGCGGACATGGACGAGCATGAGATATTGCTTCTTCCGCCCTTCTCGGGTGCCAGCAGCAAGGAACGCGCCAGGAAGAAGCTCTGGCGCAGCGCAGTAGAGATAGTGGCGAGCGACGACGAGGATTCGGATGCGGACGAGCACGAGTGCGCCTTTTTCCCGGCTAAACGACACTGCACGCAATTGTCCAAAGCCAACGAGGCTTGTTCGGATATGGTAATTTGGTTCCATTGATATTCACGTTACATGAGTTAATTTACCTTAATTGATAATTGCTGAAGTAATTTGATTTGTTGACTGCTTGTCAACAGATTGTATCTGTAACTTTACCGTATTATTTTATTTATATCTCCTCTACATTTATATCCACTACCAATGCATTAATTAATTTTAATCTTGATTTTATTTACTTTTCATCTTCTAGTTCTAAGAAATACAAAAAGATAAAGAGTAAATTAATCAGAGATTAATGCTAATCTACATACATTGATGGAAACAGATCTTATGCTCCTTTCTACTAACATAGATTAACTATAATTTTGGTTCAACTCATTCTCCATCTTTTTGTAATTTTTAAAACTAGAAAAAGATGAAGAATAAGAATTTAAAAAAATTTCTATTAATTACCATCATATTGGTTATATTGAGAATCTAATAAATTTATGTACACATATGAATTCTGTGTTTATTATTATTATTGGTATTAACATTACATATTTAAAAATAAGTTGAATCGAAATTAAAGTTAATTTATATTAGTGGAAACAAACATTATAGTATTTTTCATATATAGTATAGTATATTGCAAATTATGTTTAACATATAGCAAATTCGATTGAACACACTTAGCTTACACATTATACACAAATTGAATTAAAAATGTAAAGATATATGCTTAATATAAATGTAGAAACAAGTTAACAAGTTAAACAGTGAAAACCTCAATATACTTTATTGTGCTGTTAGCTAAAATATATATTTTATAATACTTGCATTCACTTTTACACTCATATTAAATCAATATGCATCAGTGTGCACTAGTATCAATTGAATTTTCTATTATTATGGCTATGTTTCGATAATGCCGAAAATCTACGTGCACGTAAATTACAGATTTTCAGTACCGCTAACGAATATCGGAACACAGCCTCTGAAAAATAATTACCAATTATATATCATGATTTGATATAAGAAACTGACCGCGTTCAGCAAAATGTTTATTCTGTAACTATTAGAAATTTTCTTCACAAGGGGACTTCTCCAGATTTAAAAGTACAATCTAATTAGCGCATAGAAAACTTCTGACAATTGCAAAATAAATATTCTGCTAAACACAGCTAATTATTCTTCTAGGAACAGCGTACGAGTACAGAAACACCAGCTAGCAACGTGGGAAATCTCGATTACGATGAAATTATATACCAAATACAGATCGAAGAGAAGCTGAAGTTATGGCAGGCTTTCCAAGAGGAGGAGGGATCCATGGATAATAGCATCAATGAAGTTTTGGCTTACTACAGAATGATGCATCCACCTGATCCTCTGGAGGAAGAGTCTGTCGGTTCCAGGTTTCATATGTTGTATAGAGGGAACACAGTCATGGAGGACACAGCGGTGACGATGGCGATCCGTAATCACGGCTTAGTCCAGTCGGCCGAGCTCCCTCTTCAGCCTCATTACTGTAAATGCATAGGTGTCGATTGTTCCTTTTCGTCCAAATGTATGTATGAACTCGAAGACTTTCCTTATGGGGCAGTCTACAGCAATGTAGAAACGGGTCGATGCAATGCGTTGGATGCGGATAAAGTATACGAGTGTGATCAGCCGGAAGACTTCCTCGAACGCGCCGTAGGTGAGGCGATTAAGAAGAAAGGTCTAAGCGCTCTGAGTGTGGACTACGGTTGAATACGCTTCGTTAACGCCTGCTCTAATTCTTTTGATGTATTTATATATATATATAAATATATATATATACAGTAGCGTAATATATCCCTAATTGTTGTGCTCTGTAAATCTATCGCGACTTCGTTTTATAGTTGATTTTTGTCGTACGACAATTGCAATGCATTATCCTACGAGCGATAATCT
>NW_011627324.1:0-64733 GCF_000204515.1 Acromyrmex echinatior | reverse complement strand
TATTAATATACTGCGTTAATTATATTTTCATACAAAATTGTAGGTATGGAGATATAATTATTGTGTCAAAATATAAATATATACATGTTAAATCAAATTAGCTTTGTAAACGATATATACTTGAGAAGTATAAGCAGCTATTTTGATTATAGTATAAAATTTGTTTTAATCAGAAACGCATACGTTTCCTATATACTTCCTATTATTATATTAATTATAACAGATATGAAGCCTACATCTTTTTATTAAATACGACGTAATTGCAAGATAAGAAGGACAGAGAAACAAAAAGAAAATTAATTTTTTTTAAATGATTATCTCGGAGAAGTTTATCTGTTTAAAAATAATCATTCGAACAATTTTTCATTATGATTCAAATTACGCGGTTTTTTAATCGATCAATCGCATATTAAATCGTGAATCAACTGTTTGCATGCGAAATTGAATTGAGAATACTTGTAATGTAACAATATTTGCGTTCATCATATATTTTATAAATTTAACAAATAATTGTTTATAAACAATTTTATAAGCAAAGGTTGATAAATCATGGACAATCGAATTCCATAATTTAGAGACAAATGCACTTGCGATTCTTACAAACGCCGTGATGAACTTTTTAAATTTTTCATTTGTTTAGTTTTGCAAAGTGGACAAAAGATGGATAATTATGTATGGACACATGCGTATACATGGTGGACAATCATTCGTATGTAATTAAAAAAAAAATACACATAGAGATGCTAGAATTTTTTATTTATTTATAATTTTTTTTAGGTGGACAAAAAATTATTTTTTATGGACTAATGTAGGCAGATTGTGGATAATCGAATGCGAAGTAAAATTGTGCCAAAATTTAGGATTACCTACTTCGCAGATCTCGAGTGACTTGACCGACGGAATCTTTCTACTTGTTGCGCCAGTCTCAGCATGATGTCAGCAGGTGTAGCTCCAACTCGCCAAATTCTCCGTTGGAGACTGACAGTGAGAGAAAACTTTATCTGACATGCGCTATCCCGGGCATTTCGGCTGCGTTCCACTTGGCGCTCGTGAAATCATTTCATCCTTGTTATTTATCACATATTAAATAAGAATAAATAATGCCCTTGAAGGTTGTAAGTTTCAAATGGAACGTATCCTCACAGCAAATGGAACAGAAAGAAATAGAAAATGATGAAGAGAAGAAGAAAGAAGAAACGAGTGGCGCGAATTCTGTACGCATTTTGCCGCTATCGAAATAATTTTTTCTACTGCTGGAACTAGGAATGACCCTCATTGCGATTGGCTAGGACTCGACCGAGAAAGACTAGGAGGAGAGTGTTGCCAATTTAAAGGAATTTCTACCAGATTTGAAGGTTTTTTCTTTTTAAATTTTTTGAAGGTACAAAAAGTTTAGGAGAATTTCAGAATAAATAAGTAACTTTTGGAGAGGAAAATACAAAGAATTCCAAATTACAGCTAAAATTTTGAGAGAATCGCAATATAATGGATAATTTTCAAACAGACTTGGCAACAGTGCTGGAGCCTGGAGGAGACCTAAGACTTCTGCGAGCAAGAGAGGCGCGACGGAAGGAGAGAGGGTCCACGATCAGCGACGGCGCGGCCGCCGACAAAGCCCGCGCAACGCTCGACGTGAGGGTATACGGCGCGCGACGCCGAACGTCGCCGGCGCCGGCGGTGCGTTGCCACTCTCAGAGTAGTGTCGCGCGTAGCAGCAGCAGCAGCTCCGCCGGGCGGTCCGTCCGGCTGGCCGGTCGGCCTCGTCGCGATCCGGTTATCACCCCTGTCGCCACGCGCCGCAGGCTCTCGGAGAGAACCCCACGTGAGTGCTGCACGCTTTTTACCGATCTTTTTTTTGTATGAGCAAAGGATAATTTTTTGCTCATCACTGTAGTAATGAAAATTTTACTGCTAACAAAAGTGAGTAACAAAGTCATTGCTTTAAGTATAGATTTTCACTGCTTTGAAGTTAATCTGTCTAGTCTTACATAAGGGAGTGGACTATTTCATTCGATTAATCAAAGTGGTTTAAAGATTAGTTGATAATGAATTGCAAGATGCATTGAATGTTACTGCAAATGAATTTAGCGACATAGCGCATCATTTATGTCGTTTGTTGTGTTCATGTTGTTATCATGTTTATTGTTTGTCAAAATTATATACATGTATATTATATCATTATATCATTAATTATATCATTAAGCCATACCATTATTTTACCATTATTTTAAGTATTAAAGAGAAATTTATAACATATATAATTTTTTCAAAAATTTATGATTAAAAATAAAGTTAATAGATTAATAGATTGATGGCATGCTCTGTTTAAAATCTGTCTCCGTAGGCTTTGTTATCTGGATGTATTATAGAATGACATTATTCTGTCATTATTTTAATCTCCAAATTCACTTTTTTTGGAGTAAATTTTGCACTTCAATTATCGAATGTGAATTATCGGATTTTCCATTTCCATCTTGCAGTAAAATTTACTGGCAGTAACATTGGCGCAATTGCCACTAATGCCTGTATTGAAATTTCAATTTAATGCAGTGAAATTTCATTGCTACAGATTTAGAGTGGCAGGAGTCGATATATCTTGAAACTAAAATAAGAAAAAGTAGTAAACGTATGCAAGCAAGAAGAATATTTTTGCTCTCTTGCGACTAAACGAGTTTCATTATCAAACTGCACACAGTAGAAAAACGTAGTAAATATCAGACGCGGTGGCCGACCGATCCATCAGTCGATCGCGCTACTTTCCAAGCGATTTTAAATCCACTATTAATCTTTCTGTCTGTAATCCGGATCTTTTTTGGCATGAAATTTATTGAAGCGAAATTTTACTCTGAAATTTCTCCGAAATAAAAAAGAGAGGGTGGAGTCCAGTTCCGTTATTACTAATTATAAATTATACATTTTAAAATACAAATTTTAATTTCTCCTCAGGTTTGCTCAAATTTTAATTCTTATTAAAGATTTTAATATTTGAGTTGAGAGTTGGCGGAAAAATATAATTACAGATGGAGAATTAAAATTTATCCAATCAAAAGTCTGTAATTAGACGAAGAAACGATTTTGCTGAAAGTATAATAAAGATTTAACAGATACAAATCTAAAAATAATTTTATTAAAACAAAAATAATTACGTAGAAATCTCAAGCACGATGAGCAATAATACAGAATTCTATGAGTCCGCAATTATTTTAATGGTCCAATAAATTACTTTCAAATCTGTATCTAAATTTTTAGCAAAACTGTGATAACCATACATAAAGTGTTAAATTAAAAATTGAGTTCGATATGAAAGCAGGGAGTGTAAAAATGACCAAAATTGGTCCTGAATGGATACCTTTAAAACTTATGTAATTGTCATTTTGGAAGTCCGTACATTCATGAAAAAATGTTTATTTATCTAGGGAAGCTTGATATATATATATAAAAGAATAGTCCACTTAAATCGAATATCTTGAATATTTCATTTATTTTTTGATGATACAAAAAAAATGTTTTAAACGAAAGGATAATGATTTCAAGGGGAACGTATTTTGGTCATGTTGTCTTCTTTTTAGGAGGCATCAAAAAGATATGAAAGTAACCTCCACTTTTTAAAATAGAATTGTATGATTTTTTTTATAATATGATTCCTCTAATTATTCTGCATATAAAAGTATTGAGGTAATGACATCAAAAAACCAATATTTTACGAGATATTTCATACTTTATTCTGGCACATATATTAACATAAAATGTTAAATAACTCGTAAACTATTAACTTTTTGATAATTGTGTCTTAATACTTTTAGGAACAGAATAATGAGATGAATCAGTTGGTGGAAAAAAACACATAGTTTTGCTTATTTAAAAAATTATCCAGTATACATACATATTTTTTTTAAAGCAACGATGTGTTTTCTTTACGAATTAATCCTTAAAGGTTAAAAAAATATGTATGCATACTGGATAATTTTTTAAATAAGCAACTATGTGTTTTTTTCCATTACGATGTAAGCTTGTCACGTTGCAACCTTTTGGTAAATTCATTACGATTTCTTAACGGAATCTTCAATTCGATAATATCAAGAATACGAAATTACCGATTCAGCTCTCGTAGAAAGTTCTATTCCTCGAATCGTTCATCTCGAACGTCTATAATTTAAGATGTTCATCAGAAGGCACCTGACTTTCAGTAATTTTGTTATTATTTTGATGTCATTTTAACGTCATGATTTATGATATTTCGAATCCTCTAATCCGGAATAATTTTATTTTTTTAATTTCTTTGACTTTTATTTGAGCGTCCGATCTCAAGGAACACATGAAAATCAAAATTCGTAACTAAAAATCATAATTTTTAACTACTTTCATCAAAATTCATCAAAATAAAGTCTTCTTGATTCGGTGTGTTCTTTGTGATCGACATTCGCCTCGTGTCGCAAAGCTTGATACCGCTTTTTCTCTTTTCATTTTTGCGACACGTGCACCAAGAAAGACATCATCATGCGCCCAGCTATCCGAAGCACAATGATCATCCCTTTTGGACGCGTTCTCTTTGGAATTCCTTTCGACGTGATCGCGAGATACAACCATGGATATAACAATCGCAGGTGTTGGAATCTGAAATCCGTTCCAGAATTCGTTATATGACGATAGCGCACGCGAGTGCAATATATTACATCGTTCGATCGTACCACATTCAGGATGCGACCAGCGCGGGCGATATCCCTGGATAACCTCGAGATAACGCCTTCCTTTTTCTCTTTTTTTCTAAAGTCTCCCTCTCGATTCTCAATATTTTGTACCGTTCCACCAATTACATCGAAAACGTTATCATTTAAAGGGACCTCAACCCGTTTGTATGTTTTACCAATTATGTTTTAAATCAATATTTTTATAATTTACATTTAAAAAATTCTCCACAATTAAAATATAACGATATTAACAATATTTGATATTATAATATAATATTGCTGGATATTAAACTGGATCTCCATGACTCTGTCGTACAAATGAAAAATTACTCTGAATCAAACGGACTCGGATGGAATTTTATTGTCAGATTTAATTGCAAAGAGATGTAATGTCAAGAATCCTCTCTTTGATCTTTCACGGTTACTAACTCTAGCCATGGTGCGGGCGGCAAAAAGAGAATTGAATTAATCGGGATTAGCGATGATCAACGCTGGTGCAATCGGGCTTTGGAAACTCCGCGCGCTCAGCATCGTTAAATCTCATATCGTTTTGTCAGCGTTGGAATCAGTTTTTTTTTTCCTTTTTCCCTTGTAAAATCGTCCTCCAATCGATCCGGTATCCCCTACCGCGAGACCGGCGTCGTTAATACCATTATGTAATAAGGATTGCCGGATTGTCGTGTCCAGGGGAATTGTCATTTATATCCCGTGACAGCTGCGAGCGAGAAAACGCGATTATTCGTCTCACTCGTGACAACGAGCGATTCCATTCCCATGCAATGTTAATGTTAGGCAGAAAAATTATCTCACGTATCGCTCGTTTTACTCGCGTCTTAATCGTTGGTTTGACTCGAACATGACCTTCGCGTGGAATGTAATATTCGGTCATTAAAGCCTCTCTAGGGGAAATTTTAATCGTCGAACGTCACACATTACATCAATACGAAGAGATCTATCTACCTAAACTATCGGTCGCTTAATACGTATATCTATATTAATTTCCACATCCACGTAATAACAGCCGGATATTGGTGTTTCTCTAGTAACGCGCGCTACACGATAATCCGATATTAAATTGAATGTAACAACTCACCTCTCTAAATTCTTCGAGTAATACCTCATATTTATCAGCAGCTCGAAATATCGTCTACATTCCCTAAAGACTACCAGTAAATCCAATTCCGATAATCGAAGACTCGAAGGACAGAGGGAAATCTGTTACCAAGCAATCGATCCCCGTGGAAATATCAGCCGATATCCTTAAAGATGCTGTCGGTATCTCGTTTCAAACACGGATACTTCCCAGTTTCTTTTCATACGTCCGTTAAGTGCTTCCACTCGACGTGTAACACGAAACTGCGTTTCGCCGCGAATTTACTTCCATCGAGAACGCCCACGGTAAGATTGCACATATAAGAGGATACGATCGGTCATAGAAAGAAATGACAAAAAGGACGACTGTGCGATCGATGTCCTCGCTGAGAAACTACAAAATGCGGCCCGGTGAAGGAAAAAATGTGTACACGACTTTCCGATCAATTTAGAAAGCAAGTTTTTGCCACGGTGGATTATCTCCGTCATTCGCTAAGCAAACAAGATACAAGAGCCAATTTTTCGCGCCGAGGTTAAACTAGATTTACATATTGACTAAAACGCCAATCATGAAACAAACGGAATGTTATTATACGCAGTTTACTTAAACTTAATTTATTCTTAAAGTCAAAAATTATTTTTATTTGTAATTCCAAAAGTGATATTTATTTGTAATAATCAGAAATTAAACAATTATAAATTATATATCAATAATACTATTTTAATTAAAAACAATTTTGTTGACTCGCGATAACGGTAGTATTAATGAAACAAAATTTTATCAAAATAAAAGACAAATTCGCTTTATTATATTAATATCTTTTTATTCAATATTTGTATGTGAATTGTAATAACAAAATTATTTAAAAAAAAACAAAATTAAAATGACGTTGTTGATACAATGCCACTTTTTTCTCATATAAATTCATAATAAATATTATTAGACACGAAAAACCGCTTTGACTGAATAACAAATATTATTTTAACAAATATTATTACATTTTGAACTCTCTCTCTCTCTCTCTCTCTCTCTCTCTCTCTCTCTCTCTCTCTGGGATATTATTAACTTACAACTTGAGCGATCGTGGGGTGCAATTAGTATCGTCGTAAAAGCTAATATCGGGCGATATATCGACGGACTATTAAATTATTTCGGACAGCACAGAATTTGACCTAAAACCCTTTTAACCAAACATATAAACAATGCACTCACTCTTGCAACCACCTTTCGCCAATAAGTAAGCAAGTTATACGAATAAATCAATAACTAGAAAGGCCAATATCATTTTGTTCAACTTGGCGATAGAAAGGTAAATGTCCTTCTCTATCTAAATCTAAAACATTTCCTGTCGCGTCGTTTCCAAGTCTCAGAACGCAATTGCTCGTTCCACTTTGAAGATAGTGGTGCGTTATGTAAGATTGATGCTACCATAACTTCGAGAATCGAAAAATGTCAAGGGTGATCGTTATGATTTTTAAGAATTCTACGACAGCCGAAGGGAACGGAAGAGACGTGCCTTCTGATGAATTTCTTAAATTATAGACATTCGAGATGAATGATTCGAGGAAAAGAACTTTCTTCGAGAGCTGGACCGGTAATTACGTATTCTTGATAACATTATCGGATTGAAGATTCCATTGAGAAATCATAATGAATTTACCAAAAGGTTGCGACGCGACAAGTTTACTTCGTAATGTCCTTAAAGGATTAATTCGTTATGCTTGGAGTGTCCAGAGGTACTTTTCTACATATACATACATAAAGGAAAGGGAATATATTACTGAGTATAAGCTGGATTTCGAGTTCCTTTTAGGGTATCTAAAGGGACTTGGAGCAGCTCCTTTCGCGAAAACTTTCGAGATCTCCCCTCTTCGAAGTCTCATATGAACTTCCACACACGTCGTCACTATCGCGTCAAATTTCTTCTATGCGAGTTATACTTTACAAATACACGTTTTATCTGCGTCATTCCGCGCATGTAACTGTAAAGCTTCATAATTCCTTGTCTCTTGTTAAGCGGATCGTGTAATGCCGGCTTAATAGTTTTCTATTTTCCCTGGCATTTGTGCGTGATGTATGCGAAATTATTTGCATAACGCAACTTGCACGAGAAACGTCATTCTTCGTGTAAATGACCACGAAGTATGACGACTAATAACATTAAGAAAAAAAAAAGCAATATATAACGAAGCAAATTTTCTCTCTCCATTAAACGCGCAAGCGAAAGGCATAACATTTTGTTTCATTAATTGTCTATATTCGTAATTACTTATTTACAGATAAATCCATTTAGCAATTGTTAAACGCGCGTAACGGATAATCGAGCAATTTCCATATTCGATTACACTTTACTCGAGGTAATACAATGCTCCATGTAAATAACAAATATTGATATTCCTCGTCGGTACAATCTCGTGACTGTAAACTCGTAATCAATATCCAATTCCTGTTTACAGGCGTTATCTCGAGGTTATCCAGGGATATCGCCCGCACTGGTCACATCCTGAATGTGGCACGATAGAATGATGTAATATATTGCACCCGCGCGCGATATTGTCATATAACGAATTCGTGGAACGAAATTCAGATTCCAACACCTGCGATTGTTATATCCATGGTTGTGTCTCGCGATCGCGTCGAAAGGAATTCCAAAGAGAACGCGTCCAAAAGGGATGATCATCGTGCCTCGAATAACTAAGTGCATGATGATGTCTTTCTTGGTGTAAAAATGAAAAGAGGAGAAGCGGTATCAAGCTTCGCTGCACGAGGCGAATGTCGATCACAAAGAACATACTGAATCAAGAAGACTTTATTTTGACATGAAGGTAAAAAATTATGATTTTTGATTACAAATTTTGATTTTTTGTTGATTTTCATGTGTTCCTTGGAATCAGACGTTCAAAGCATAAAAGTCAATAAGAAATAAAAAAAAAATAAAATTCCGGAGATTAGAGGATTCGGAATACCACAAATCATCATGACGTTAAAATGACATCAAAATGATAACTGAAAGTCGCTTTTCAACCTGTTATGATTAGTTAAAATCATTACATTTAGAATAAAAAATTATTTTGCATGGCGCATAATATTTAGAGTTTATTGCTTGGAGAGACGTGGAGTTTTTGGAGAATTTTTTTTTTAACCTTTGAAAATATATCGGAAATATTTTCATAGAATTTTATCGGCGCTTAGGAAAATTAAAAAAATTTTACTTTTGAATTTAAATTCTGTTTTTTTTCTGAAAATATTGTTTTTTATCATTTTTTTTATAATGCAAAATGTCAACAGTTAATTAGTAATAATAATAGTACATATCTGCATACATTACATACGCTCGCGTGTTTTGCAAGTTTTTAAAATAAATTAGGATAGAATAAGACAATACTTAACAGAATAGCTTACTAATGATATACATAATTATACACGGAAAAAATTTTTTTTTTTTAGAGTTTACCCTGAAAATATAATAGTCGTGAAATAACTTTGCATTTCGAAGAATTTTATATAAATCTCTTTTATTCATTAACAAAATTACAATAAAATATAAAATAAGTCTGATTAAATTTACTGAAATGCATGGTAAAAAGCTTTAAAATATTATATTGTGCCTATCATATTTTAAGGGTAAATTTTAAAAGAAAATTTTCTCTGTATCGTCAACCTTCTATATATTATTTTATAGGTTTCGTGGTTCTAATTGTAAAAAAAAGATGTAATTTTTTATGGAATCTCTGTCTTTCAATAATTTCAATATTTTTTGTAGTATGTTTACGTTGCTTACATTCGAAAAGTTGCATTATCTCAAAGTTGCATTAAAAACATCTTTAATTTTACCTGGAATTTTGAATGAAAATATATCTAAAAAAATCCGGGAATTCTCGGAGAATTTTTTTTACAAGATTCAGTAAACATTCTGATATTAAGCCGCACGGAAAGAATGATTTTGCTGAAATACTGAAAAATTTAGCTAAATATAAAAAATAATTTTGTTGAATTATCAAAATCATGTATCATATCATGATGTTCAAGTTGGTTGTTAGAATATTATAATTTTAGCAACACTGCTCATTATATTTGAATTTCCTACATAATTATTTTGATGATCCAACAAGATTATTTATAAATCCGTATCTTAGTTAAATTTTCTGATATTTTAGCAAAATAATTCTATCTGTGCGTTAAAGTCTCTTTAGGGGGAACCTCAATAATCAGACATCGTATTGTGTCGATACGAGAGGACTATTACTTCAACAAAACCGTCGGTCATTTAATATTAAAGATACAGAACATAGACTGTACCATCCGATCGAAATAGTATATCAACAAAAATGAGGAGAGAGAGTATGAAGAAAGACAGCCAATCTCCTTTTCTTTTTAACATATAATTGTTTGGATAGAAAGAGATAGAGACTGGCGTCTTCGCGTTCTATTTTTCTCATTTTTATCAACCAATTGACTACATCATTACTACGTTTGGCATCTTTAATCGAGTTTAATAACATCTGCAATTATGAAACTGACGAATCATAGCTATTTCTGTGAAGAATAGAATGACTATGATTGGCCAGTTTCATAACTATGTATGGATGTTATTAAACTCAATTAAGAGTGCCGTGTAAAGATAGTCATTGATGGCGCAGTCATGCTTTATGTCTTTTCCTAATACGTACCTATATTAATTTCATTTTAACATTATTTTATTATCACGACTTATATTATGTTAGGATTTAGAGATGTAAAAATACCGCGTCAAATTCAATTTTACAATTACTTATGGTAAAATTGCGATAAAATGGTAATTTATTGATAATTTTGGCTATATTTATTGTCTTTATAATTTTATGTATTGTATAAATAGACTGTATTTCCCTACTTATGTATAAAATAAAACAACATTCTTCTAATATTCCTAATAGGAATCGCTGATATAATAGCAGGGTTACGAAATCTAAATATACAATTTAATCGTAACAAAATGTCTGTATGACACATAGACGACTCATGTTAAGTGTGTGGCTACTTGCGCTAGGTTGCTATTTATCGCGATGTAAACGGATGTATATCAATTGTCCACATCACTAATTAGTTAATTAAAAATAATATAATCTTATTGGTGAAGCAGTGAAAAATTACTAGAAATAACAGGCCGATGTGAGTGGTGCAATTGAACTGTGTGCAAATGCGCCACTCCCGTCGTAAATCGTCCCTGATTTGGCATCCCTGCCGTAAACGTTGTCGGTTGTTGGTTGTCTAATTATTATATCAATATATAGTATCAACATGAAAATTTAAGTTAAACAAAGCGCTTTTAACTTAATGACTAAATGCTCTTATATCGAATTACTTAATTTTCCTAATTTTTTTTAAATTACTATTTTACCAGCCTTAAAAAATTACCGATAATTAATTAATTTACCGTAATTTACCGGGTAAGTTATTGTCAAATTGGGTTAGTTTCATCTCTAGTGGCATTCTAAGGGGACTGTTTTAAATAACGAATTAAATGTCCCATGCGCAAAGTGTAATTAAGATGTATATCACTATACATCTGCGATTCTTTTCTGAACAGATTGGGCTCGACCTGACCTGGATCTGGGCCAAGTGTGTTAGGTATTGGGGTAGTTGGACGGTGCCATTGGTTTCGTGAATAATTTCCCGCGTCGTTAAGCTCAACCTAAAAGGAGAGCAGTGACTTGTTAAATTTTCATTCTTCGCCGCGCCCGGAATATTCCTTGATGTTTATTGTTCATCATCGACGGTACAATTTTTCTCGTAACAACAAAAGTCCCGGACTGCTTGACAAAATGCTCGTTGGGCAAATCCTCTGTCGAGTCTTCTAATCCGGGTGCCTTGTCTTATTAACCATCGCTCCTGTGTTTCCCAACTTCTGTTCGGCTCAATGGAATCCGTTTCGTCGATCCTTTCGCTCTCGTTAAGACGATCCCTTTCTGTTCGATCAGCTTTCATCCTCAATGGACTCCTTCGGCACGTTATACTAAACTATAAGAAGACGTATGGCTAAAAGAGAGTATTCGGACGGATAATTCGGTATCCTTTTAAACTTTTCACCATTAAGGTAAATGTATCAGTTAGTAAACATGACCCAGTTATGATGAGATGACAAAAATTGTAAATATTAATCTTTTAATATGTACAATTCTAAATAACTTCGACTTACATTATTGACTCAATAATTTAATAAACTTAATAATTTAATGAACATTAACATATGAATGCGAATTGATTTATCCACATGATTTACAGTTCAAATTACGACGAATATGTAAATTCACATGATCTAATATTCAATTTTAATATTTAATGCCGTATTTAACGGTAATTATTGTATATATTTTAGTCTTATTATCATTAATGTATTTACTGAAGAGGATCTAAATCAAAAGAATCGAAACGTCTACTTCAATTATTATATACAATAAAATGTAATTAATAACATCCAGCATCGGCTCTCAAAGGCTTTTTATTTCTTATCAATTAAATACCTTTTTTTTATAAACAATGAATTTATTTACAGTTATATCGTTAAAAGTGTGATATTTAAACTTGCGTCATTTTATCCAATAATTGGGTCATGTCCGCTAACTGTCTATTAACAGGTATATATTTATCTTATATGCCGCGTGACGAAATTTTCCAATCGGGCGTGCACTTTGTACTTTCTCTTCAAAAATTAACTTTCTTCTCTCGTAAGTCCACGTCACAAATACAATTTTCCCGCGCCATGTATTTCCGCTTTCGCGCGGGCATGTGAATAAATCATACACAAGGATAAACGGCTGGGGAAACACGCACGGAGAGTTCCCCTCAAAATAGGAATTTAATGGGTATATACAACGCGCGAAAGAAATATTGAGCCGCAGGGAGAGAGAAACGAGAGAGGAAGTGAGAAAGACGGAGATGGGCAATGGAGCGGCGCGTGCGGATGTGTACCCGGCGAGATTCATTTTCCGTATCGATTCGGTTTTCAGTGTTGCGTCTGGCTGGCAGCATCGGCCCGTGTAACAGGACATATTTATATAGTTAGACGCGAGCGATAGAGTGGCACGAGATATAGATAAACAGAATCGACAAGGCTATATAAGAGAGGAGAAACTCTTTAGATGAGTCTCCTCCCGGTCTCCTTTCAGGAGGGTAGCGAAAGATGGGGTGATTGTGCTAATGCAATATAGGCGACAGTGTAAACGGGAGGCAAGTACACGGTCCACGATGACGTGGCCTGGTATACTTTGGGTGGGAGAGAAAGGAAGGAAAACGATAATGTATACGAGGATAGAATGGAGCAGAACATCCTCTCGGGTCGATGACCTGAGAGACCTAAATACACCCGCGAGAAAGTTGCGCCGAAAACAGCAGCCGCGAACGAGGGGCGTAATACCAATCTATATTTTTTGCTCCACACGAAAAAAATTCTATTTGCTGAAGTATCTAAAAATTCAGTTAGATCTGAATATAATTTTGTTGGATTATTAAAATAATTACGTGGGATATTCACATATTCTCTAAAATCTTTAGAGTGGAATTTAAAGAGTGAAATCTCACTTAAAAAAATTGACAATTGAGCCATTTTTTTCTCTACACTGACTCAATTGTTACTCTTTATCATTCTTTAGAATTAGATTCCACTACAAAGACTTTAGAGAGTAATCATGATGAAAAATGCTGCAAAAAGTTTTGACATTTTAGCAACCAATTTGAACGTCCTATATAATTATTTGATAGTTCAGTAAGATTATTTTCAGATCTGTATCTTATCCCAGATAACACAATCCATTTAAACTTCAAAAAGTATTCGCCTTTTTACGTTTTCTGTGAATTAGCGTAATCCGTTTGAAATGAACTCTAAAAGAAATAAAAAATATATACAAATATATTTATATACATACATATATATATATTACATATTACTTTTAATAAAAATGATAAATAATTTGCACAAAAACTAAAGTATGATTAATGCAAAATTAAAAATAGAAAAAGATTTTCGAATCTGAAAAAAGTTCACAATTGATGACATAAAAATAAAATCTTTTCGATCTCTCAGTAATATTTTCGAAATAGAAATGGGACAAAACGAATCCATTTCGTAAGTCGGGAATCAAAAAATAAATCTCTTTGGACTCTCTGGCTATCTGGGTAACTAAATTTTCCGTATATATGATCAAAGTGGTCCTGGTCTCTTTTTTCAATTCATTTCCTATTGTAATATCGATAAACCGAAACGTATATTTCATGTTATAACGAAATAACATGCTTATGAGAAAATAATAATAAAGGTGTCATAAACATTGATTACATTGGAATACGATGAAACTCTTGGAATCAAGTATATCGAGAAATACATAAACGAGAAAATTATCGCTGTATCATTCGGATCCCTTCGAGTATCAATCGCGGAGGCTTCTATTAACAACCAGAAGTGATTGTTCAATCGATCCCACGTGTGACCTGATAGGACAGTGTTTATCGCGCGAATGTACAAGTTCGGGTGGGTTGCATTTGATCAAATTGACACATGTTAAGAATAGCATGACATTTGGATACCACAACTTGCCCCAGAATTTGTCTATAAACGGTTACACCGCGAGTTAAATGCAGCATCGAACACGAGGATCGTTCCTGTACTTCAATGTCGGAGTATAAATAGCTTTATAACTGTCAAGTTAAATTTCGTCAATGGAAGTGGATAACAGGATATTGTTAATAGTTTCTCGATTAAACCTGGTTGAGCCTTACTTTTTTTGCCTTACTTTTTGTCGGATCGAATGCTAATTTTGTCTGTCGAAATTTCAAACGCTTCATGAAATTGTTAAAGAAAAATCTACTTCTTTTTCTTCGACGTTCCTTGCCAAAAAGATTGGCGACTGAAGGACGGCACGAGGGATCTGGGACATCTTTGTACAGTGTTCCCAGATCTCATTTAGCACTTCCGACCATGCCTGAGAGAACTTACAAAGGCATTTCAGAAAAAGAGAGAAAGAAAAACAGTGTAGTATGTGCGTGTGTGTATGTGTGAACGTGCGCTGGAATATTCGTTGCACGAGTGGAGATAAATTTTTAACGAGCGTCCAGCCACGATAAGGGGTTGCAATAATAGCACGTGCAGGCATGCAGGTAATATCCGTGATGCACCCTCGGCCATTTTAATGGCCATTAGCGAAGTTGAGCCCGAAGCCCGGGGTCGTGGCATGCTATTCGCCGCTGGGACATAACCCGGGCAAGTTTCTCGTAAAATTTTACAATGTTCTACCGAAACGATTCACACGAGATGTTTACGTGTGTGTGTGTGTATATATATATATATGTACACTATGTGGGTACATATAGGATAACTTGGTGTTACCATTTCTCTCGAATTATTCTTCGCTTGTTCTATGTATTGCCGAGTGACTGGAAAGGAAATTTGATGGTTTCGAACTGAGCGACGTGCTCCAGTTACTCGAGATGAAGTTTTGATCTCATGCATTCATCACCGGAGTGACCGGAGTCACCGAGTCGACAGCTTCGGGTCGGCCACCCTACATCATCCCATGGATCCACGTTGACGTACAACGTTCGCTGCGTCAGCAATACGTTCTCATTTTCTTTTATTGCCCTGGGACTTTTTTTGGATTTTTGCGAAAATCCACGAGAATATCTGGCTCGTTACTCATATTATCGTTTATATTACGCATTTGCCAGTAAATCAGGATCTCCCACGTAGATCAGGCATTATTCGAGCGAGATTGCGTCGCAAAATTGCCTCGCCGTGGGTGTGTCAAAATAGCCTCTTTTTATGTGTTATTCCTTATCGTAATGTCGCTCTTTAACTCCTTCTCTCCGAATCGAGAGTTCTGCAACGGAGAACGGGTGGAAATTTTTTAAGTACGCTATCAATTTAATCTTCTCATCTATTGTACTTGGGACGTTGACGTTTTTATTTCCTATCCTTTATAATAATTATTATAGTTATTATTTTATTGCAATTTATGACATAACCAAGTTGCGCGGACTGTACGATAAAAAGATATATAAGAAGTAAATCAAGTAAATGTATTACACAATTGAAGTTATGGAATCTGCGACATTTATTTTCTATTGATTATAATAATAATAATTATTATTTTGCAATTTATGACATAACTAAGTTATAGATTGAAAAATAAAAAGAAATATAAGAAATAAATGTAGTACAAGCAAATCAATTAGATCTTTCAGCTATTAAATCTATGACATAACGTATATTTTTTATCAATAATAACAATGGTTATTATTATTTTATTATAATTTATCACATAACGAAGTTACAAATTGAAAATCAAGAAGAAATATAAAAGATAAATGTAGTACATGGTGAAACATTAACTGCTGCTACGAAAACCCTGTACCAGAAATACAAATTAGATACATTATGATGAGTAAAAAATTATTGGGGAAAGAATAAATTTAGTCACGCCATAATTGCCTAATAATTTAAGTTAAGTTTATCGCAAACTTTCGAAACGCAGATGTGGCTGAAGGATACGTCTACGTGATTTCTCGCTATATCCTCGATCGAAACATTGGTCGATATCTTTAGAATTTTCGCTCTGCTTCACAAACTTTACTAACTTCACGTCTCTCGCAGAATTATAGAATATTAAACACAGCGGGGGATACAATGGGGTGTACAGGGAGACGGACAAGCGTCATTACCGTCGTAACGACTCGCTGCAATCAGCCATTTAAGAATCGAGTTTACGCATCCGTCTTTCGCGAGGTAAAACGGACGAAGATGGATGCGGTTGTTACATAAAAGATCCGAGAACGGTGTCATTTACGATTGGCTCGGCTATTTTTATCACTGTAATACAATTTTAAAAAGATTGCCATCCTACAGAATTCTTAGCTTCGAGCAGGTATCCGCGTACGTTTATATAGTTACACATCTAGTCTATTTTCCTTTTATTATTTATCCACCGCTCTGAGAGATAATTTTAGCGATCTCTCAGTAATTCCCTGACTTCTACTTTCTCGTGCACAGAGGAAGTGCATTTAGCTTTGAAATGTGCAGAATAAGCCAAACACTTGAGATGCCGTAGTAGATCTTCTCGTTGACGGGAGATAAAGAGGACGCAGGACGAGGTAGTTGAAAGGTACTGCTATCATGTTACGAGATAAGTAATGTCTTCGTATACGTGACGCGTAATGCAATTAAGCGTACGTCGGAGTTGCATGTGCGTTGACGTACTTGATATAAAGGGCACTTTGCCCGGAGTCGCGAGTCCGCAAACAAATTAATGGCGATCTTAACAAAAAAGGATGGGAAAAACGCGGATAGAATTACCAGCTGTGTACTCTTTTAAGAGTACATGTATTCTTTTCGAGATCGTAAAGCTTCTGGTTATTAATTAAAATTTTATACTTATAAAATTATATTATAATCAAATCTATCAACAAAAATGATGCTTTTAGAAATTTTATATTATTAAATAGCTACATTTAATGTGTAATAATTATATCCTTCTTTCGCTTTCACATCATCATATTTTCTAAAGTGTATTTTCTATACGTATCACTCAGAAAAATATATACTGTACTCGAGTAATAATTACTTGTGTGTTTCAAGTATTTTAAAAGTTCGTATATCCTCAAATCAATCATAAGTTTATCATATGCATTAAATTTATTCAAAATAATTCTCAATCTTAATAAGTTTAATATTTTAATTGCGATTATTAAAATGAAATAAATTCAATTTACTAATATTATATAAAGTCTTTTCTTCGATCAATTTTATATAATATATTCGTCAAAAGAAAATAATTCTTGTTTTGAATATATAATAATAAACTTTTATAAAATTAATAAGTCTATTTTATGGTTATTAAGAAAACATTCTTTGTGTTAAAAATAACCGTTACTTTGAAGAAAAAAAAGTAAATTGAGTAATCACTTTTCTTAACAATAGAATGATATTTTTCTGTGTGCAGAGACTCTTTTCTTGTGATTTAACTACGATAACTTTAGCCTATCGTTGCGCGAGCGGGACATTTTTCTGATACGCTACAATTATTTTTACGGTTTTTACGTCCTTTACGGGGATATTTGCAGATCGCGTTTATTTTAAAACTTACGTATAACGTCGCAACTAATTTTCTACACGCGCGCGATAACGCGGGGCTTGGCGGAGCATCCTCATCGAACTTTTTTCCGTCGACGGTGAAAGGGCGAGGCAATAAAGTATAGCCTTTTCGATAAAGAAAGTGCGTCGTTATTTGTCTGTTCCCTTTGTAGGAAGTAAACTGCATTTACGATATACGGCGAGAGAATCGGCTTTATTGCCGCACATGAAACGTCTGCCGCACACACGTAGCCAGGAATCACTAACGAGTATACTGATTTAGATGCTCTTTGTGTTTAGAGAATGCCATTTTGGGAAAACTCTTAATTACGATATCGATCCGTCAGCCTCGTGCCACTCGGGCATTCAATTAAATTCTCCGACCTGAATGATACGACAGAGCTATTTAAATGTATCGCTCAGGCTTGTTCTTGAATTTGTGCGATGAGAGGCGATTTGCAAAATTATACTGCCAGTTGTCACACATTAATCTGCATCGATTGTCGCCGAGATAAAGTTTCGAGGATTTCTCACTCTCTCTTTTTCTCTCCCTCTCTGCTTCTCTCTGTACATAATACTTATTGTTAGATACATGATGTTAAATTCATAAAATCAAAATTATTTCAATTTAAATTAATTTTTTGTTATATCTATTATATAAATTCCCAACAATTACTACTCAATCGTTAATATAAATATCGGAGTTCGATTTTATTTAATTTCACAAATGTTAAATTTATTATTTATTAAATACTTCAATATGAATGTTGTTTATTTTTTAAATAAGTAATTCAACTGCAGAAACGGATATTGATTTACATTTTGACATATATGAAAGTTGAAAGTAACAAAATGTTATTTACGTTACTTCAAGAGTTATATCATTGCTCCTTTGACGTCTGACAGTGCATATGTTACAGTTCAATTCTTTGAACTGTACATTTCGAAATGTTTTATTTATAATATTGTATAATTATATTTTATTATATTGCATTATACCTTTTTAAGGAGATTCTCGCGCTTCTCTACTTCCTAGTCAATAGACAGTTTATTTATAATAATATGTAAAACAATTGAAATAAAAAGATTACAATATATCTTATGCTATTATATACATAATTATTATTAATTTTATATGTTACTAAATATTTACAAAATGACAAAATAAAAGTAAGATGTTTCATTTGATATATCGTCTATCTGACATATATATTCTTTTTTCATTGAAAAATATAAATTTCTTCTAAACTATACGGTGAGTTTAAACGAAACTTTACGAAAACGAATTTAAGTGTTTACTTTATAATGATTTTTAAATTGCTGTCTTATATCCAAGTGTATCAATTGAAAAGAGAATAACTATAGAATAAGATTATACTTTCAACTTGTAATATAAAATTCTATAAATTTAGAATCAAATATCTTCAAAATGGTACGATAAAAGTCAATGAAATTTTTTCTAGATATTGCTTATATTATTAACTTTTGTATTACATATATATTATAAACTTGTTATATATTTCATCAAATGCGAAAACCTCCTTAATGCATCGAAAACTTACAAATTCAACGTAGCGAACTACGCTCTTATATCGAGATTCTTGATGCTCGAGGATTATAGATACGTCTTAGTGCACGATAAATCCAGCTACCTATCTACTTCCCTCTTTCTCTTCCTCGCTTTCTTTTCCAGGTGTCTCCGTCTAGCCGTCCAGATATATTTTTACACTCGCATAAGGGAGCGTAAGGAGACTTGATGTCAGTCCGATGTATCTTAAATTAATAAATATAGACTCTTCTGGACTATGTGCACAGTGCATCGACGTGACGGACCACCTACATGCCCGCGTTTATTTATAGCGCTATGAAAAGCGCTATGCTCTCGAATGCGCGCATGAATGTTTATCGCACGTTTGAACGTGCGGCCGCAAAGTATAATCGGCAATTCGTCTCGGACGGAACCGCCTGGCGTTATGGCATTTGCTCGACGGTGGCGATTTCCCAAGCGATCATCAACCGACGTCGTCATATATTGACGTCAGAGTTTCGGAGCGCTTATTGTGTTTTGCAGAAAATTCTAATACATTTAATTTCACGTAAAACGTAACAGTGCGGCGAAGAGCAGCCATTTATAATGCCACGTCGAGAATGTCACGGAATAAATAAAGTATCGTCAAGGCCTTTTTTGCGTTACATGATTTCTTTCTGCGGAAAATCGGGGATGTCTGTATACTGAAGTGGGTTAAGTTTTAGTTTAGAATTTCGCTCGATTCCCGTTGTGAGTTTTAATTAATTTAAATTTTATATATGTACACAATAATGTTTTGTGTGTGTTTGTGCGCCCTCGATTTGTACCACCGTTGTTGCACTTTACTATGAATATTGCGAACGCGATGCAATTACCGTTGAAATATGATATCGCGTAACTGGGACGAGAGCTTCTTCTTACTCTACCGTCTTCTTATTCTTATCTCAAACACTTGTCCCGAGACGTATATAATTCCGCGCGATCCATTGTCGTGTACGTACATTGTCGTGCATAACTGAATACACGTGTACACGATGCGATACGTCGTTGATAGAGGAGAATACATGATGACGTCCGTCGATGACAAGTACTTTATACGTTTTTAAATACACAATGTGATCCAGAAAAATGAGATAGAAACGCACGCCGTGAAGCCATGAAACCTTGCACGGGAAAAAAAAATAGATTGGATGGTTAAGAAAAGCTACAGCTTGATGTACGAGTTTAACATTTATATGTACAACTAATATTGATTTAACTTTATTTATATAACTAATGTCCATTTCTACTAATGTAGATTAATTTTAATCTCAGTTCAACTCGCTCTTTAGCTTTTTCTAGTTCTAAAAATTAGAAAAAAATAAAGAGTAAGTTGATCTGAGACTAAAGTTAAGTTACAATGCACTATTGGTGCATTGTTAGAAATTTCTTAATGAATTTTTTAAGTTAACATGTATAACGGAAGCTTATGATCAAGCAGCCAATTGAAAAGTTTATGAATGATTTAACTGAAAACTAAATTATAGTAGTTTTAAATAATAATTGTATGCATTAAATTCACGTAAAATTTTATCAAAAGTACACTAAATTTTATGTATACAAATATACTTTTTAGTTGCAGAAAATTAAATGCATTAAATTTAATGTAATGTCATGAAATTAAATTTAACTTGTGTAATTTAAAAGTACATTAAATTTCATGATATTTTTAATAGTGTTGTAAAACAGGCTTAAGAAGATTTGATGATTCAAATTAATTTATCTATAAGCAATTAGTATATTAATTTAGCTAATTCTTTGCTGCAATGAAAATTATTAACCTTTAGAGGGCCGGACTGGCCACTGTAGTGACCAGCGGAAAACTCGTTGACTCCTCGTGACATAAACATTCAATGTATACATGAATTTATATATAAATACCGGCTCTCTAAAAGTTAATGTAATAAATTTTCTTCATTACAATAATAAAAGCATATCATCTTAGCTTGCACGTTTTATTAAAAGTTTTGATTTATCTATATATATATTGAATTGACTTTTGTAGAAAGTTATTTGCTGTATTAACAAATTTGCTGCGCTATATACAACATAATTATATGTAAATGCTAATTTCATTCAACTGTACAACTTTATAACTTATTTAATTAACATATAAAACTGTTCTACATTACGGCTGTGAATTTACTAAATTAATGAAGTTTTTAGTTGTTTTAATAAATCTTTTTTTTTTCTGTGTGAGTTTAATTCATAATAGGCTTTGCTTCGCTCATACCAGATCCATCTATTTTCGCGGAGGTTACCGTACGATGCCGTAATTTTGCACTAAGTTCTCTAGCTTACGGTGCGATTAATTAGATTTATGCACTGCTAGATTAATCTAACGGTTGATCACTTAAGCCACGAAATTATTTACGAAATTCTATTGGTGAGATACTAATTGGAGAGAAAGATGATCATTGTTATTAAAACTACTCTAATCAGCAAACGTGATTATATTGTTAACCTTTAATTGTATCTTACGTAATTGTAGGTTTCTCTAAAATCTGATGTAACTTAATAATGAGATAACAAGGTGCTTGTTTATCAGAAAATTTAAACATACATCATAAAGAATGGATTACGCAGAGTAAAGCGTGGGATTATCGATAATTATGCTCAGATTACCGGACTGTCTGTGGAAGAATATTCGTGCTTTGTTGTTAAAAGTCATTTTTTTTTTCAAAGATAGCCAAGTTAATTGGAAACTGGTCGGCGATAGATTAATTAATCGTGTACAATTGCTGTTCATCGACGTAATGCCAGTCGTTAAAAGAAATTGGTTTGCGAAAGGATTACGAACAAACGCTTTTTAACAATCACAGAATTACGAAACGGTCTGATTGTGAAGGATACGAGTATTTATTGACCGCAAATGGAAGGTGGAGTTTAACGGGTCAATCAATTTTCCGAATGTTTCTTTCGACGGCCACCACCCTGACGATCGCACTTTTATACAATGGGAATGCGAAATCCGCTTACGCATGAACGCGTAGACGTATAAATATACAGTAAATATACAAATAAAAAGGGCATCGATATATCGCACCTCGTCTCTATCTGAGTTTTTTTCCTGTTCGAGAAAACATATTTATATCGTCCTGCGTTACAATGCGATCCATCCCACATTTGGGCAAATATCGGTCTCGATAAATATGCTGTTTTTTCAACGCGTTTATATTCTCCAAAAATTTTCTATGAAAAATTTTGCAGGTGCTTCTTTTTTTTTCAGTAACGTTTGTATCAACAAAATCGCACATTGCGGGATTATGGAAACGAAGCAGTAGTTATCCGAGAGAATATTTCATTTGACGTGATGATAAAATGTAGAATGTGTTGGAAGTTTAATTCGATAAAATTAGATTTATATTACGATTGCGTCATTCTTGTATTATGTTTCAAAAGCGGTAAAGAGGAAAAGAGAGGAGAGAAAATTACATTTACTTGATACCAGGGACTAAGCCCCTTCAAATATGAGATATATTATTGTACAAGATAATAATAGTGACACAGAAATGCATGGCCTAAAATTCTTGACACTGATAAAGAAATAATCTAAAAGAGAATAAAATTTATTTTTAAATATATAAGCTTTAAAAATAAAATAAAAATTTAAAAAGTCAAAATAACAGAATATATAGAATATGTGTGTGTGTGTGTGTGTGTGTGTGTGTGTGTGTGTGTGTGAGAGAGAGAGAGAGAGACGCAAACGGACTGTTAATAACCGGAATAAAATAAATTCATTCCACTGTTTTATCTCGATATTGGTTAAATGCGTTGTGGACCGTAATTTAGCCACGACCCACATTTGGTGGGGCGCGGAGATATGGATCGGAACTCGGGACGTGAGAGATGCAAAAGGTCAAGTGTCTATTGAAAATCGGTGAGATTCGGCGTAGAAGCGGTTGCAGAACGTGGGGTGACGTGAAATTTTCATATTCCATCCTGCGTTAGAGGAGCGGATGCTCCATCCGCTCGAATAGCTGAGATAACACCGTAACTGAATAATAAGGGGGAACCGTGCACGACTAACTGGAGCGCGCTATATATTTCGCGTGCGCCGATCGTGGAATAATTTGCCGTATTGTAATCCAGTGTCATTTGCTAAGCGCGCCGGGCAACGCCGTGTAATCAACGCGAATCAGGGCTTAATTAATTTTAATGCCGCGATGGTCGCAGTTGTGCCGTGCTGCAAATTGTACGAATAACCCACTTCGTCGGCCCTCTTTCAGCCACGTCAAGTTCTCGCGCGCACGACATCCGTTCGTCCATTAAAGAGACCGTAATTACGACCGTTTTACGTTCTTCAAGCTGTACAAGCTACACGTTAAGCTTTCGAAAAGCAATTCCCCGAAGAGAAGAGTGCAATTTTAATCTAGTAGAATTATTGATTGTGACGAAGGAAATACTCGTTCCTGAAGATTCCGCCCTTTAATGAAGCTGCCTCCCAAGATATAATTTTAGATTACACAAATCGTAAATAAATTAATCGTTAATCTCGTAATAAATGCTATATAAATACTCGATACTACTAAGATATTATAATACAAGTAAAAAATATTTATTGGAAATATTTATTTATACACCTAAAATATTTATCTCTATTTTATTAATATTTCGAATAAAGGTTTATATAAAATTTCAAAAAAATCAATAAATTTTAATTAAACATAAATATTCTGTATTGTCTGGATCTCAGCTGGCGTTGCGTTTATAAAAACAAAAAAGAAAAGAATGGAGAAAGCAGATAATATGATTAGCCGTAAAATACATATATTATATATGCGTTCAATGTGATATATACATTGTTGCTCCATTTGCTTGAGCCTCGATGTATATTTAGCTGTAATGATGCGGAGCCAAGCGTCTCTACGCCGTGACCACATCCGCGTGCGAGCGGAAGGACCTTTCACGTGCCGCGTATCCTCCTGGGCAAATATGCGCGTTCCATTATGCAAAAGACCGTGCTTAGATCCAGCCGGTGGTGCTTATTGCACGCGTTACGTGCTACTAAAAATAGACGGAAGCGTACGTAGAATAATGTAATGAGTCTCGACATAAATAGGGCCGGGGATGGTCAATGCGGTTGGTGCGGTGCTAATTAAAGTGCGTGGTTTTAGGGCGGTAGAGCCGGAGAAAGGATGAGAGAAGAAGAGGGAGAGAGAGAGAGAGAGAGAGAGCACAGAAAGCTCGGCTTATGAACCCGTGATAAATTCGTGCCACGACACGTCAGATTACATCGTAGGTCGCGAGGGATGATACTTTGATAAAGATCAGTGTTGCCGGTCGACATGTGACAGGCACGTAAGTGAACATGACGTTTTCCTTCTCTCTCATTCGTTTTATTTCTATTCGCATTAAATCACAAGCATCTGATCAATTTTAACATCCACCTCTTCTTCTCGTTCGAGATTCCGTCGGAGAACGAAAATATTTTTTAAGCAACAGCAATTTTTATTGTTTCTTCACCGTAGAATCTCTCTTTGAAGAAAAAAATTGAAATCTTGCTTTGTGTTTATTGAGTCTGAGAATTGGGTCTTTGTAAAAGACGTTTGACATTTTATTTCGTTATAATATTTTTCGAGCTCTCTTCTCTCTCGTACGAAACGTTTTCTGTCAGAAAAATATTATCCGCAGAAAACTCGAAGAATAAATTGCTATTGATATTTCTGATCTCTACAATATAAGAGAGATACGTATAATGTTTTTTTTTATTTTTTATTTTTTTTTCATTATGTAATTCTGTGCTAAAGAATAATATCATTTTTCCATTTGTGAAAGTTCCGATTGCTTTCAAAGCGTCGCTAATGCGACGATAATGCGAGAAAGCATTTGTGTATTAGCACCTTCGACGCTGAATAATCGAGAGGTAGTACCTGAAACCAAGTCTGTGACCCGAGAATGTCTGACCCCTTCGTTTTTCAACCCCTGGGTTGAAAGAGGTTCCCATTTAATATCTGAGACTAAAAGCTGAAAATATCTTTGAGCTGAGGTAGGTTAATCTCGGCGTACAATCATACGAAACGTATATTGTACAACGGTAGGAAAAAAACGGTTGGGAAAATCTGCCTGAAGCGACTGCGATTCCGATTTATCTCTGTTCTATGTGTTCAGCGAAGCGAACATTTAGACACGTCTGTCAGATACGTCCGTTTATCGACCTCGGAGCTATCTCATCATCGGGAATCTCACGCTTTGTCTTGTCCGTTATCGCGGTGGTTCGTGCACAGTAGAACTGATTGATAAGCGAGACGCTATGATATCTCCGTTTAATGTCATAACACGGCTGAAGGCACTTGGTAATTTAAGGGACGATCGATCCTTCTCACGGCCCCGCGGATTCGGCAGCTCGCGTCAGGACGGAATGGATTTCCAGGTCAGAAGGTCACGGCGGCGTTCGCGAGCGGCGCACCAAGCAGGCAACACATTCAGTATACAATATTGAGAATTCAGAGCTTTCAGAGCGGCCTCATTTTCTCGTCGCCCGCACACGCCGGAATTGCGTGACATGGTGTCCTCCTCTCCTCTCCTCTTTCTCTCTCTCCCCCCTTTCTCTCCTGTCTCTCTCTCTCACTCTCACTCTCACTTTTTTTCTCGTTCTCGCTTCTCCCGTTTCTCTGGGCTTACATCGTCGCCCAGGGGCTACGTTTGTTCATAAAATATGTATGGCACAGTATATACGTAAGAGAAGTTGAGAAAGGCCAAGACCATCCCCGAGAACGTAGTTTTTAGTCGCGCAATACAGTGAGACGATGGCAAAAAAGAGAAACGAGAAGTGATGGCTTTCGGTTAAATCACCCTCTCTCGTTTTTCTTACCTTCACTCTAATATCTGTAAAATATTGATGAGATACCCTCGATATTTGAATTGAGTGATAAGTTTCATCCCTTCTCTATATATTTTTTATTATTTCATTTAAATGCAAATTTATTTCGACGTCGTCATAAAAAAATATACCATGAATAAAATATATATACATATATCGTAATATTCGTGAGCTACAATCCACTTTTCTATTTTATCCGCAAAACGCTTCGTGAAGGTGCTATGTTATCCATATATATTTATTTAATATTATTACATTCTTCCGTTTTATCTGATAGACCATAAAACTTTCAGGAAACTGACACGCAAACAATTCTTGATGAAAAGTTATAGTTCTGTGACACTTTCTATTGGTACTATCGATTTGTCCGACCATTTATTTCACATAAACAGGCTCGTCCTGGCTTAATATGGCAAAAATTGCTGTGGCTAAACGATACTTTACACAAGTTAGGAATTGTATTGATGATAATTCCTGGTACTGTTATATGATAATAACGCGAGCTAAATTAATGGCCTGCAAATTCGTTATTACGCGGGTTACGTTAGCGATACTGGATTCTCGTATTTTTATTAACTCTCGTGGGATGCACATCGAGTGATAATATCGAGTTTCACGGGCAGGTGTTATATACCGCGGGCTCTCGCGTTCTAGCCGCGCGTTCTAAATGAATCAAGTAGACCGTATCCGCGTCGTGTCTGACCTAGTTGAAAGTGCGTGCTTAAATATTTCCGACATTCTCAGATGCGTCCAAGGCCGCGGGGAGCGGTACGGTATACAACAATAAAACTGATAATGAATTAAGATCTCGTTCCCCTTCGAGCGCCGAGCGTTGTTCGCTAACCGGAACGAAATCGAGAAGCGCGCGCTGGGGTGGTGGGTGGTCCGACACGCTTTTCAAGAGCTCGAGGAAATTAATTTTCTCGAAGTCGAGAAAACTCGATTCGGTCTAATCCGGAGTAATTTTCTCCTCGGGTTCGCGGAAATGTGAGCACCCCTCGCCGTTGTAACGATCTGCTCCAGCTAGTAACAGCCGCATCCCAGATCAGTTTTTTCTTGTATCGGTCAATTTCGATGACCTCGTAAAAATGAGATTTTAAGAATAAAAGATGGACTTTTTACAATGAATCGTTAGTCATCGTTCATATCATATTGATGGTAACTCGGAATTACTCAGACAGCACGGAATATTTATGGTAAATATTTATTAATATTCATTTTTTTGAAATGTTCTATAGATATTTCATACATATTCTATATAAAGCTTTATTCGAAATATTATTAAAGTATAGATTAAATATTTTATGTAATATTTACAATAAATATAAATATTTCCAATAAGTATCTTTTACTTGAATTATAATGTCTCATTAAGTATTTGCATAGCATTTATTATGACATTTACAATAAATATTTCATAATATTTATAATAAATGTTTATGATCTGCAATCTAAGACCACAAAAATATTTGTAAAATATTTAAATTAAATCTTATAAATATTTATAAATATTTTATAAATATTTTATAAATATTGTGTGCTGTCTGGGTATAAGTCATAAATCTGGATCATAAATCTCTTAGGAAACTTACATCCAGAATAAATCATATTAGATCGTTACATTAATAGATCTGACGAATCCACTAATGTAACGTTCCCCATGAAAGGGGAAAGGAATGGTTCCATGACTCTCTCTTAGTTTTCTTTTTTAAAAATTTTTACAGCAAAAATGTTATATAATATTTTTAATATTTTTGAAATGCTTCGTCATAATTTTTTAATATTCTAAAATTTTCATTGTACACTCTTAATCTTATATCAAAAAGTCAGTACACGTTGAAATATCTGTATAGTATATAATCAGTCAAGCGGTATTGCACGATGATTAAACGATCAAATTAACTGGTGACGATGATTAATTAAACATAGAAAAGAAGACGGCGGCGAAGAACGAAAGATGTTTTTTCTCCACCGCGTTTCGACGAGCTCACACATTTGTGAGAAGGGATGAATGTTCGTGTGCCAACAAGGAAAATCCATTACTTTTATCGTTATACCACCTCTCTTTCATCCCTCGCTTACCTCGGCGGCCAATCTTTCCGAGTACAAGATAATTCGCGCGATTACGTTGCGAGCAATAATTGCACCGCGTACTTCCCGCTCAATTTCCATCGACATGCAAGTCACGCGTGTTTTTACGAGCGCTCGACAGGAAAATAATTTCTCGTCCCGGGACCGTCTATCGGAATTGTAGTCTCACCGTCGTCGTTCTGCTGGGTTATCCTGAACAATACCGGCGGCCAAGCGTTTCGAAATCTACACAACAATTGCATTCGGATTGAAGCCAATTAAACTCAGTTACATAGAGTGAATTCATCGGGCGTTATTTCATTGAATTTGAAGCGCAAAATATGCGACGAAAATAGGTATTTTACGGTGTAATATTTCGATGATATCAATATCGTGCCATTGTATTCATCGCTCGAGCAAATGAGAGCAAGAGGAGCAGAGGGAGCGAAAAAGAGAGAAAAAGATTCATTACGCGCTCTAGAAATAGCTCCTCTCTCAAGCTCTAATAGGGTTACCATGTTAAAATTTTCAAAACTGAAACTAAAACTTACAGGCCAAAAATTCCGGACACTCAAAAGCAAAGCATAAAATATTCCTACATAAAAACTGTTAAGCCGATATAACTATAAGACCATAAAAGAAAGAAAAATCATAAAATTAATAGAAAAGTAAAGTTATATATATAAAAAAAATAAAAAGAGAACAGAAAAAGGTAGTTGCTAGCAATTAAATAATACAATACCTACAATGAGTGCTATATAATAAGTACAATTATTATAAATACAATAGCATAGCAAAATACATAAGTCCAAGTCGAACTTACGTGGAGTAAGGTAACGATTTAAAGAGAGAGAGAGAGAATGAATGACTATTAGCTTTCTCATATATTTTAAAATATAACTTATACAAATGATGTTAAATAATATAAATTTCACAATTTAAATAACATTAAATAATATATATTTAATATTATTTAGAGAGAGAGTGTGTGTGTGTGTGTGTGAGAGAGAGAGAGAGAGAGAGAGAGAGAGAGAGAGAGCATTGTGATATGCGAGCCTTTTTCAATGCGCAATGAATAGATCGGCCTCGAGAGTGGTCGCGCGACTCTACACAAAGGCTGGCCATGTTCGAATTTCGATATCGCGACGGCGGCATGAAAGCACAGGACAAGAATGGACGACCGCACAAAAGAGAGACACCTGACCGATCGACACACACAGAGTCTCCGATCTCACCTGGCATTTAACGCGTCGCGTACATCGTCTCCGTTTCACTCCGATGATGTGTCCACCACCTACGCCACTACTCACGAGGCTGGAAAAGTGGCTCCGACAATAAAGCAAATACCGGCTGGCGTGTCAGGAAGATGAGTCCACCCACGTGTCGTCAATAATTCTCGCGGATTTGCCCCGATGTCCAATAATTGACTTCATAATAGATTCAAGACCCGCAGGAACGAATTTGTGATTTACCGTCACCGAATTCTTTTCGTGATTCAGCAGGTGGAAAACTCAATTCAGTTAAACCCAACTTCATTAATTTAAGATTGACTTTAATCTCTCGGAATAATTCAATTTATTTTTTATCTTTTTCTAATTATTATGCCCATATTTTATCAATGTAAATTAATTTTAATCGATTCAATTTATTCATCTTTTTTTAATTTTTAAAATAAAAAATGTTGAGGCGTTATATTGGAACTGGACTTTAATTCTTAATATTTTGATATAGATTTGTACATCATCGACGCCGCTACATATATATATATATATATATATATATACAGAGGCTTTATTTTATTTTATTATTAAAAAGATCCGAAGATCCTTTTTCGTAACTTTTACGTGACTGCGAGTACTCGAAAAATTTTTTATAAGAAATCGAAGGTGAGAGCTTATCGACGATATTAACGACAAAATAATGCATCTGATCAAATATTTCAAAGGCTGTATATTCGCGTGTTGTGCAAACGATAATAGGATTAACGCGTTCGGGGAACTCGTTACCTTTCATCCCCAGTAAACGCCAACTAACAATAACATCACCTAGCAAACAGGCTAACGTTATTTGTTGTCGTTTAAACGTCAAAATGACATCACTTGACATTAAAATGACAACAAATAACATCAGTTTGTTTGCTGTCAACGTTGTATAATTTCCTCTTCAACTGTTAAATTCATATCAAATTATACCGCATTTGAGTTATTTTTAGTTATTTCTATAATATAGGTCACCACTGCTACCGTCCAAAGTATCGTTAATTTGACTAATAGACAATTCGATTTGACGCATTCAAGGCGCATTGATGCATGTTAAAACCGTTACATACAAATTGAAATAAAAAATAGAAATATAAAAACAGATTAAACCGTAAAATCCTCAATACATTGCATTATGCATTCTGATAATAAAATCCGTATTTTATAATTGGAAATATTTGCATTTTATTTTTACATAGATTAAATCAACGTACAACGGCTTTAATATGCATTATTGTGTATTAGTGCGTCCATTCGAATTTGCTATAAAACAATTTCTAATTTTACTTAAAAGAATATATTAAATTTGATTCAAATTTAATTTAATATCCATTAAACATATGTACTTTAATATGAACGATGTATGTTTTGAAAGTAACCACAGGAATGGATTGTACATTTTGACCCAGATGGAAGTTGAAAATGACAAAGTGTTATTTGCTCTTTTGATATCTAACAATGCATAAATTAGAGATAAATATATTTTCCGGACATTAAAGAGAGAGAAAGCAAAGATGCTGAGTGCAAGCGAATACAAGCAACGTGGACAGACTGAAGATTTTTGTATTCATGTCAGTTGCATTTTAAGGCAAATTGCGTGGACGCAATTCTATTATTATTCTGATACTGTTTATCTTTGAGAATACAACATCTTGTCCAATTCCGCCACATCTCTGACCTCAGAGAGCACAGAGAGTTTAAAAGAGTTCAAAAAGAATTCAGTGATATGTCATCAATTCTAAACTCATTTTCAAATGCAATAAATATTCTTTTCAGAAAAAGAATTCTTTTTATCCCTGAAAATGAATTGAATTCTTTTTGAATTCTGTACTATCTGATGGGTCTTTTTACACACTTACACGTCTATGCATATTTACATACTCATACATATATTAAATTCATAATATCAATTTTTTTTATATCCAATTTAAATTATTTATCATTTCTAATCTAAGTCGCCATTAACTTCTTAATTTAACTAAAAAAAATGGAGTTATGCATAATAATTTAGGTAAAAAAATGTATTAAATTTAATTCAAAATTTATTATTTATTAAATGCTTATTTATTATTTACTAAATGGGTTAATATGGACGATATTTACAGTGAAACTATATAAATCAAAGAAATAGATTAATTTACATTTTGATCCAGATAAAAATTAAATGATAAAAATTAAAAATAACAAAATATTATTTGTTTCAAGGTATTGGATTACCATTGCTGCTTTGATATCTAATAGTGCACAATGTAATTGTTACGTATAATGTTTTACACTATAGTTTTGAGATGAAATTATAATTATTGATGTAATGTTACTGCAGTTAGTATTTTCCGGGCAGCGAACAAAAAGAATTGCCTTCTGTCAGGACTGGACATGTATTTGAAATACTTTTATTTAAACCACAGTTTTTACAATACATATATTGTATTTTATATTTTGTATTTCAGCGGAGCACATAAAAATATTATGTATTTAAAATCGAAAAATTCTAAGTTTTTTATACTTTATAATTAAAATAACATTTAATTGTCAATCTTAGTATCTGAAATACAAGATACAAAATACAAGATACTTTCAATATTTCGTTATTAATATTGAAATACAAAATACAAAATACTTTTATACGCTGCCATAAAACACAAAATACGAAATATTTGCATGTGCGCCGTTGAAATGCATATAATACAAGATACAATTGTTTTACAAATACTGTTTTTCAAATAAAAATATTTCAAATATTATACAATAAGATTGGAAACAAAAGACAAGTAATGTATTTATGTTAAATACATTACTTTAAATACGAAACACCATTACGGTCTGAATGTTAAGATGTTAAACTATTATATATATTCATATATATAAATGAATTAATTTCAGAAATAATAATTGCGTGCCGATATGATTGTCTTTCAACGCGATCAATCTGAAATATTAATAATCCCCCCAAATTTCCCAAATTAATCTTAATCTCAAATGTTATACATACCCAGCCCTGTCTTCTGTAAGAATTGAACTTACAAATATCTCCGGTTTACGATCGAGATGCGATCCAACGCTCATAAACTGAAGAAGCGTTCTATGTTTATCGGAGAAGTATCATCTATTCTTCTTCTTAGAATTTCTTCTTCTTAGAATATTTACGTTATAATATTCCTCTGCAAATCTGCATAAATTGTACGAGAGATGAATTACCGGTAATACAAATATAACTACGCTCTCGAGATTGAAATGAGAAATACGAGCACACTCAACGAACGACCGCATCTCATTTCCTTCCGTTGAGCACAACTGAGTTAATAATTTTCCCTTTAAGACTAAGTTTAGACAAATAAGAGACTTTCGTGGGATTGACGAAAATGAAAAACAGAAATGTTTTAAATAGCATCAAATACACGCATAATCGTGTACTTATGTGTGTATGCTCGCGTATTACATACTTCGGATGACCTATTCATTTTTATATTCAGAAATAGAGAATAGAGTCCGGGAATGGAGAATACCGCGGAATTTTCAACTCGATCGCGTGGGCGACCCTCGTGAGGGAAGATAGCACGCGAAGCTCCGATACACCCTGCTGTCTACCTGTCAATACGACGACACGCAAGACTGTCGGCGACGCGGGAGCGGGACGGAGGGCCGAGGGAGAGAGAGCGCGAAGTATTATTCACGACGGATAAGCGCACGCGATAACGTCTCGCGGCGCGGCCGAGCCGGTTTATTGATATGACAGCCGCGCCGCGTCTCGCCTCGTGACTCGAGGCGGCGCGGCGTGAATAAGCGCGTCGGCGTCGGCGTCAAGTACAATGGCGCACGTGGTCACTGCGCGTGTGACACGCGGTGCGGTGGCCAGGTCGGCCAGGCGGCTCGGCGACACCGGCGTGCTAGTGAGAAGGAAGAGACAAAAGCGAGCGAGCGAACAATGCACGAGCGCGGCGAAGACGTACTTATTTATAAACGACACGGAGAAGCGGCGGGCATGACATGCGCCATAAGAAATGGAGCAGCGCGCTAAAGCCGGGACGGAAGAGCAGCCGTCTCGCGGAAGTAACGGACCGATGCGAACATGCGATTGTTATTGCGGCGAGCCCGATCGGACGCGCTTCGTCACCGTCGTCGGTCATCGTCTTCGTGCGTGACATGTCGCCGCGGGTGGCACGCCGCCAAGTCTCGTGGCAACGCTTGTCGGAGCGGTGATCGGAACCCGCGTGCGGAATCGCACGTGTCACTCGAATGCCGCCGTCGTGTTGCGGACCGCAGTTCGAATGTCGAAGCAACAAAGGGCTCGTTCCCGATTCAAGGTACTTATACCGCGAAGGTTAGGCACGCCAAGGGATGCGCAGAGCCGAGGGTGGCGACGGGACGGTGGTGGTAGTGACGGCGGCGATGCGTCTCCAGCTTTCTAATTAGGTCGCCCGTCTGCCCGCCCGAATGTCCCACCAGCTTAATAATTGCTTCCTACCGCGGCCCCGTAACAATGCCATTATCGATTGTTTTAATAGACAATAGAATGGGTTGGCTAAATAGCGATGAGTATCGCGAGCGACGTTTCGCAACGTTCGAAATTCTGTAGCTTGTTTCGCTGAGCCGGCTGAGTGTCAATCTGCGGTGGTTCTCTTTGTTTGCAAAACGGAACAGCTGAGATGCGGAAGGAGCGAGACTGTTATTTGATCGGAAACGGTGCCCTGCGATGCTTATCCGCATTTTTGAAGCGCCGTTTAATAATAAATCATAACCTTGCATTGAGAATGCTCTATACGGGTGAATTGTAAAAATATATTTACACGAATAAATTCCTTTTACATGCAAAAATAAGTTTCTTTAAAAACATTTTAAAACATTGCTTTTCAGAGAGTTGATATTTATATATCAATATTTTAAGTAATGAAGTTTAATGGATTTTCTACAATAAGCCATTACCTAAGCTTTAAATCCTAAGATAAAAAATTAATAATCACAATAAAATGCGAGAAGAATAATTAATTATAATTGGTCATTTTCTTACGGTTTAAGATTTAAAGGTATTAACTTAGATAATGGGTTATTGTAGAAAATTTATAAAAAACAATACAACAGAAATAAAACATTACTACGAACCTTTTTAATACAGTGTAATTATTTCTTATGTATTAGGTAATCACTCCTCTAAGGTCTTTGGTTCTCTGTAGTGAAAACAGAGAAGAAGACATGGAGGAGTGGTTGACTCCAAGAACAGCGACGGAGAATCATCCTCAAGGTGATTCTGGGACTGCAGAGATATTGGGAGGTAATCATCAGTTTTACGCAACTAATCATGCTAGACCTACATATTGCAATGTCTGCAGAGATGCTCTTCCTGGTAAGGATCTTTTTTCATTGTAAATTATAGTTATTTAAAAATATTGGTTAAATTTATAATGTTACATTGTTACAGGTGTTACTTCCCACGGTTTAAGTTGTGAAACTTGTAAATACAAGGTGCACAAAAGATGTGCTGCAAAAGCAATAAATAATTGCAAGTGGACAACATTGGCATCCATTGGAAAAGATATTATTGAGGACCAAGATGGGGTGTGTATATATGTTATTAAAAATATATTGTATCTTGGAAATAATCAATAAAAGTACATAATTTTAATCAGAAACATATCTTTTAATAACTTCTTATAATTGTTCGTCTGATAAATGTATCAACAATGTACAATTCTTGTATCATTTAATCTTTATTGTAGAACATCACAATGCCACATCAGTGGATGGAGGGAAACTTGCCAGTGTCCTCAAAATGCTTCGTCTGCGAAAAGACATGTGGTTCTGTACTTAGGTATTTACATCTCACTACATTTTTATGTAAGTAGTTGATAAAATTTAGTAGATATTTAAATCAACATATTATTCATAGGCTTCAAGACTGGAGATGTGTGTGGTGCAAAGCAACTGTACATACAGCATGCAGACCTGCCATGAGTATCAAGTGTCCATTAGGACCATGTAAACTCAGTATAGTGCCTCCTACGGCTTTGCATAATATAGGTAATCTATCTGTTGTATCATAAAATATATTATTTGTACGAATTTGTATATAAATATCCAAATATAAAACTTTTATAGTAATAATAATTGTGTACGTGATTCAATTATTATTAGGTAGCGACGAAGCTTGGGAAGCAGTTAGACCTACGGGATGCAGTCCACTTTTAGTATTTGTAAACAGTAAATCTGGTGACAATCAAGGTATTAAGTTTCTAAGAAGATTTAAACAATTACTTAATCCCGCACAAGTGTTCGACCTTATAAAAGGAGGACCAGGTCCAGGGTAGGCAAATCGCTATTGTATGCTATTAATTACAATTAATCAATCGTGAATCTATAATACGTTAGCATACATGTAGCAAAGTGTGTATAAACGCTTCGAATATAAGAATTACGTGTCTTGCTCAGATTACGACTGTTCCGGCATTTTGATCCCTTCCGGATTTTAGTATGTAGTGGTGATGGATCTGTAGGATGGGTTCTTTCAGAAATCGATCGGCTTGGAATGCACGTGAGTAAATGCGTATTTTAAAACTATGAGTGAGGACTTTATCTCTTTCAGCATGATTTCTTAGCGACTATCATTTCATCTCAAATCTAATTACGTTTTACCAGGGCTGCATTGTTTAAAGCGTTTAATATTCTTATTTCTTTCTGCGCATAGCCTAGAAACTTAGTGATATTTTTTGACTTACAATACATAATGCATGAATGTAAATTGCAGTTAAAATTCATTATACATGAGATTAAAGGAGCATTACCGTATATTATTTTAAACTTTAATATATCTATTTTATAACATGTACAGAGTGATTCTTAATTATATGTCAATTCGGAGAATAAATATAGAGACGAATTTTTATATATACATAATTATTATTAAATAATATATTTTAAAATATTATTTTTGAAAAAAAATATGTATGAATCTTTCTTTCCAAAATATTTAGATTTTTTTTAGTTCAATCGAGTACTGTGAGATAACTTTCGATATTTTTGGAACATCAGAAACATCAGAATTATCACAAGAGAGGGTATATTTAGATATGACATGATTAAATTCGATTTGAATTTCATCTTTCCAATATCGACAACTTAATTCTTGAAATAGAGATTGGTAATTTACAGTTTGATTAGCTCTGAATTATAATCTTTTGAGATGGGTGCAAAACTTGGATTGGATTTAGATCGCATTACTTCTTGTTCAAATAAATTATATTCTGTAAGTAACAACTTTCTGATGACGTTTTCAAGATATCAGAAAATGTACATTCAAACTTTCGCGCTTATCTTATTTAATTGTCTTGGAAAGAGAGATAGATTAGAGAATGAACATTCCAAATATTTTTTTAATTTATTAACGGCTCGGAAAATAAAACTTTTCTCGAACTCTGCTTATTCTTTTGAATTATTGATGTATATTCGAAAGAATTGCCTTGTAACTAATATATACAATGTTTGAGCAATGCTAATATTCAGAGCTATGATATTGCAGCCAATGGTATTAATTTTTTCAAACTTTTGATTATAAACTGCATGGCGTGTCTCTTTTATGATTTTATTCCAGATGAAATCGGTGTGTGCTTTAGGCTTCTTTATATACACGAAGCTTTGTTAACTTTTTTTGCAGGCGGTAAGTGTATGCATGACTAATCTATCTAATCTATAGTTTTCATTAGGAACTAATATAATTAAAATGTACTACTAAATGCATTGCGTAAAATGAAGAGAGATATAGATTTGTATTTTTTAAATTTGCAGAGGCAATGCCAAATTGGAGTACTACCTTTAGGAACAGGAAATGATTTAGCGCGCGTATTAGGGTGGGGTTCGTCGTGTGACGATGACGCACATTTACCTCAATTAATGGAGAAGTATGAAAAAGCGGGTACAAAAATGCTAGATCGATGGAGTATTATGACATTCGAACGCAACATATCTCTGTCATGTCACAAAGTGACTCAGCCGGACCCGACTGAAAAATCGAGCATAGCTCATCAGTATGAAGACAGCGTTCTTGCTCATTTAACAAATATTTTGCAATCTGATCAAGAAAGTGTAGTTTTATCTAGTGCCAAGTAAGTAATATAATCATATATGTGTGTGTGTGTGTGTGTGTGTGTGTGTGTGTGTGTGTGTGTGTGTGTGTGTGTGTGTGTGTGTGTGTGTGTATATCCCGATATTCGAAGGTAATATTATTGCAGCATGAAATTTCATGAAAAATTAAATAATAAAAATGTAAGGCCAATTTTTTCTGTAAAATAGTTTTTTAAATATAAATATTAAAAGTTTAACTAATTATTAACGTTGGTTAAGAAGTCATCTATCCGTATTGTGTGCGTACAGCGGCAATATTTCGTTTAGTATTTAATTGCACGCATGTCACACGAACAAATGACTTCGAAGGCAACGTTTATGATTAGTCAAACTTTAAAAGTTCATACTTAAAAAACTACCTTACGGAAAAAAATGGCTTACACTTTTATTAAGTTTATTTATTTATATATTTATTTATACTGAAGAGGATCCAAACGTATATTTATTTCTTATAATAAAGTATATATAATTACACACTTACAACCTGTGTTGACTCTCAAAAGCTCTCTTTAACATTTTAATTTATACTTTTATTACTTAACTGTTCACGAAGTTTCACAATGCAATAATATTCTTCTGGGATTTCGGGACACCCTCTATGAATTTGCATGAGGTTTAAGTTTTAGCATTTAAAACAAGAGTTTTCTTACAGAGTTTTATGTACAACAGTAAAAGATTTTGAAACATATATACTAGAAGCCAGTCTAAACACAGGGGACCAACAATTGGGAGAAAAATGTACAATACTTCAACAAAAACTTGACCTATTGTTGCAAACATTATCAAAAGAAGAAAGCTATTTCTCCGATAATACGGAAGACATTGACGTTGGCACTCTAAAAACTGACACTTTTAGCAGCATCCAAGAGAAAGGTGTTTTAGAAAAGCCAGAAAAAGAAATGACGAATTTAAAAAAAATTAAAAGAACATGTTATATGGAGAAAGATATTGTAATGTCCAGGTATAGCATATATTCATATATTAATATACATTGTATTATAAATGTTGAAAGTGAGATGTATGTTTTAATGATGTTTACAGAGTAAATAGTTTGAAAAAAGCTGTCAGAAAATTAGTGGAACATGCGGAAATACCTATCGGCGAGCAGAACAATCTTTCGGATGAAAAACAAAGCAGTAAGATGTCAAATATCGCAAGAGTATTCGATAGTTCTCCGATAAATATGACAAGTAAGATTAAACTTGTCATAATATTTATCGGAAAATTATTGAATATTTCCTTTATCTCTACAACGATAAAACTGATTTTCATATTTGTTTTTCTCCGTTATTATGGATAACTTTGGCGAAAAGCAGCAATTGAACATAATTTATCAATAAACTTATATTGTTGGTCTGATCGTAAACAGATCAGGCCATATGTCTACCAATTATAGAATCCAACAGCATAGAGATCTCTTGCCCAAGTCCTACTCCTAATGTGGCATCCCTGAGCCCAATGCCGGATTTAAGGAGAGACTCGCAACCCGAAGAATTATTGACGCTTCCTGCACCCGATAGTTTTGCCGACAGTAGACGAAACAGCGAAAACATACCACAAGGGTAACTTTCAACATGAACTCAATGGCGTATTGTCAATATTTGCATTCTACAAGTTACACGTAACTCGATATAATTTTAGAGTTCTCAATTTTGACATGCCCGCAGTGCAAACTGTCAGCGGTCAAGAAATTCAAGCAGCTATTAATGATAATTTTCTATTGTCCGAACCGACACAAATAGAAGCTTCCTCTGACGTTCCAATAACTGTGACAAAAATTACTTTAGACACAAGTACACCGTCAGATGATGCAACTACAGTTGTATCTCTTGACATGGATTCGTTTCATTCTAAAAATATTTCGCCAGAACACGTGCAAAAACCCGCGATTGTCAAATTAGAAACTAGAAGTAGCTGTACCAATAGTACAGATAGCATGGTTTCCGAAACTTTTGATTCCAGGAGTTACACTGTGCGAAATAGCACATTGAGTGAAGTCGGTAAGTAAATACTTACCAATGTGGCAAGTATCGTAAAAGTGTCACTTTGTATGTATTTCTTATCTTGTTATTAGATAATTTCTCTGACACTTTTCAGATCATAAAGACAGCGATATATTTGACTCTACAAGAAAATGGGAAAATGCAGAGATAGGGCACTACGATTCGCCGGATAATTCCGATATGCTTTCCAGTGAAATTCAACACTCGGAAAGCGGCTTGGAAGATTTGAGTTCCCTCAGACAAGATGTTATTATGGGTGATGTGATAATGGGATATGATTCTGTCAGTGAAGGCTTAGAATTCGAGGAATCGCATAGATATTGCGGCTTAGCCCAATTCAGCGAAGGGAATGACATTGGAAGATACTCATTTAAGAAAGGCAGAAAAAATATAAAGACGGATAAAGAGGTAAATAAATATTTCGATTTTTTTTTAAATTAAATATGTGAAATTAACTGTTTTTATATAAGTTAATTTTATATATTTTATGTATATAATATATAAAATTAACTGTTTTCTGTTATCAGGGAATGCTAAGTAAATATAAAACGGAGGGCTTAACAACATGCGTCCGTGTCTCAGGAATTAAGTCGCCGCAATCTGTGGAGACAAACGTTGTTCTTGAGACTACATTTGAAACCATTGAAAAGGAAAAAACATCCGATTTGTTGAGACCAGTATGCTGTTTTCCTGTTCCGGACAATACCAACGAAAAGTGCTCTACAAATTTTCCGCCACAGATTAGTGTTATCGTTGATCCACCAAGTCCATCGTTGTCAATTGAGAGTCATCACAAATTTAATTTAGATTACAAATTGGATCCACATGACAAGCAATACAGTGGCAATAGTATGGAAAGACGTAAGTTTGATCAATTAAAAAATTATTACATGAAAATTATATATGCATATATTTTAATAATTTTTCTAATAATGCAGTAAGCGTGGAGTTACCCAACTCAGGCTTCTCTCCGCAAGCTACACGGCGTATAAGCAGTGGAAGTTTGTTGAAGGCATCAGAAGTTGTGTCGTTGATGGCAACTACCGCTCGTTTAGGTGGCTCGAGCATGAGCTTGCGCCACGAAAGAGCAAAATCTGTAGACAAAACGGAAGACGTGAAGAAACTTCCTATAATAAATCCTTTAGTTCGATTGCCCATGTGGCCAAGTGAGTAAAAATACAATGTTGAAATATGATCTTTCTTATTTTATATAATTATTTACGTGTCTTTTTTATAAATACAGATGTAAGTGGAGGAGCTGGTCTCATCAGTCAAGTTTTATTGGCAAATGCAGACGCTCTATGTGCACCGGTATCGCCATTAATGGATCCAGATGAAACATTGATGTAATTTACACATTTACACATCTGATATCATTATGTAATTAGTACATTTGACGTATATATAGATATCACGAAATTTTTTTTGTACTATAGGGAAGGCTACTTTGAACGATGTGTCATGAATAATTACTTCGGTATTGGCATAGACGCAAAGATTAGTCTTGATTTTCACAATAAGAGAGAAGAGCATCCTGAGAAATGTCGATCGCGTGCTAAGAATTATATGTGGTACGGTGTCTTGGGTTCTAAAGAGTGGATACAGAAAACTTATAAAAATCTTGAGCAGAGAGTTCAATTGGAGTGCGACGGTCAAAGGATACCATTGCCGTCCTTACAAGGAATTGTTGTATTAAATATACCAAGGTACTTGTGATAATAAATATATCTATATATGATTTTTATCTAAGTTATCCAATTTAAAAGCAAAATTTTATTCTCTAATAACAGTTTTATGGGCGGTACAAACTTTTGGGGAGGTACAAAGGAAGGAGATCTATTCTTGGCACCATCATTCGACGACCGTATATTGGAAGTAGTTGCGGTTTTCGGATCTGTTCAAATGGCTGCTTCGCGACTCATAAATTTGCAACATCACAGGATAGCTCAATGCCAAACAGTCCAAATTAATATCTTAGGAGAAGAAGGAGTTCCTATACAAGTCGATGGGGAGGCTTGGATTCAACCACCTGGTGTTATAAAAATTATACACAAGAATCGCATGCAGATGCTTTATAGAAATAGGGTATCTATCAAGGACTCGCAAACTCCTTTGTTGTTTTGCCATTAGTTGTCTACAGTATTATGGATTTTTAATAACAAATAATAACAAGATATGACATATATATATACCTTTAAGACTTGAGTTATAAGACAGTTATTGTGCAAGATAGTTACTAGTTATTAAAAATTTACAATGCTGCAGATAACTAATAACAGAACAATGGGAGTTTATGAATCCTAGTATTTATCGTGATTTTTTTAACGGAAAAAATAATTTTAATTTATGTAATCGAAAATATTTTTCGTCTTAGGCACTTGAAACCTCATTGAAAACGTGGGAAGAGAAACAGCGCAGTACATTAAGCGCTCAATCTTCTTCTATAAACAATACATCGCAATCCAGACCACAATTGCAACTTTGCAATAAGCCTCCTCAGTTGAACGATGAAGAATTAAATATCCTATTAAGTTTTATTGAAACCGTAACAACCTTGGTCAAGTGGGTAAAACTACTGATTATATCCCATCCGACCCTGGAAAGAGATCTGTACCAAGTAGCCTCGCGAACAGCATACGCGCTTGAACAAGTACATCCCAATGGTAAAATCTTACAAGGGGTAAGTTTGAATTAGGGAATTAGAAATTTGTCACGATAATCTACTTATTTTTTTAACTTTTTCGATTTGTTAATACAGGTAAGCCTGAGACCCATGGTAACTGAGTTAGTATCAAGCGCACGGCAATTATACGAAGAATCTTGTGAATTACTGCGCGATAAAGCACATAACTTGGTGAGCGGAGCAAATGTTGTGACTGTAAAATATTAACGCAATAATTAAACTAACAGTTATCTCCTTAACGTAGAAATTACGAGAAGATTTAGAAAACAAGTTATCTGTATCTCTAGCTCAAATGGAACAGCAATTACGAAAATGTACCTTTGATGAAGGAGGCACAGGGCTGGTTTACTTGCAAAATATTCCCGCAGATGATCAGGTATAGTTCTTTCTTATAATGCTTAATGCAATGCTGCTTAAAGTCAATTATTTAAAGAGATACGAGTTATGAAATTAACTATTTTTACATTTTTGTCATGTATTTTGCATTGTGATAAAATTTACATATACACTGAGAAAAAATTTATTAAATTTTAATAAATATTATTTTGAATGGTCCTAGCAAAATATTTATTTACGGTAAATAAATATTTATATAAATGACAAAAAAAATCAAATTGAATCAATAGTTTTTGTATCTAACAAATACATGTTTAAATTTATTAAATATATTCTAGGAATATTCAAAGAAATATTTATTAAAATTTAGTAAATTTTTTTCACAGTGTACATTTTGTAATATTTACCATACAGTTAATTGACGGAATACTAATTGAATTTTTAATATTTAATATACAAAAAGTTTATTTTATAAATATTCAAGTATTCGCGCTCACAAACATAATTTAAAGAATTAGATTTATATAGATATCTTTGGGAGGTACAATTAATTTATCTGTGCTATATTTATAGTTATTCATAGTTTTCCACAAGATTATTAAAATCAAATAAAATACATTGATAATAAAATTAATGATAAAGTTTTCCATTATCTTATTCTATTGGTATTCGATATTCCATCTTGCCAGTATATTGCCAAAAGAAGATTATATAAAACACTATTCTTGTAAATAAGTTTTGAGAAATGCTAGTTAGTTGGATAATACAAAGATAATAATATTATGAAAGCACCTCTCTTTACATACATATTTTACACGAAAATTTACAATCTTTTTTGAGAAAAGTTTACAATTCATTATGCGTAAATGTTGTTTTCAAATGATAATTAATACATTATCCTATGCTTTGTTTCGGATTGATTGAGTGCTCAATCCCAGTGCTGGTAATATGCTTTTAAGTATTAATGCTTATGACATTAGAGAAATAGAATTAGCATTTTAGAGACTTAGTTTTGCGGAACATGATGCTGATTATTTTTGTACGTTTGTATGTATGTGCGTGCGTGCATGTATTACATCTGCTGAGAGATGGAATTGCCGTTTAGATTGCCTTTTATTTGTTTATTCTCGCTTGCGGCTCTACTATAGTCCACAGTGAGACAAACATATATTGTGTGATATTTAGCGACGCTGTACTTATCTTCAGTTACATTAGCCAACGCAACACATCTGAATATGCACTTGAATTATATGCAACTTAACTTTTACTTTTGTTATCGCGCCTCCGGTTTCTCATGATTTCGTGAGAGTTTGTTGCACTGTAACAATGAGAGGGGAACTTTCGTGATTTTATGAGAGATGTATCTTTTAGTGAATGTATATGAATCTTGCTAAAGTACAACAATAAATATATATAATGGAATATCTTATATATATTGTCTCATATATATTGTCTCATTAATGTATACCGAAAGCATATCTGCAGTATTTGCGCGACTTTGAATCACACTATCGCAAACGACCATATAGGCCATTCGAGAGCTACTTTGTATGCCTGACGAATCCATTATCACGTATAATCCCGAGTGCAAATCTTCACCTGCATATGATTAGCATGTTTCTAACGTATGCGTATAAAATAGCATACCGCTTTACTACTAATCTGACTAACCGTGTACTAACCGACATCTCGAACTCTGGATCTGCAGGGAGATAAAAAAAATCGTCATCGAGGGTTATTTTGGTTGAAGTGTCGTCGCATTGCTGGCAGCGCGGGTCCGGCTCGAGATCTGGTTACTACTTGGGGAGTTCCGGAGGTCTGTGCGTGGTTGGAAAATCTGCGACTGGCAGAATATACGGAGAAATTCATTGCTCATGATATACGAGGTAGAGAACTATTAACCCTAGCTCGTCGAGATCTAAAAGAATTAGGAATTACAAAGGTTGGACATGTGAAACGTATTTTACAAGCCATCAATGATCTGAACAACTGAGTTCAGGTCATGTAAGATGTTATCCCGAAGAGGGCATATTCTTCTGTTTCGTTAATGTTGTATTAACGTTTTAGGGCAAGAAAATATCTATTTTCTATGAATTTATTTCGTTTGTATGTTCTTACTCTAAAACGTTATAATTACAATTCTCGAATAATACTGTGGGGATTAAATGGAAGGAAATGTTGAAATCCATCTAATGTTACTGCACGGAAGGAGACCATCTTATTTGTTATTGTATAATAATAAATTCAGCATTACTTTTGTGAGTAGTCTTTGTATGGAAGGAAACCATTTTGTCTGTGTCGAATTCTTTATTAAAATATCGTACATGCGAAATGATTTCTTTCCATATAAAGACTACACACAAGAGCGAAGCTGAATTTATTATGCACTAACAAATTTTCAGCGCAATTCTATTTATATATCTGTATATATAGTACAAAATACGTGATTCTAGAATAGGCACTTTTGTCCTTTTAGATATACATTGAAATGTAAAGAAATTTTCTTTAATGTTGCAAATAAGTTGATTTAAATTCATTAGTGTTTTATACAAGACATTGTATAAAAGACAAAAATAAGTAAGTCGTTGTAAATCTTATTAATATCCTACCTAGAGTATTAGTATTCCACTATTAGTCTCTATTAGAATCCACTATTAGACTTCAAAGGTCACAAGTTTATATCACAAATAGTTCAGATTTATGTTATAATATATATATTCATGATCTTACTTTGCAAAGTAAGGAGAGTTTCCATGTCTCTTTTAGATACATATATCAATCTGTACATACCATTTTCAATCTGTAATAAAATTATAAAATATATTAGTCAATTGTTTAAATGTATAAGTATGTATGATTTTATGAAATTTTATTGAAAATAATGTTAATCGAAAAAGCTATATAACAGGAAGGCATTTACCTGATATATTTTTCTAACAAAAAAAAGATATCAAGAAAGTTCAGAATGTTAATCTCTGATAAATAATTTTGATTATTAAATATTATTAAATATTATTTCTAATATTTTTACAAATTTTCAAAGTATTCATATAAAAACACAAATATTTGTAAACACAGATTTTAAATTAGTTTTATGCAGAATGTGTATATAATACCTGTTTTTATATGTTTCAAAGATTTATTTAAGTCAGCGATAGCTTTAAAAACGTTGAAAATTAACATACACCCTATTGAAGCAATAAAGGAAAAAAAGAATATATCTTCTCATAAGTCTGCTCATCTTCAGTCAAAATTACAAACGGCTACGAAAAATTCATTCAGGTAATTAAATATTTAAAAATTAAATCAATTTTCCAGAAAAAAAGGAAAATAATAAATTAAATTCTTTATGTCTTAAAACTATATATATTGTAATGAGGACATACACAGCGTGGTGCGCAATACATAAAATATATTTACTATAATTTTACATTACTGTACTTGTTGATACCAAATTTCTTGAACGTTTCGATTTATTTGGATAGTATCTTAAAGTAATATTGTATGTCTATAATTTATTTCTATAATATACTGTAACATATTATAATGAATTGCGCTTCGAATTGTGATTTGCAAAGATGAAGTTATTCACTTCGTTGGATAACTTCCAACGAAGAGAATTAACGGCATTTCTCAATTAAAAAATAATATACTCATCCTCTGTCGAACGCAGTGACCACCTCCAACATATGCGGATTAGAATATTGTTCATGGAAATTATATGGATTGCTGATGATGTTGGTAGTTTAAAATGAACCGAAATGTTCAAGAAATTTGTTATCAACAAGTACAGTAATGTAAAATTGTAGTAAATGTATTTTATGTATTGCACACAAGTATATTCGCTGTGTATACTCTCACTCTTGCTGGCTAATTAATATTTATTATTGTTTGAATTTCGAGAATCCTATTAAATATAATTTGATTTTTGCTAATATATTGTAATTTTCATGCTTATTTAATATCTATCAATTTTTATAACTGTCTTCTGCTCTTTTTATATATATATAGATATACTTATCAATGTCATCTTGTGTGTATTCTTCAGATATTCCTGCAGTAAGATTATTAATATATGAAATATTGACAATCTCATATTATCGTGTGCAATCCACATGTGTATGATAATATTCCTTTCCAAAATGTGTATATGTTGTTTTATATAGGAAAAGATGAGATAAGGCAGATTCCTTAAGCGGAAATGGCTTTTTTTAATTAATGAAACAAATGAAATTTAACATAATGAAACTTTGAAATGTTCATTGCGAAATCATAATTAAATTTTCAAATCTTACAAAAGTTGTATTATTATTAAGATTTTTATAAAACTTAATTTTGATCCATTTTATCTTATAAAGTACTAATAAAATTTTAGGGTTGTCACAGACCTGGAAAACTGAAAAATCAGGAAAATTGAAATTGGTCATGAAAAACCGGGAAAAGTTAGGGGAAAATGTAAAAGAGACTGGAATTTTAAATTTTGCTCACAATTCTCTTAAACTGTTCCTATTCTAAATAATTTTTATAATTTTTTTAAATATTATATTTGATATTTATAATCAAATACGTTCAAAACTCGTGCACTTTAAATGATTTTTTTTAAATAATTAAAATTTATATTTTATTCAATAATTTTATTTGATCTTTTTTCATCATAACTGCATTCTTTTTTTCAAAACTGATTTATTTGTTGGCTTGAATTTGCCCCCAAAATTTTATTATGCTACTAAACTTCTATATTTTTAATAATATAAGCTAACTTTTTTATAATGTTAAAATTTTTACATATTTTATATTGGTCATGGAAATTTCCCGTTTTTATTTGGAAAACCTGGAAAAATCAGGGAATTTTAAAGTTCATTTTCTGTGACAAAACTGAATTTAGTAAATGAATCATTTTACCCCGCAATCCGTCTTACCTCACCTTTTCCTACTTTATTAAAATAAAGCAATTATCGAATATACCTCACAATTTATGTGAATATTGAAAAGATGTTAATCTTAACGTACAGATGTCAATCTAAATGTTAATCTTAATATATAAACAAATGTATTTAATCGTAATTACTATTCCTAATGAACAGTATTTTAAAAATAAGCTTCAAAGGAATTTGAAGAAGAAATTGTATTCATAGAATATAAGATTTTCAGGAATCTATTTGCACTTATACGTTTTCTAAACATTTTTTTCACTTGAGATGTATCTTATACTTCTTTTCAAATGTATGTATTCATGAGAGCACATTTTATCCTTTTACTTGTGATATTTTCCTAATCTTAAAGTTATTATTATGTAATTCGGAATGGATGAGCAGATTTACATGAAGATATATTTTTTCTTCTCAATTTGTGACGTCTTTTATCACCAACTTAAATAATCTTTGAACTATATATAAAAGCAATGGTATTATACACATATTTTGTATATAAAACTAATTTAAAATCATTGGTTGAAAATGTTCGCATTTTTGGTAAATTTTTAGATCAGGGGACTCCCCCCCCCCCCCCAATAATCTTGACTTTGACATATGTACACCCTGTATATTCGCGGAAAATATAATCACTATTAAATTTTATTTATTATTTGACGATTATTTAATGGGTATATAATAATCTAACCTGTGTACCATGTATTCCATCGAAAATTACGTGTTATTCATATAGCAGAATAAAACGTTATTTTTCACACAAATTTATTTTATTAATAATAACTCTTTAACTGATAATGAACTTGATGGAGGGAGATGGGGTGAGAGTCGCTTCGCGTGGAAAGCCGAACATTTTTAAGCAAAAGAAGATATAGAATAGTACTTAATATCGTATGTATAGTAGAAATAATACGTTATTTTTGAAACTTTTGTTATTAATAACTTTTTAACGAAGGACGAGCGACGGCTAAAACTTGTTGGAAGTCACTCAAGATCAAGATCAATAGGTGGAAGGTCCTCTGATCTAAAGATACCGCGTTTTTATATAGTGAATAATTTGAAAATTTCTAAAAATGCTTGAAATAATTCAGTTTTGACAATCAAAATTATTTATCAGAGATTAACATTGTGAACTTATCTTGTTATATTTTTTTGTTAAAAAAATATATTAGATAAATGTCTTCGTGTTTTATACACATACAGTTAAATAATTGATCAATAAACCTTATAGTTTTAGATGAAAATGGTAGTATAAATTGATATATATATATTAGGTGTAGTAAAAAGAAATCCATTATTTTTCCAATAGATGGATTTCTTTTTACTACCTAATATATATATAATTTTTTTTTATTTTAAAAATCAGAGACATAGAAAATCTCTAGTTTGCAAATAACCATGAATACATACATTACAACTTTTCTTCCTTTATTAAATCTGACAGTACTGTGATAAAAACTAATCTGTAATGCAAGAAAAATTAATCTCTACGATATTAAAATATTATTTATATTCCAATATTTTAGCAATATACAATATTTATAATATTCTTGAGGCTTCCACGGGTGCTTTCTATATAAAGATTATGCATTTCGCGGGTTTTTTCCGTGCCCATTCTTGGAATGCCTTTGGAACTGTATTATAAATCCTGTGCTGTATAAGAAAAATCTCGCATTGGATCGAAAAAGCTATTTAAGAATAAACGTGTTCAATTTGTTATATACAAGCACTTTATCTTGATGAAAGTAGATACATAAAATCTACTATTGCCAAGATAATTACGCATAATTTCTACATGTATTAATCTTTTTGTACTTAAGTATATTATAAATTACATATTGCATTATATAAGATGAAAATTTTACGAATTATTCACACTCTGTATAAAGAGATCACTATTCTGTAATAAAATTAAATATCAAAATTCTGTATTAAAAAATTTCTACATTACTCTTTTCCCTAATAAACTAATTATTTAAGTTATAAAAAATATGAAGAAATAGTAATATTACAAAACCACATTAATATTTTAATTGTGCTCGATATTGTTTAAAATTTTTTTTTGCATTTTACAATTATTTTTACATACAATGTAAATAGTGTTATAGATTAGTATAATGTTAATACATATGATACATATATACACGACATATTAAAATGGATGATATTACACTAATATGTTGATATATGTACATTAATGTAATAATATTAATATTAATTTAATGAATTCATATATTTAGCAAATGTTTTATGTAAAAAATCGATGCCACTATTAACGAAAAGATACAATATATGTATTTTTTTAATTAAATAAAAATATTTTGTCTACATTTCAATATATTTGTTCCTTATAGATATAAAATGTACACAAAATATTTTTATTTAATTTCCTTAAATTAAATTTATAAAATATTTAACTACATCATGTTAAAATTAAATTATATACACAATTGTTTTTGTTTTTCTAGCAATACATGCAATCATTTTTGGAAGATACTTGAATAACATTGATGAACTCGCGAAACTGTTTTTTTTTTGCAGAATTACATCCTCCCTGTAGAAATATATATAAACTAGATTTATTTTTTTAAATGTATTTTACCTTTGACAGTACAATCCATTTGCAATTACACAACATATATAAGTTCTCAAGAAACACAACGCTGTAATCGCAATAACGTTCTATCCTTTCCCAAAATTTCCATCATTTCAGCAACAGGTGGTCCAATCTATGAAGTATTAATATTATATATTATACATATATTAATAGCTTTTTCTTTACAATAAATATATATTTATATGCTATATTTACATTTACGCCGCTCATAACGCTTCTCAGAGTTTTCATAAAAGCAGCGAATGGTACTCCGTTCTTTTTGGCAAAATCTTTTAGATAAGGTGCCATCCAATCGGTCTTGTAATTACTCGCATCTATTTCCACTAATTCCGCGTTCAATAGTTTAATCGCATCTGAAATAATGTAATAACACATAATTTTTGACAAATAGGACTCGATATTTTTCGTACAAAAAAATATTAATACCTGAACATCCATCTTGTTTAACATTTGGCATAGAAGATGGAACAATCCATAAAAATGCTAAATCTTCTTTGACGAGATCATTAAGTGTCGTTATCCTGTTTTGTGCCCATTTAAATGTTGTTATTATGTGATCATCATCTAATTGCAAATTTCCATCATTTTTCCTAAAGTATATAGAAATGATATAAATATTTTTTTTTTAAGTAAGATTATTAGCAATGCTACATGTAGAATTAAACATACCATTCGGGGAAAGTTTTTAACACTAATTTCTTAATTTTTTCAATAAAAAATTTATGATTTTTTTCATTTCGTAGTAAATTCGCCATTTCCAGTTTATTAAATTCCAATAATTTCTCAGGCATAAGTTTGCCAGAACTTAGTTTTATTTTTGTAATATCAAACTGCACAATGAAAAATAAAATACATATCAATAGAACGTAAATGTATTTTATATTTTTATATTTTTATATTTTTATATTTTTATATTTTTATATTTTTATATTTTTATATTTCATTTATATTGAAGAATAGCTTAAAAAAAATGCTTTGTAAATAGAAGCAATTACCTGTTTAATTAATTCCTCATAAGAATAAAGATCTTGGTTGTCTTGTTCTCTGTGAAAACCACCACCAGCTCCTATCACATAATTCAATAATGCTAGTGGAAAAATACCTTGTTTCCGGAATGAGTCGATTTTTATGTCACCTTGTCTTTTTGATAATTTAGATCCATCTGCATTCATTATCAAAGGTAAATGTCCGTATATAGGAGGATTCCAACCAAATGCTCTATAGTAAATAACATTTGTTATCTAATCAATTGCAAGAATTCACAAGACATTTTATTATCTTAAATAAAACTACTTACTTGTAAAGCATAATATGTTTAGATGTAGAAACTTGCCATTCAACACCACGTAAGACATGAGATATCTCCATAAAGTGATCATCGACTACGTTTGCAAAATGGTAAGTAGGATAACCATCTGATTTTATGATAACTGGATCTCCCTCAGATTTAGTGATATCATGCAAGACATCTCCATAAACTAGATCATGAAAGGTTTCTGGTGTGGATGATAACTAAGACATTCAATAAAATGATTATTATAAATCTGTGACTATTAGTCCATTGATCTGTTAGTAAGTTTAAAAGACGTACCTTAAATCTAATACAATAAGTCAAGTTTTTCTTAATCATTTCTTTTACTTCATCCTTAGTAAAATGTCGGCATCTGTTATCGTATTTAGGTATTTGTCCACATTTCATTGCCTCTTTCCTCAGCAGGTCCAGTCTTTTCTCTGTGCAGAAGCAATAGTAAGCAGATCCATTGTTCAAGAGTTTAAGCACCTGCTCCCTGGAAATAATATAAAAGAAATAAAAGAATAGAAATTAAAAATAAACTCCATTCAATTTCTGCATTCAATTTACCATCATATATATTCTTCTGTAGACTGTTCAATCTCTACTAGTATTCCAACAAAATTTATAGCAGATATTTTGTTTTTGGTAGATTTGCAAATCTGAGCACCAAGATATATACATACTTATATAATTCAAGCCTTGACGATTGTATATAAGGACTAACAGGGCCTCCTCTGGTAGGATCTTCATCAGATATAATCCCTGCCCATAGCAAATCATCCTGGATTTTTTCTATTGCTCCAGGAATTGTCCTTGTTTGATCGGTGTCCTCGATCCTCAAAATAAATGTGCCATTGTTGCTACGTGCAAATAAATAATTGTACAACGCCGTGCGCAATCCTCCTAAATGCAAGTGGCCTGAAACATATGAATAAGGATTGACTCTGGAACAACTAAGACTAAGATAACGCCCAGTATTTATATTGATATTTTTTCAGTAAAACTGAATGTTTTGCAAAAAAGAGAAAATCGGCATAAATAATGTAATGATCGTTACCGGTAGGGCTGGGCGCAAATCTAACCCTCACGTGGTATTTCTTAAAGAAGCGTCTTTGCAACAACTGGAGACTTGTCGCGCGGAGTATACTACGCTGCATATTTACTGATGTGTGCGACTCCGACGAGTCACAGGGAAACAAGGTCGTGCCGCCTCGTGCCACACAATGCGAATAGCGATAATGGAATCCAAACCTCACTCCATTCGATTTCGAATTGTTTCGAATCACAATTGGAACGTTCAGAAACCTAGAACGGCTCGGATCTTGTAACTCGAGTAGCAAATGTTTATACAGTTGGTCTACTTTTATTTCAGGAAAATATGAATCCGCTTTTAGATGTATACGCAAAAAAATATTATCGCATTTTTAAATTCGCGCCATTCTGGAACTTGTCTAGGTCTGTTCTTTTTTCACCCCAAGTCACAGTATAAGTACATACAATAAGAGTTACATGTAGCACGATTATATGAATCAAAGCTACGTTCCAAAACTTTCTCTCCGAGGAAGATTTTACTGTATATGCTATAGTATACGTCACGTGTACTATATATTTCGAGTAAAATTTTCCTCAGAGAGGAAGTTTTGGAACGTAGCCTAAATATCAATTTATTATCTCGGGATCAATTCTCTGTATCTTGAAACGAGGTGAAAATTATAAAAGCAAATTTACTAGATGTACTAATGAAATTATCGTATTCTAGTAAATTCGTACTTTTGTAATTTTCACTTCGTTTCAAGATACAGAATCGATCCCCTCCAGTCTTGAAAAGTGAACGATACCGAAGAAAAGTGGACGTTGCTATGTAGTTTACAAGAATTTTTCGTCAAGGCTGCAACCTATAAAAGGTCTGTTCGCGTGGTTTGAAATCCTTAAAAACTTCTGCTAAAAACTTAAAAGGAAATAAATATATATATTCGAATGTTAAAGAGAAAGACAAAGCGAAAATATTGGGTCATCTAAAAAGTATCCGCGGTACTTTGTCAGATATATGATCATCAACACACATCTAGTGACAAAAAACCGCGGATACTTTTTAGATGACCCAATATAATACTAAGTGCAAGAAGTACAAACAACACGAACAAACCTATAATATTTTGAACGGGCTGAAGTGAGCTCTACCGAATTTTCAAATATTCAAATTTTAACGCGATTTTTAATTAATTCTTATGCTAAAATAATTATTTTATTGATAATTTTGATGATCCTAGAAGGTAGTATTCTCGAGAGCTGCGTACATTTCTATTCTTGCTATCTCCAAAGTCTTCAGGTACATTTAAAAGAACGATATTTGAAAAAATATTTAATAAAAATGGAGCAAAAGTAGGATAATAGGAGTCTGTTTTTTAGACCTGCACTAGAATTTTTTTTTTCGTTTTTATCAAATATTAAACATATATCTTTTTCATTTTAAATTCTGAAAATATATACTAATTCTATTATAGAAAACAAACCTTCACTGTTTCCACTAATTGACTTTAATAGAAACTAATTCTTAGAACTAGAAAAAAATGAAGAATGACTTGAACTAAGACTAAAGTTTAAAAGGTTGTGTTTCCAAATTGCCAAACGTTCGTTTGATGTTGACATTATTACAGGGAGAATGAAAAAAGATAACTGAGGGATGAAAAACGATACATTAATTGCTGTTGCGAAATCGATCATTTTCTCTTTAATTCTTTCCCTTTCGCGCTATAAATTTTACATTTAGATTCGAATGTTCCCATTCCAATATATCTCTTTTTTTCTTCACTAAACCCATCGCATCAGGTTTAAAACGTGTATTATACATTCATGAACTTCGTAAACATCACTTTATATAGAACAGCAATGTACCCGAACAATTCTGTCTTTACACAATCTCCCGTCTCGTATATATATTTACACTTTCATTTCGACACAATCGCGCTAAGCCCATATCAAATTATGCATTGGAGATTGAGAATTACAAATTCAAAGTTAAAATTCGACCAATCAGATAATTTTCAATTTAGGCTGTTCCAAAATTCACCAGTGCTGAAAATGTATAGTAACGTAAACTGTAGATTTTCAGTGCTGGCAATGAATTTTGGAACACAGCCTTAATTCATTTCGTTTTGATGGATTAAATTTTAATCTCCAATTCGTAATCTTCATAGTCTAATATGGACTTTACAATTATAATGTAACGCATAAGCGATCGATAGATCTGGGACAGTGTATCCTGTGTACGATCATTATATTACACACGATCATATTTTACACTTCCCCTTCATCGATACAGGCAACTTTCGAGTATGCAAATTACGAAAACATAATATATACATTAATGATACTGCACGATTAGGTAAAAAAAAAGTTATACTAAAAATCAATTGCAACGATTGAACTTCACTTACGCCACAAAACATTCGAAAATAAAACATTATACATTAATTGTTCTGTCATTTTAGCGCCGAAATTTGACGAAACTGAACTCTATTCGGAAACGTTTTTTTTTTCATACGTAACGCATGTAATTGTAACATTCGTGTGGCGTGCAAAACAACGAGGAAGATTGAGCAAACAATTTCATAAAGCGTTAAGCTTTTTACAAGTCTAAACCGATTCTAAAAGTAGATCTATACATAATCCGAACGAAAAAGATTACTAGATATTACTTTATAATACAATATATACTTTACATATAATTTGCACATAGTTTTCTTCCTCGTCGAATCTAATAATATCGAAAAATAAGCATATATGTATATTATGCGCAAGTTAGAACTGTAAATATATCGGAATATTATTCCGAATATTCGTGAGTATAAATTAATTCGTATATTTGAATTATTAATTCATATAAATTAATAATTCAAATTATTAATTCATGAATTATTCGACTAAAATTTCCAAATTATTATTTATTTATTTATTTATTTATTTGTACAAACGTAGAATATTTAATGCGTATATCATATATTTACAGTCCTAGCAACAAATAAATATATATATTTTGTGTATATTTTAATCGTATTGACATATCGTATGTTTTTTTTTAGATTTCGATCAAAAGTTTGGCATGAATTGAAAAGGACAGATTAGAGATCACGAATTGGAATGCTGAGACGGTGTGAGGCTGCCGGTGTGCTCGGGACTGTGTTTCTGCTTTTTCCTCTTTTTCTCCTTCTTTCGCTTCTTCCTAGCTTCCTTTTCCTCGTCGTGTCTTTTCTGTTTCTTATGTTTCTTTTCATGCGTATCAGAACCACCCACGTCTGTTGTGGCTGTCTCCTGTCCACTGAGCACTTCTCCAGGCTTGTGCTTGTGTTTCTTATGTTTATTTTTGTGTTTTCTCTGAGGGGCTTGATTTATGTATCTATATTGTTCCGGCAGCTGTAAAATTACATTATGTAACTTAATGTTTTGCACATATACATCATTTTTTTTTAGAAAAAAAAAAATATATATTATTTATAATTCAAATTAGACCAAAAAGAATAAACCAATTAAATAAGAGAAATAATTCCATTTTTGTGAATCTTATATATATATATATATATATATTTATATTTATGTACATATACTTTAATATGTAAAAATACTTACTGGACCAGGATGCAATCGAAAACCGGCAAGCTGTACACTCGTTAAAGGTAATAATTCTTTACCGCCTATGGGAGGTTTCTCAATTACCGATCTTAAAGAGCTTAAAAAGATAAAAAGAACAAAATGTGAAGTAAACACTTATAATGTTTAAATACTCTTGTATGAGAAAAAATTTAAATTAAATTAATTTTAAAATCATGCAGGCAAAATTTATGCATAATGGAATGGAACACGCAAGGCACTGTCCAATATTATCGTAATATAACTGACTTTAATTATATTAGGTTAACGTTTGTATTTTTGTATTTTAAATTAATATATTCTTGTCTATTAAAATATGTAATTTTTAAGTTACCTGTTTAAAAAGCTCGAAATGAGCCACTAGTTAAATTACGTTGCAATAATATGAGCCTATTTACTTTAATTTTAAATTAAATTACCTATTATCTTGATGCCCAGGTCTGTCTATAATACCAGGCAAATTTGGCAAAAAAGATGATAGCTGTTCCTTAAGCTTTTTACCACTAAACTTGCTATATGAGTGTTCCAGGCCATAATAGGCCATCAAATTTGTTGCTCCAGTCAGTTCGCTTTCCCCTAAAAAGTAATGTATAATTTTAAGTTTTACTAATTACCTTTTTAAGATTATATCTCATTCATACAAAAACTTGAATCAACTTGTATATGCTGTACATATTGATCTTTTTCTATATCCGTGACTTTCTCGTTACCTGGGGGTTCTTTCATCAGATAAAATGGTCCACTGTGGACTATGGAAGGATTTTTTCCAAGGGAAATGGTTGTCTTTAGTGTTCCTGTAGAATCTTGACGAGATACTACTGGAGACCGTGCTCCTCTTGGTGAGGATTTTGGTGAATATTGTTCCACTTTACTTCGAAACTGATCGCCCATCATCATCCTTGCTGCTTTAGTTTATCGCACCTTCACCAAAAGTAATAAAGGATCACTTTTTCCAGGTACAAAGAGTACCAAGAGACAAAGCAACAGTGAGATAATTTATAATTTGACAATTTATAACCGGCGAATCTTGAATGTTCGTCGAATGAACTGAACTATCAGACTCGACACCTGACTCAATTAGAAACTAAGCAAACCGTGCTAATTCATCTGCAGTTTCTGCATCGCGACGTGAACGTATCAGACATCGACCAGGTTCACTTGTAAGAAAACGGATTGCTCAAACCGCAATGCGACTCAAAAGATACGTTAACAGTTCAGATTTCCTCTTTCACTCTCACACCGGTTTCTACGACATCTCGCTAAAGAGATGACAACCAGGTACCGGGGCACTGGCGATCCACCGCTAACATGCTTTCCTCCGTCACTCTCGCTAGCCGATAATGCTCTTTTACAGAGAACAAGTAATCAGGTTCGCTCGACGCAACAGATTCGTCTTTAGTCTTCCCAGCCGTTACGCGCGTAGTGTCGCGTACTCCACTCGTCCCTTCTACACCTTCACCCTCCATCTGCCCTCGCCATCATATGTATTTCGTGCGGATGCGTATGAAAGCTCGCTGATGTATTGAATGAGTATGCATGGACTATGGAGACAGATACTGGATAAGAACGCATTCAAGCAGTATTTGTGATTGGCTGCGTTCAACAAAGAAAGTAGCTTTGCAACTGTAAAATTCTTCAATATGATTGGTCTTGTTCATAGTTCCTTATTGGATCTAAATGTATAAACCAATCATATTCAAGAATTTTACAACACTTAGAATAGTACAAATCTGCTTTCTCTGCTAAACGCAACCATTGGCTTATAATATCTTAATATTAAGCGGCGAGCACAGCTCTTACATAATGCATAATATGGGTCATCTAAAAAGTATCCGCGGTACTTTGTCACTAGATATATGACCATCAACACACATCTAGTGACAAAAAAACGCGGATACTTTTTAGATGACCCAATACATGAGGCAATAGAGATGCATAAGAAAATGAACCAATCACAGTCCTTTATTTCCTTCCTTTCTGTAAAATAGAGGACTCTGATTGGTTGATGATTTTCTTGTATCTCATGTTTTATGTGTTATGCAAAAGTCTGTGTTCCTCGCTTTATATCTTAATAAGATGATCTTGAATGTAAAAACCACAATGTAAGAATAATGTATATCATTTATTTGCTACAACACAACACAATTAAAGCAACAAAACTAGAAAATGAATTTGAATGTTTTAAATCATTGAATTGTACAATATTCATTTTGAAATGCAATTTTAATTTAATAATTAATTGAAAGAGAATAAAAGTATGTTATTTTTTATCTCCCGTTACACAAATGCATACATATTAAAAATTTATATAATAAATTTTACACCCTGATAAAAATTTATGAATTATCGGCCTAAAGACGCGAAATGTCACATGGCAGGAAGTGACAGTGTAGTATCCAATCAAATTTTCGCTCTTACAGAAAAGCAGTTCGTACACAATTAACACATCAAAATACGTAGATTTGAGGTTAAAATCAGATGTTCAAGTCGAATTTTCATCCTCAGAAAAATCTATGAAAATATAAATTGAAAGGCAAGACTAAAACATTGCGAGGTATAAATTGCGAATTATTGTTTAAAATTACAGAATATTATCACGAAAGATTGTTGTTGCGCGATTAATCAGACTCATTGGTCTAGTTTACATCGTGCACTTGATATGGGTAACTGTCTATTGAATTATCTTAATTTCGGCGATACGTGTAAACATATACATGATATGTGTATTTGATCAATCATTTTGATATATGTTGTACTAATTTAGTTCATCATTCTTTAAATATATTGCTGAAATTAAAATAATTTAATAGACAGTCACCAGTTAATACACGTATTTATTTGTTGACGAGTTAAAATATAAGTGAAAAATTTATTCATATTGTGTTATTCATTGCGATTTGTCATGGCAGATGAATCCTGTGTTATACACGATCCGAGCTTGCGTCCGCTTTGCGAGACACGCCAAATATAGTACTCTACCTTCAGAAGCGGTAATATTTATGGAAGACAATCGCATGGTTGTCTGCTGGCATCCAGAGAAGATATTTCCGTACGAGTGTTCCTTACCTCTGCCCGAAGAAAAGCCCGACATTTCTGTACTGCGTATCGGAAACAAAGAAGTCGCTGAGATGTTTAGGAAGAAGAAGGAATATCAGGTTGTGGAAGAATTAGCGAAAATCACATATACTACCAAGCACAAGTGGTATCCTAGGTCCAGAGACAAGAAAGCAAAAGATACGGAACCTGATAGACCATACTTGTAACATTCAACAAGAATCCGAAACGTTTCTTGGTAAAAAAGTACTATATTTAATTCACTTTACATATGTAGTTATATTCTGCAAAACATATATTAATAAATGTACAAAGATAATTGTTATATCTGTCTGTATAAATGATTGCTTACATATATACTCAATGTGTTTTTTTTTAGAATTTAAATATCATTTGATACGATTCTACATTTTTTTATGTTATAAATTAAATAAATACATGTTTTTATCAGGCAATTACATTACACTATTAGATATACATTATTTTAATGTTTTACTTTTAGCTTAATTTTCTCTCTTAACTCGAAGCAATAATTTTGCACTGAACATTTACTGCATTAAAATGTATTTGTACACAATTCTATTATTATATTATTTACTTTATCAAATTGCACATAATTATATATTCTGCAAACTTTTAATTATTAAAAACACTATGTCGTCACATTTCTATCTGTACATCAAAAATTAATATACAATACACTTGTATCTATATAGATAAAGTCTAGCGCGATATTAAAATTGATTTGTTATATTAATCTATTTTACTTTGCTTGTATTATAAATGGCAAGGGAAAATCTGACTCTCTCCCTCGTACATAAAAATTTGTAAAGCTTTGTATAATAAGTATCTACCAAATTTCTGTTTTTGTTGCATGCTCCACGTTGCCGCGATACCATAGTATTTCCCACCTATAGAGTTTCTCAAATATTCCTTTCCTATCGCGTCTATCATGGCAGCTTCTCTTGTGTAAGCCTCTACTGGAATAATATTTTGAAAAACATGCAAACAGATCACACCGCAATCGTTGTCCCATATATTGAGAATGCAATTGATTTTTCTATTTGTACTATTACCACCACCCACCCACGTCTTGAAAGCGTCATAAAGATGAGCAAGAGGTCTGGAACGTTTGCCTTTACCAATATAAAATATAGCGTTAAGAAAGATTGACCAAACTTCTGATTCTGTAAGATGAACACTACGATTTGGCAGATCCTGCGTTATACGTGGATCTAGCAGCAGATATGTGAAAGATGTTTTTGATGTGCCTTCACGCCATCTTCGAGACGGATCTGGCGATAAAAATTCTTGAAATACTTGCTTCTCCATACTTCTGTAGGTGTCCAGATGATTTAACCAATCTCCAAGCTCCAAATAAGGTTTGATTTTGTCTAGCTTTGAAATCTGATTTCTTGGAGAATTTTGCAGATTTGGTATGAACGAAACAGAATTGGCATCTCTGATATTTCTTAAACGTAAAAGACGTTTTTGATAGAGCTGTCTAGTTGTATTAGTGATTGGACCAGGTTGATCACCAAACTGCCTAAGTTCTTGTCTAAGAGCAACATCATCGATAAACAGTAACTCTTCTGGTAAACTTTGAGGAGTGGATGTACTTGAAACACCTAACAAGTAAATTATTTTTTATTTCTATCGATATGATAATCCTATATTTAACAATGACATTGAAATTATTTATAGCTTACCAGACATTTTGCTTCTAACATATTCACTATCAGAACTGAAAAATTGATAAGTTTGATAAGATAAATTTCTTAACTTTTCCTTTGCAGAGATATGATTCAATGATTCAATGATTCAACTTAATACAGATTGTGAAGTAAAAGTAAAAATTGTAATTGTAAACTCACTTAAATGGAGTAATACAAAATCGCCGTTCTAATAAAATTACACCTTCTTCTGGATCTTCATATTTATACTCTTGGGTACTAACATATGAAAGCAGAGATCTAAAATTCGTAACAATCAAGTAATTATTCTTTCATTGATATCGTTTTGAAAGTATACTGTGCTATACTCACGAATCATTACACACGTCTAATTCTTTTGCTTTTAATAAACCTTCTGTTCCCTTAGAATCGGTACTTCTTGAGGAATATGATTTTTGAGAGCCGAGTATATAAATTTTTTTCTTACATTGTATAGGTAGATTTGTAGCAGGCAGTGAATTATTTTCTATAGGCGATTTATATAATGGAGATAAGTGAAACCTATCATACCAATTTTTTGCATGTAAATTACAAGTCTTGCTTATATTCATATTTAAATCTTCATTTAATAATTTCTTAGTATCACAATCAACGCAATCTACAAAATTTTCCTTATGCAATGAATCAGATTCAGTTGTACATGTAGATTTTATATTAGTGTCTACTGATTTTTCCAGTGGTTTATCAATAACAAATTTTTTTCTGATTGTTATAAATTCGGTGTTTATTTCATTATTTCCAAATTTGGCATATTTTTTATTATTGCTAAAATTGCTAACAAGTTCGTTCTCTTGCTGAATTTGATTAAAACTGCTATTTGTATCTAAAAGATTTGCGTCACTGTTATTATCGATTACATCAGTCTCGTCATATCTTTCTTCATCCAATTTTATTGCCAAATTATTTTTATGTTGATCTTGTTGTTCTATTTTTATAGATTTGTTAAAATTTAATAATGAATGTTCACTACTCGTACCTAGAATATCGTAGTGAGTTGTATCAGAAAATATTGTTTTATCTAAATCAATTGGCTTTAATATATTATTAGAAATAAATTCATCAGAAGTGATATCGCTTTCATATCGATAAGGTTTAAATCTTTTTCGGCCAGAATGGAACTTGTATATCGATCGTTTCTTAATTCTTCTTGGTGTTGATTGAGCTACATGTTTTTTATACCAATTACATTCAGGATATTGCATCTCAGTTTTGTACTTCTTGAATACATTCAGGGAATCTTCATGTGACGTCTTTGTTAAATTTTTCTTCCCCGTACAAACTGTAAAATTAGGCGACTTGCTAACAATAGAATCATTGCAAATATGCGTTAATGGAAATCTATAAGCATTTCTTCTCTTTCTGTGACTAGGTGTATTAAAATTCGGTGACATACTGATGATGGAATTATCCAATATACGAGTTGGTGTTAAAGAAATTTTGTCAGAGATATCTTTGCATTTGTTCTTGGAAGTGCTTTGTCTGTTATATTTTGAATATTGTTTTTTCATATTTGGAGTGATAGGTTTTAAAATATCTTTACTATTCTTTATTTTATATGGAGAATTCTTTGATTTTTTATGATGTACACCTACATCTTTCATTAAATACAATCTGTCATTAAATGACGTGTTAGAATTGCTTGTAATAGTGCTTTCCTCTTGTTTGTTTACTTTATTGTACAAGGTCTCGTTAATAGTGCAACTGCTAGTTAATGATGACGAGAGATGATTAATAATTTGACTGACAAGGCACTTTTCTTTTTGCATGACATTGGAAAGATATAGATTTGCCAAGTCAAAATCGATAAACGAGCAATTCGGCATTTCTTTCTTACCAGTCCGCAAAACGTTATTCTGTATTTTAGCAGTCGATGCATGATTAATACTAGAGGAGCATCCATCTGAATTATCTGATAATTTGTATTTGGTTTCAATAGCAGCACATACATGCGTACGGTTTGAGTCTACGATCATCGAGGAAGAGTTTTGCTTATAATTAGAAGAATTGGTAAGCTCACTCTTCTGTGCCATATCATCTTCTTCATTTAATACCGTATTTTTCGACGCAACATATTCGCCGATTACATCCCCGTTAGTAACTAAAACTTTGTCTGCAATATTAAGAGCAAAAATAATAAATAATAATTCGAAAGTATCTGTGAATCAAGTGTAGAGATTACTTACCCAGCATCATATTGTATTTTGGTTTGTCATCCTCGTCTTGAGTACTCTCACAATAATTTGCAAGCATCGTTACAACATTAAAATATTTTCCATCGAAGGCATAGTGAAACGGACTTCGTCCATCGTTGTCCAGACGTAACGGATCACCACCATTTGCCAGAAGTAACTGCAATATGTTTATTCTGCCCCAAGCTGCTGCTACATGAACCGGAGTCATTCCGTCATTTGATCTAAGAGTATATTGTATTTGTTTCACTTGCGTTTGCATAAATACAAAGGATCATTATAATTATAATTTAGATTATACCTCACATTGGGATTGCCACCATGACGTAGGAATAGTTTAGTCACTTCTTCTGCGAATTCTTCCGAATCATTGCCAATAACTAAGTGAAACGGAGTAACTCCGTGTATTGGAATCAAGACGTTAGGATCCGCATCTTTATTTAGCAAAAGGGTTGCAACTTGCCTAAGAAAAGATTTTTAAGTCAAATTAATCGTCTTCAATTAATTTTTATTTCCATTTGCAATCTGGGTCTTTTTTTTACTATTCTAGGCTTTCAAAGAATGTGGAAAAATTCAGGATTACTTTTCAACTTCTATTACGTGATCAAACAGTTTCTTAACTCAAATGTTAAAATCTTTATTTAATACAAATTGAAATTTGAGCAGAAATGCAGAAATTTGAGAATAAAATTTGTTATGTCAAACGAAAAATTTAGATTGCAAACGGAGAGTTGATAATCTTTTAATATTTTCTTCGAAATCAAAAGCAAGTACAATTATGGAAATTTATATATCTAATAATATATTTGTACCTTATATTATTGTCCTCAAGTCCGTCACAGAGGGATGAAGCCAAAAATAGGCCACCTTTTGTTTTTGGAGTCGACAACATTATCTTGTTCAAAGTATCCAATTATAATATAATAATTATAATATAATCCATCAAGACACTTTCCACATAACAGTACGCTTTAAGTGCGACAATCGTTTGGTTTTCTTATATTATTCCATTGTTACATACAATAAAGTACGATGTACGCACAAAGTGGAGTAACAATACCGATGATTACCAGTCGAACAACGCAAATTCGTTCGCTACTTTCGAAAGTCGCTCCAAACAAATCGAGATTCAAACTTTCGTGTAACAAAAACATATACGGCGAATTTGGAGAAGACTATAAATACAGGACGTTGCAAGTTTATTACGCATCTTTTAACCGAGTCGTAGTCGTAGGTCAACGTACAATGTTTTGACATCGACGAGATGCTATTAAAGATCACCAACCTTAGATAAATTTTCGTCCTCTCAAAAAAGCGCTCTGGAGGTAATTGAAGAACACTGACATTATCGACAATTGATATAAATTTGCAATTACAATATATTAATATAAATTTGTAATACAGTATTAAATTCATGATTTTTTATTATACATATAAATGTTCCATAAATAAATATGCATCTTGTAATGCTATAATATCTTATATTGCAAAATTATATTTTTTTCTCTGCAGTTATCATCTCTATTGATAATCAAAC